>JAWKAJ010000051.1:0-159232 GCA_033816785.1 Picus viridis | reverse complement strand
TTAAAAAAATAACTTTCCTTTGGGAGGTCCCAATTTCCAAATAACTACAAAACCCAGCCACTCAGGAGGCAACAGTACTCACTCACACTTTCACTTCTCGCCCCTACAGCAGTCCCAGTGGCCCCCACGCACCCGGCGCGGCCAGCTTAGCATTTCTTCAGCGTGCTGGCCATAAAGATCCCGTGGGAAACCTGCAGGCTCGACCCCCAGGCACCAGCCAGGTGCCCTCTCTGATGCTTTGGGGACTAAAGTGCTGGTGAGGATGAACCTGGCTGGTGCCTGGGGGTCGAGCCTGCAGGTTTCCCACGGGATCTTTATGTGCCTTGGGGGAGGGGGGGGAGGGGGTCCTCCCTCTTCTGCTGGGTGCGTGGGGACACCCAAGCTGCTGGGGCGAAGGGGTGGGGGGGTCGTGTGCCTGGTCCTGCTCTGTGGGGGGAGAAGTCTCTGCTGTGCCTCCTGGGTGGCTCTTCTGCTGGGTTTTGTAGTTATTTAAATTGCAGAACCCCTCCCAAAGGAGGATTGTTTTTTTTTGGGGGGGGGTTGGTGCCTTGACAAAATAAATGTTGGGGGCTGGTGTAGAGAACACTTTCCAGGCTCAGTGTGGTCTTCTGGTGTAGTTTGACTCTTAAGTGGTTGAAAGGCTTCAAGCTTTCACCACAAAGCGTTTTGATGCCCCCCCCCCCACCCCTTGTGCCCAGCCTGCCCCATGAGGCTGCCCACAGAGCCCAGCCTGCCCCACAGCACTGCTCCACAGAACCCAGCCTGCCCCCCCAGAGCCCAGCCTGCCCCACAGCACTGCCCCACAGAGCCCAGCCTGCCCCCAGCACGCCCCCCAGAGCCCAGCCTGCCCCATAGAGCCCAGCCTGCCCCACAGAGCCCAGCCTGCCCCATAGAGCTGCCCCCAGAGCCCAGCCTGTCCCACAGCACTGCCCCCTAGAGCCCAGCCTGCCCCATAGAGCCCAGCCTGCCCCATAGAGCTGCCCCACAGAGCCCAGCCTGCCCCACAGCACTGCTCCACAGAGCCCAGCCTGCCCCATAGAGCCCAGCCTGCCCCATAGAGCTGCCCCACAGAGCCCAGCCTGCACCACAGCACTGCCCCACAGAGCCCAGCCTGCCCCACAGCACTGCTCCACAGAGCCCAGCCTGCCCCCAGAGCCCAGCCTGCCCCATGAGGCTGAGGCCTGCCCCCACAGAGCCCAGCCTGCCCCAGAGCCCAGCCTGCCCCATAGAGCTGCCCACAGAGCCCAGCCTGTCCCACAGCACTGCCCCCTAGAGCCCAGCCTGCCCCATAGAGCCCAGCCTGCCCCATAGAGCTGCCCCACAGAGCCCAGCCTGCCCCACAGCACTGCTCCACAGAGCCCAGCCTGCCCCATAGAGCCCAGCCTGCCCCATAGAGCTGCCCCACAGAGCCCAGCCTGCACCACAGCACTGCCCCACAGAGCCCAGCCTGCCCCACAGCACTGCTCCACAGAGCCCAGCCTGCCCCCCAGAGCCCAGCCTGCCCCATGAGGCTGCCCCACAGAGCCCAGCCTGCCCCACGGAGCCCAGCCTGCCCCACAGCACTGCCCCACAGAGCCCAGCCTGCCCCATAGAGCTGCCCCACAGAGCCCAGCCTGTCCCACAGCACTGCCCCCTAGAGCCCAGCCTGCCCCATAGAGCCCAGCCTGCCCCATAGAGCTGCCCCACAGAGCCCAGCCTGCCCCACAGCACTGCCCCACAGAGCCCAGCCTGCCCCACAGCACTGCTCCACAGTGCCCAGCCTGCACCCCCACAGAGCCCAGCCTGCCCCATGCCCCATAGAGCTGCCCACAGAGCCCAGCCTGCCCCACAGCACTGCTCCACAGAACCCAGCCTGCCCCCCAGAGCCCAGCCTGCCCCACAGCACTGCCCCACAGAGCCCAGCCTGCCCCATGAGCACTGCCCACAGAGCCCAGCCTGCCCCATAGAGCCCAGCCTGCCCCACAGAGCCCAGCCTGCCCCATAGAGCTGCCCCCAGAGCCCAGCCTGTCCCACAGCACTGCCCCCTAGAGCCCAGCCTGCCCCATAGAGCCCAGCCTGCCCCATAGAGCTGCCCCACAGAGCCCAGCCTGCCCCACAGCACTGCTCCACAGAGCCCAGCCTGCCCCATAGAGCCCAGCCTGCCCCATAGAGCTGCCCCACAGAGCCCAGCCTGCACCACAGCACTGCCCCACAGAGCCCAGCCTGCCCCACAGCACTGCTCCACAGAGCCCAGCCTGCCCCCCAGAGCCCAGCCTGCCCCATGAGGCTGCCCCACAGAGCCCAGCCTGCCCCACGGAGCCCAGCCTGCCCCACAGCACTGCCCCACAGAGCCCAGCCTGCCCCATAGAGCTGCCCCACAGAGCCCAGCCTGTCCCACAGCACTGCCCCCTAGAGCCCAGCCTGCCCCATAGAGCCCAGCCTGCCCCATAGAGCTGCCCCACAGAGCCCAGCCTGCCCCACAGCACTGCCCCACAGAGCCCAGCCTGCCCCACAGCACTGCTCCACAGAGCCCAGCCTGCCCCCCAGAGCCCAGCCTGCCCCATGAGGCTGCCCACAGAGCCCAGCCTGCCCCACAGCACTGCTCCACAGAACCCAGCCTGCCCCCCAGAGCCCAGCCTGCCCCACAGCACTGCCCCACAGAGCCCAGCCTGCCCCACAGCACTGCCCCCGAGCCCAGCCTGCCCCATAGAGCCCAGCCTGCCCCACAGAGCCCAGCCTGCCCCATAGAGCTGCCCCCCAGAGCCCAGCCTGTCCCACAGCACTGCCCCCTAGAGCCCAGCCTGCCCCATAGAGCCCAGCCTGCCCCATAGAGCTGCCCCACAGAGCCCAGCCTGCCCCACAGCACTGCTCCACAGAGCCCAGCCTGCCCCATAGAGCCCAGCCTGCCCCATAGAGCTGCCCCACAGAGCCCAGCCTGCACCACAGCACTGCCCCACAGAGCCCAGCCTGCCCCACAGCACTGCTCCACAGAGCCCAGCCTGCCCCCCAGAGCCCAGCCTGCCCCATGAGGCTGCCCACAGAGCCCAGCCTGCCCCACGGAGCCCAGCCTGCCCCACAGCACTGCCCCACAGAGCCCAGCCTGCCCCATAGAGCTGCCCCCCAGAGCCCAGCCTGTCCCACAGCACTGCCCCCTAGAGCCCAGCCTGCCCCATAGAGCCCAGCCTGCCCCATAGAGCTGCCCCACAGAGCCCAGCCTGCCCCACAGCACTGCCCCACAGAGCCCAGCCTGCCCCACAGCACTGCTCCACAGAGCCCAGCCTGCCCCATGAGGCTGCCCATGGAGCCCAGCCTGCCCCACCCGCCCGCTCCCTCCCAGCCCTAGCCCCGCAGCCCCCTGGCCGGCCCTCCTCTCCCCCTGGCCTCCCTCCCGCGGGGGGGCACCTTGGTGAAGGTCTTGGTGATGCGGGACTGGATGTTGTTGGTGGTGGTGCTGAAGTTCTTGCAGACCTGAGCCACCAGCCGGGCGGCGGAGTCGCGCAGCGCCCAGTGGTTGTCCACGTCGGGGGCGCAGGCAGAGCTGCCGGCTGACGATGCAGGTCATCACCGCCGGGATCAGCTCGTGCAGCTGCGGGCACAGCCGCCGGGGGCGCTCAGGGGGCAGCAGGGGAGCTCAGGGGGCGCTCAGGGGGAGCTCAGGGGGAGCAGGGGGAGCTCAGGGGGCACTCAGGGGGCACTCAGGGGGAGCTCAGGGGGAGCTCAGGGGGAGCTCAGGGGGCACTCAGGGGGCACTCAGGGGAGGGGGAGCTCAGGGGGAGGGGCTCAGGGGGCACTCAGGGGGCACTCAGGGGGAGCTCAGGGGGAGCTCAGGGGGCACTCAGGGGGCACCTCAGGGGGAGCTCAGGGGGGAGCTCAGGGGGAGCTCAGGGGGCACTCAGGGGGAGCTCAGGGGGAGCTCAGGGGGCGCTCAGGGGGCACTCAGGGGGAGCTCAGGGGGAGCTCAGGGGGCACTCAGGGCGCTCAGGGGGCACTCAGCTCAGGGGGCGAGGGGGCACTCAGGGGGGAGCTCAGGGGGCACTCAGGGGGCACTCAGGGGGAGCTCAGGGGGAGCTCAGGGGAGCTCAGGGGGCGCTCAGGGGGCACTCAGGGGGAGCTCAGGGGGCGCTCAGGGGGGAGGGGGCTCAGGGGGGGAGCTCAGGGGGCAGGGGGCGCTCAGCACTCAGGGGGGGCAGGGGGAGCTCAGGGGGAGCTCAGGGGAGCTCAGGGGGCACCCAGGGGCACTCAGGGGGAGCTCAGGGGGAGCTCAGGGGGCACTCAGGGGGAGCCAGGGGGAGCTCAGGGGGCACTCAGGGGGAGCTCAGGGGGGAGCTCAGGGGGCGCCCAGGGGGAGCTCAGGGGGCAGGGGGAGCTCAGGGGGAGCTCAGGGGGAGCTCAGGGGGCACTCAGGGGGAGGGGGCAGGGGGCACTCAGGGGGAGCTCAGGGGGCACTCAGGGGGCACTCAGGGGAGCTCAGGGGGAGCTCAGGGGGAGCTCAGGGGGCGCTCAGGGGCACTCAGGGGGCACTCAGGGGGCACTCAGGGGGAGCTCAGGGGGCACTCAGGGGGAGCTCAGGGGAGCTCAGGGGGCACTCAGGGGGCAGGGGGGCCTCAGGGGGCACTCCAGGGGGCACTCAGGGGGAGCTCAGGGGGGCTCAGGGCGCTCAGGGGAGCTCAGGGGGAGCTCAGGGGGCACCAGGGGGCGCTCAGGGGGAGCCTCAGGGGCGCTCAGGGGGGCCTCAGGGGGCACTCAGGGGGCACTCAGGGGGCACTCAGGGGGAGCTCAGGGGGAGCTCAGGGGGAGCTCAGGGGGCGCCTCAGGGGGCACTCAGGGGGCACTCAGGGGGGGGAGCTCAGGGGGGAGCTCAGGGGGCGCTCAGGGGGAGCTGAGGGGGAGCTCAGGGGGAGCTCAGGGGCAGCTCAGGGGGCGCTCAGGGGGGAGCCCAGGGGGGAGCTCAGGGGGCACTCAGGGGGCACTCAGGGGGGAGCTCAGGGGGGCACTCAGGGGGGCACTCAGGGGGCACCCAGGGGGAGCTCAGGGGGCACTCAGGGGGCACTCAGGGGGAGCTCAGGGGGAGAGCCCAGGGGGAGCTCAGGGGCACTCAGGGGGCGCTCAGGGGGAGCTCAGGGGGAGCTCAGGGGGCACCTCCGGGGGCGCTCAGGGGGGAGCTCAGGGGGCTCAGGGGGAGCTCAGGGGGGAGCTCAGGGGGCACTCAGGGGGCACTCAGCTCAGGGGGAGCTCAGGGGGCTCCTCAGGGGGCACTCAGGGGGAGCTCAGGGGGCACTCAGGGGGAGCTCAGGGGGCACTCAGGGGGCACTCAGGGGGAGCTCAGGGGGCACTCAGGGGGCACTCAGGGGAGCTCAGGGGGAGCTCAGGGGGAGCTCAGGGGGCTCAGGGGGGAGCTCAGGGGGCACTCAGGGGGAGCTCAGGGGGCACTCAGGGGGCACTCAGGGGGCACTCAGGGGGAGCTCAGGGGGCACCAGGGGCAGCTCAGGGGGCACTCAGGGGAGCTCAGGGGCACTCAGGGGGCGGGCAGGGCTCAGGGGGCGCTCAGGGGGCACTCAGGGGGCACTCAGGGGGCACTCAGGGGAGCTCAGGGGGCACTCAGGGGGCACTCAGGGGGAGCTCAGGGGGCACTCAGGGGGCGCTCAGGGGGGAGCTCAGGGGGCACTCAGGGGGAGCTCAGGGGGCACTCAGGGGGGGGGCTCAGGGGGGAGCTCAGGGGGCCCAGCTCAGGGGGCACTCAGGGGGAGCTCAGGGGGCACTCAGGGGGAGCTCAGGGGGGGCTCAGGGGGAGCTCAGGGGGGGCTCAGGGGCGCTCAGGGGGCACTCAGGGGGAGCTCAGGGGGAGCTCAGGGGGCGCTCAGGGGGGGACTCAGGGGGGGGCACTCAGGGGGAGCTCAGGGGGAGCTCAGGGGGCACTCAGGGGGCACTCAGGGGGAGCTCAGGGGGGCTCAGGGGGAGCTCAGGGGGAGCTCAGGGGGAGCTCAGGGGGAGCTCAGGGGGAGCCAGGGGGAGCTCAGGGGGCGCTCAGGGGGAGCTCAGGGGGCACTCAGGGGGCACTCAGGGGGCACTCAGGGGGGAGCTCAGGGGGAGCTCAGGGGGAGCTCAGGGGGAGCTCAGGGGGGCACTCAGGGGGGAGCTCAGGGGGAGCTCAGGGGGAGCTCAGGGGGAGCTCAGGGGAGCTCAGGGGGCGCTCAGGGGGCCTCAGGGGGGCTCAGCTCAGGGGGCAGCTCAGGGGGGCACTCAGGGGGAGCTCAGGGGGGGCTCAGGGGGCACTCAGGGGGAGCTCAGGGGGCGCTCAGGGGGCACTCAGGGGGGGGGAGCTCAGGGGGCGCTCAGGGGGGAGCTCAGGGGGAGCTCAGGGGGCACTCAGGGGGAGCTCAGGGGGAGCTCAGGGGGAGCTCAGGGGGCTCAGGGGGCTCAGGGGGCTCAGGGGGCGCCTCAGGGGGAGCTCAGGGGGAGCTCAGGGGGCACCTCAGGGGGCACTCAGGGGGCGCTCAGGGGGAGCTCAGGGGGCACTCAGGGGGGAGCTCAGGGGAGCTCAGGGGGCACTCAGGGGGAGCTCAGGGGGAGCTCAGGGGGCGCTCAGGGGGGCAGGGGGAGCTCAGGGGGCTCAGGGGGCACTCAGGGGGCGCTCAGGGGGCACTCAGGGGGCACTCAGGGGGCGCTCAGGGGGCGCTCAGGGGGGGGGCAGCTCAGGGGGAGCTCAGGGGGGGCTCAGGGGGCACTCAGGGGAGCTCAGGGGGCACCTCAGGGGGAGCTCAGGGGGCAGCTCAGGGGGCACCCAGGGGGCACTCAGGGGGGGGGGCTCAGGGGGGAGCTCAGGGGGCACTCAGGGGGCACTCAGGGGGAGCTCAGGGGGCGCTCAGGGGAGCTCAGGGGGAGCTCAGGGGGAGCTCAGGGGGAGCTCAGGGGGCACTCAGGGGGCGCTCAGGGGGGAGCTCAGGGGGAGCTCAGGGGGCACTCAGGGGGGAGCTCAGGGGGCTCAGGGGGCACTCAGGGGGCACTCAGGGGGCACTCAGGGGGCACTCAGGGGGCACTCAGGGGGCACTCAGGGGGCGCTCAGGGGGGAGCTCAGGGGGCAGCTCAGGGGGAGCTCAGGGGGAGCTCAGGGGCAGCTCAGGGGAGCTCAGGGGGCACTCAGGGGGCACTCAGCTCAGGGGAGCTCAGGGGGGAGCTCAGGGGCGCTCAGGGGGAGCTCAGGGGGCACTCAGGGGGCACTCAGGGGGCACTCAGGGGGAGCTCAGGGGGAGCTCAGGGGGCACTCAGGGGGCACTCAGGGGGAGCTCAGGGGGAGCTCAGGGGGAGCTCAGGGGGCGCTCAGGGGGGAGCTCAGGGGGAGCTCAGGGGGAGCTCAGGGGGGGCACTCAGGGGGCTCAGGGGGAGCTCAGGGGGAGCTCAGGGGGAGCTCAGGGGGCACTCAGGGGGCTCGGGGGCACTCAGGGGGAGCTCAGGGGGGGCACTCAGGGGGCACTCAGGGGGCGCTCAGGGGAGCTCAGGGGAGCTCACTCAGGGGGCACTCAGGGGGCACTCAGGGGGAGCTCAGGGGGCAGCTCAGGGGGAGCTCAGGGGGCACTCAGGGGGAGCTCAGGGGGCGCTCAGGGGGGCTCAGGGGGCTCAGGGGGGAGCTCAGGGGGGGGGAGCTCAGGGGGGCACTCAGGGGAGCTCAGGGGGCACTCAGGGGGGAGCTCAGGGGGCACTCAGGGGGAGCTCAGGGGGGGGGGCACTCAGGGGGGGAGGGGAGCTCAGGGGGCACTCAGGGGGAGCTCAGGGGGAGCTCAGGGGGCGCTCAGGGGGGCTCAGGGGGCTCAGGGGGAGCTCAGGGGCACTCAGGGGGCACTCAGGGGGAGGGCTCAGGGGGCACTCAGGGGGCACTCAGGGGGGGGGGCTCAGGGGGAGCTCAGGGGGAGCTCAGGGGGGCACTCAGGGGGGCTCAGGGGGAGCTCAGGGGCACTCAGGGGAGCTCAGGGGGAGCTCAGGGGGCTCAGGGGGCACTCAGGGGGCTCAGGGGGCTCAGGGGGAGCTCAGGGGGCACTCAGGGGGCACTCAGGGAGCTCAGGGGGCACTCAGGGGGAGCTCAGGGGGGAGCTCAGGGGGCACTCAGGGGGCGCTCAGGGGGCACTCAGGGGGGCTCAGGGGGGCACTCAGGGGGAGCTCAGGGGGGCAGCTCAGGGGGCTCAGGGGGCGCTCAGCACTCAGGGGGCACTCAGGGGGAGCTCAGGGGGCACTCAGCTCAGGGGAGGGAGCTCAGGGGGCTCAGGGGAGCCTCAGGGGGCACAGGGGGAGCTCAGGGGGCACTCAGGGGGGGGCTCAGGGGGAGGGGGCACTCAGGGGGAGCTCAGGGGGCAGCTCAGGGGGGGGAGCTCAGGGGGAGCTCAGGGGGCACTCAGGGGGCACTCAGGGGGAGCTCAGGGGGAGCTCAGGGGGAGCTCAGGGGGCACTCAGGGGGGCTCAGGGGGCACTCAGGGGGGGGGCTCAGGGGGAGCTCAGGGGGAGCTCAGGGGGGAGCTCAGGGGGCACTCAGGGGGAGCTCAGGGGGAGCTCAGGGGGAGCTCAGGGGGCACTCAGGGGGAGCTCAGGGGGAGCTCAGGGGAGCTCAGGGGGCACTCAGGGGGAGCTCAGGGGGAGCTCAGGGGGCACTCAGGGGGCACTCAGGGGCACTCAGCTCAGGGGGAGCTCAGGGGGGGGGGAGCTCAGGGGGAGCTCAGGGGGCACTCAGGGGGAGCTCAGGGGGGGAGCTCAGGGGGAGCTCAGGGGGCACTCAGGGGGAGCTCAGGGGGGAGCTCAGGGGGGAGCTCAGGGGGAGCTCAGGGGGAGCTCAGGGGGGGGGCACTCAGGGGGAGCTCAGGGGGAGCTCAGGGGGAGCTCAGGGGGGAGCTCAGGGGGAGCTCAGGGGGGAGCTCAGGGGGCACTCAGGGGAGCTCAGGGGGCACTCAGGGGGAGCTCAGGGGGGCACTCAGGGGGAGCTCAGGGGGCTCAGGGGGCACTCAGGGGGGGAGCTCAGGGGGAGCTCAGGGGGCACTCAGGGGGAGCTCAGGGGAGCTCAGGGGCACTCAGGGGGAGCTCAGGGGGGGCTCAGGGGGGCACTCAGGGGAGCTCAGGGGGCTCTCAGGGGGCACTCAGGGGGCACTCAGGGGGAGCTCAGGGGGAGCTCAGGGGGCACTCAGGGGGCTCAGGGGGAGCTCAGGGGAGCTCAGGGGAGCTCAGGGGGCACTCAGGGGGCACTCAGGGGAGCTCAGGGGGAGCTCAGGGGGAGCTCAGGGGGAGCTCAGGGGGGCACTCAGGGGGCACTCAGGGGGCACTCAGGGGGCACTCAGGGGGAGCTCAGGGGGAGCTCAGGGGGAGCTCAGGGGGCACTCAGGGGGCACTCAGGGGGAGCTCAGGGGGAGCTCAGGGGGAGCTCAGGGGGAGCTCAGGGGGAGCTCAGGGGGCGCTCAGGGGGAGCTCAGGGGGCACTCAGGGGGCACTCAGGGGGCACTCAGGGGGAGCTCAGGGGGCACTCAGGGGGAGCTCAGGGGAGCTCAGGGGGAGCTCAGGGGGCACTCAGGGGGCACTCAGGGGGCACTCAGGGGGAGCTCAGGGGGAGCTCAGGGGGAGCTCAGGGGGCACTCAGGGGGCACTCAGGGGGAGCTCAGGGGGCGCTCAGGGGGAGCTCAGGGGGCACTCAGGGGGCACTCAGGGGGAGCTCAGGGGGCGCTCAGGGGGAGCTCAGGGGGCACTCAGGGGGAGCTCAGGGGGAGCTCAGGGGGCGCTCAGGGGGAGCTCAGGGGGCGCTCAGGGGGCACTCAGGGGGCACTCAGGGGGAGCTCAGGGGGAGCTCAGGGGGAGCTCAGGGGGCACTCAGGGGGAGCTCAGGGGGCGCTCAGGGGGCGCTCAGGGGGCGCTCAGGGGGCACTCAGGGGGAGCTCAGGGGGCGCTCAGGGGAGCTCAGGGGGCACTCAGGGGGCACTCAGGGGAGCTCAGGGGGGCACTCAGGGGGGGGCACTCAGGGGGCACTCAGGGGGCGCTCAGGGGGCGCTCAGGGGGCACTCAGGGGGCACTCAGGGGGAGCTCAGGGGGCACTCAGGGGGGAGCTCAGGGGGCGCTCAGGGGAGCTCAGGGGGAGCTCAGGGGGAGCTCAGGGGGCACTCAGGGGGAGCTCAGGGGGCACTCAGGGGGAGCTCAGGGGGAGCTCAGGGGGAGCTCAGGGGGAGCTCAGGGGGCGCTCAGGGGGCACTCAGGGGGGAGCTCAGGGGGAGCTCAGGGGGCACTCAGGGGGCACTCAGGGGGAGCTCAGGGGGAGCTCAGGGGGCGCTCAGGGGGCACTCAGGGGGCACTCAGGGGGAGCTCAGGGGGAGCTCAGGGGGCGCTCAGGGGGCACTCAGGGGGAGCTCAGGGGGAGCTCAGGGGGGCGCTCAGGGGGCACTCAGGGGGAGCTCAGGGGGCACTCAGGGGGAGCTCAGGGGGAGCTCAGGGGGAGCTCAGGGGGAGCTCAGGGGGCACTCAGGGGGCGCTCAGGGGGCGCTCAGGGGGCGCTCAGGGGGCACTCAGGGGGCACTCAGGGGGCGCTCAGGGGGCGCTCAGGGGGCACTCAGGGGGCACTCAGGGGGCAGAGCTGCCTGATGACGATGCAGGTCGTCACCACCCGGATCAGCTCGTGCAGCTGCAGGCACAGGCCAGCAGGGGGCATGGGAGGGCGTGAGGGGCACTGGGGGGCAGCAGGGGGCACTGGGGGGCAGCACTGGGGCAGGGGGTCACCGGGGGGCCCCAGGGATGCCGAGGGGGCGCCGGGGGCAGCAGGGGCCGGGGGGCCAGGCAGGAGCCAGCGGCCGGCGGCACCGGGGGGGTGAGGGCAGGGGGGGGGCGGGGCGGGGCGGGTGCCGCCCCGGGGGTCTCCCGTGCCCCCCCCCGGCCCCCTCCTCACGTATTTCTCCAGGTAGAGGGTGGGGTTGTCCATCAGGGCCTTCACCATCCGCATCAGGTAGATGAGCAGCGCCAGGTTGTTCTGCACCACGTTCACCCGCACCTGGGGGGGAGGCAGGTTGCCTGGGGGTCCCGGGGGGGGAGTCCCGGGGGGGTCCCCGGTGGGGGGGGTGTCCCCGGGGGGGGGGCCTCACCCCCTCCGAGATGAAGGTGCTGAAGCGAGGAAGCATCTGGTAGAGGCCGGGGTCGGTGGCAATGCTCTGCAGGGCCTCCTGGGGGCGACGGAGAGAGGGGAGGGGGAGGTCAGCCCTGGGGAGGGGGAGGGGGGAGGAGAGGGGGAGGGGAAGGATAGGGGGAGGAGAGGGGGAGGGAGAGGACAGGGGGAGAAGGACAGGAGGAGGTGAAGGATAGGGGGAGGGGGAAAACAGGAGGAGGGGAACAGGAGGAGGAGGAGGAGGGGGGAGGGAGAGCATAGGGGGAGGGAGAGGATGGGGGAAGGGGGAGGATAGGGGGAGGAGGAGGACAGGGAGAGGGAGAGGATGGGGGAAGGGGAGAACAGGGAGGGGGAGGATAACAACAGGAGGACAGGAGGAGGGGGAGGATGGGGGAGGAAGAGGATAGGGGGGAGGGGGAGGATAGGGGGAAGGAGAGGGTGGGGGAGGGAGAGGATAAGAGGAGGAGGAGGATAGGGGGAAGGAGAGGATGGGGGAGGGGGAGCATAAGAGGAGGGGGAAGATGGGAGGAGGGGAGGAGAAGAGGAGGAGGAGGATAGGGGGAAGGAGAGGGTGGGGGAGGGGGAGCATAAGAGGAGGGGGAAGATGGGAGGAGGGGGAGGAGAAGAGGAGGAGGAGGATAGGGGGAAGGAGAGGATGGGGGAGGGGGAGCGTAAGAGGAGGGGGAAGATGGGAGGAGGAGGAGAAGAGGAGGAGGAGGATAGGGGGAAGGAGAGGATGGGGGAGGGGGAGCATAAGAGGAGGGGGAAGATGGGAGGAGGGGGAGGAGAAGAGGAGGAGGAGGATAGGGGGAAGGAGAGGATGGGGGAGGGGGAGCATAAGAGGAGGGGGAAGATGGGAGGAGGGGGAGGAGAAGAGGAGGAGGAGGATAGAGGGAGGGGGGAGAACAGGGAGGGGGAGGATAAAGCAGGAGGACAGGGGGAGGGGGAGGATAGGTATGAAGGGGAGGATAGGGGGAGGAGGAGGATAGGGGGAGGGGGGAGGCTAGGGGGAGGGGGAGCACACAGGGAGGGGAAGAGGAGAGACCACCCTTCCCTCCCCCCATCTTCAACCCCTCCTTAACCTTAGGGCCACCAGGAGCTCCCCAGGGGCCTCCTGGGACAACGAAGTTGTCCCAGGAGGCCCCTGGGGAGCTCCTGGTGGCCACCCGGGGGGGGGGGGGGAGGGAGGGGGGGAGAGGCCTCAGTGGCCACCTGAGGCCCCCTGGTAGCCACCTACAGCGCGCTTGGCCTCGCAGGAGCCGACGCAGGCCTCGGTGATCTCCTTGTAGTAGAGCTGCTGCTCCACCGAGAGCTCGTGGACGCTGCGCGGCTTCAGCCGCAGGGGGCGCCCTCGAGCAGCGGCCCCTTCTTCTCCTTGCCTGCTGGGGGCGGGGGGGGGGGGGGGGAAAGACCCCCACCCAATCCCTGAGATGGCTTCAAGGCAGCCCGGGAGACCCACACCCCCCCCCCAGGGGAGGCCTCAGAGCCCCCCGAGATGCCCTCAAAGCAGCCCTGGAGACCCCCAGAGAGGCCTCAGCCCCCCTGAGATGCCCTCAGATCCCCCTGAGATGCCCTCAGCCCCCCTGAGATGCCCTCAGCCCCCCCCGAGATGCCCTCAGCCCCCCCGAGATGCCCTCAGCCCCCCTGAGATGCCCTCAGATCCCCCTGAGATGCCCTCAGCCCCCCTGAGATGCTCTCAGACCCCCTGAGACGCCCTCAGCCCCCCTGAGATGCCCTCAGCCCCCCTGAGACACCCTCAGCCCCCCTGAGATGCCCTCAGATCCCCCTGAGATGCTCTCAGACCCCCTGAGATGCCCTCAGCCCCCCCTGAGATGCTCTCAGACCCCCCTGAGATACCCTCAGCCCCCCCTGAGATGCCCTCAGCCCCCCTGAGATGCTCTCAGACCCCCTGAGATACCCTCAGCCCCCCTGAGATGCTCTCAGACCCCCCTGAGATACCCTCAGCCCCCCTGAGATGCTCTCAGACCCCCTGAGATACCCTCAGCCCCCCTGAGATGCCCTCAGCCCCCCCTGAGATACCCTCAGCCCCCCCTGAGATGCCCTCAGCCCCCCTGAGATGCCCTCAGACCCCCCGAGATGCCCTCAGCCCCCCCGAGATGCCCTCAGCCCCCCCTGAGATGCCCTCAGCCCCCCCTGAGATGCCCTCAGATTCCCCTGAGATACCCTTAGCCCCCCCCTGAGATGCCCTCAGCCCCCCTGAGATGCCCTCAGCCCCCCTGAGATGCCCTCAGATCCCCCTGAGATGCCCTCAGCCCCCCTGAGACACCCTCAGCCCCCCCTGAGACACCCTCAGCCCCCCCTGAGATGCCCTCAGCCCCCTGAGATGCCCTCAGCCCCCTGAGACACCCTCAGCCCCCCTGAGACACCCTCAGCCCCCCCTGAGATGCCCCTCAGATTCCCCTGAGATGCCCTCAGCCCCCCCCGAGATGCCCTCAGCCCCCCCCTGAGACACCCTCAGCCCCCCTGAGACGCCCTCAGCCCCCCCTGAGACGCCCTCAGCCCCCCTGAGACACCCTCAGCCCCCCTGAGACACCCTCAGCCCCCCGAGATGCCCTCAGCCCCCTGAGATGCCCTCAGCCCCCCTGAGATACCCTCAGCCCCCCCTGAGATGCCCTCAGCCCCCCCTGAGATACCCTCAGCCCCCCCTGAGATGCCCTCAGCCCCCCCTGAGATGCCCTCAGACCCCCCCGAGATGCCCTCAGCCCCCCGAGATGCCCTCAGCCCCCCTGAGATGCCCTCAGCCCCCCTGAGATGCCCTCAGATTCCCCTGAGATACCCTCAGCCCCCCTGAGATGCCCTCAGATTCCCCTGAGATGCCCTCAGCCCCCCTGAGATGCCCTCAGCCCCCCTGAGATGCCCTCAGATCCCCCTGAGATGCCCTCAGCCCCCCTGAGACACCCTCAGCCCCCCCCTGAGACACCCTCAGCCCCCCTGAGATGCCCTCAGCCCCCCTGAGATGCCCTCAGCCCCCTGAGACACCCTCAGCCCCCCTGAGACACCCTCAGCCCCCCCGAGATGCCCTCAGCCCCCCTGAGACACCCTCAGCCCCCCCTGAGATGCCCTCAGATTCCCCTGAGATGCCCTCAGCCCCCCCGAGATGCCCTCAGCCCCCTGAGACACCCTCAGCCCCCCTGAGACGCCCTCAGCCCCCCTGAGACGCCCTCAGCCCCCCTGAGACACCCTCAGCCCCCCCTGAGACACCCTCAGCCCCCCCGAGACGCCCTCAGCCCCCCCCCCGAGATGCCCTCAGCCCCCCCTGAGATGCCCTCAGCCCCCCTGAGACACCCTCAGCCCCCCTGAGACACCCTCAGCCCCCCCCCGAGACGCCCTCAGCCCCCCCCCGAGATGCCCTCAGCCCCCCCCGAGATGCCCTCAGCCCCCCTGAGATGCCCTCAGCCCCCCGAGATGCCCTCAGCCCCCCTGAGACACCCTCAGCCCCCCTGAGACGCCCTCAGCCCCCCTGAGACGCCCTCAGCCCCCCCTGAGACACCCTCAGCCCCCCTGAGACACCCTCAGCCCCCCCGAGACGCCCTCAGCCCCCCGAGATGCCCTCAGATTCCCCTGAGACGCCCTCAGTCCCCCCTGAGATGCCCTCAGCCCCCCTGAGATGCCCTCAGATTCCCCTGAGACGCCCTCAGCCCCCCTGAGATGCCCTCAGCCCCCCCCTGAGACACCCTCAGCCCCCCCGAGACGCCCTCAGCCCCCCCCCGAGATGCCCTCAGATTCCCCTGAGACGCCCTCAGCCCCCCCTGAGACGCCCTCAGCCCCCCTGAGACGCCCTCAGCCCCCCCCCGAGACGCCCTCAGCCCCCCCTGAGACACCCTCAGCCCCCCTGAGACGCCCTCAGCCCCCCCCTGAGATGCCCTCAGCCCCCCTGAGACACCCTCAGCCCCCCCTGAGACACCCTCAGACCCCCCCTGAGACACCCTCAGGCCCCCCGAGATGCCCTCAGCCCCCCTGAGACGCCCTCAGCCCCCCCCGAAGCCCCCCGAGCAGCCCCTCAGCCCCTCCCCGCGGCGCACCTTTGTGCTCGGGGCCGGGGGCGGGGGGCCGGCGCGGGGGCTGCCCTGCTGCTCCTGGCCCGGCTTGGCGCCCTTCAGCGGCTCGCTGGCCTCCGCCTTCTGCTGCTCCTTGGGGGCTGGGGGCGCCGCGGGGGGGCACCGGCTCACGGCTGACCCCCGACCCCCGGGGGGGCGCGGCGGGGGGGAGGGGCGGGGGAGGCTCACCTGGGGGGGGGTTCTCGGGGATGGCCGGCTGCACCCCCTCGATGCTCAGCCAGTGCGCTGGGGGGGGCGGGGAGCTGAGACCCCCCGCGGGAGCCCCAAAGCCCCCCCCCCCCCCCCAGAACCCACCCTCCCTCCCCACAGCTGCCCCAGGCCCTCCCCAGCCCCCCAACCCCCCCACAAGCCCCCCAAACCCCCTCCAGCCCCTCTAAACCTCCTTCCAACCCCCCCAAACCTCCCCAAACCCCCTCCAGCCCCCCCAAACCTCCCCCAAACCCCCTCCAGCCCCCCAAACCACCCTGTGACCCCTTCCAGCCCCCCCAAACCCCCTCCAACCCCCTCAACCCCCCTTCCACCCCCCCCCCCAAACCCCCTCCAGCCCCCCAACCACCCTGTGACCCCTTCCAGCCCCCCAAACCCCTCCAACCCCCCCTCAACCCCCTTCCAGCCCCCCCCCAAACCCCCTCCAGCCCCCCCAAAACACCCTGTGACCCCTTCCAACCCCCCAAACCCCCTCCAGCCCCCAAAACACCCTGTGACCCCTTCCAACCCCCCCAAACCCCCTCCAGCCCCCCAACCTACTTCCACCCCTCCCCAAGCCTCTCTCAAACCCCCTCCAGGCCCCCAAAACACCCTGTGACCCCTTCCAGCTCCCCCCAAACCCCCTCCAGACCCCCCAAAACACCCTGTGACCCCCTTCCAGCCCCCCCAAACCCCCTCCAGCCCCCCAAACCACCCTGTGACCCCTTCCAACCCCCCCAAACCCCCTCCAGCCCCCCCAAACCACCCTGTAAGCCCTTCCAGCCCCCCCAAACCCCCTCCAGCCCCCCCAAACCACCCTGTGACCCCTTCCAGTCCCCCCAAACCCCCTCCAGCCCCCCAAACCACCCTGTAAGCCCTTCCAACCCCCTCCAGCCCCCCCAAAGCCCCCCCAGCCCGCCCCCGGCCCCCCACCCTTGATGCAGACGTCGAGGGGCACCCTGGGCAGGGGGGTGTTGATGATGTCACTCAGCTCCACCTCCTTCTCCTCGTAGAAGTAGAGCTCGCGGGCCCCCGCTGGCGTAGCGGAAGGGGATGAACTCCTGGGCGTGGAACCCGTACAGGGGCTGGGCAGGGGGAGGGGGGTGAGGGAGACCCCAGCCCCACCCGCACATGGCCAAGCTGCAGGGGTTGGGGGGGCTGGGAAGGGGGTTTGAGGTGGGTTTGGGGTGGCTGGAGGGGGTTTGAGAGGGGGTCGGGGGGCTGGAGAGGGTTTGAGAGGGGGTCGGGGGGCTGGAGAGGGTTTGAGAGGGGGTTGGGGGGCTGGAAGGGGTTTGAGGGGGAGTTGGGGGGAATGGAGAGGGTTTGAGGGGGTTTAGGGGGGCTGGAGGGCGTTTGAGGGGGGGTTGGGGGGAATGGAGAGGGTTTGAGGGGGTTTAGGGGGCTGGAGGGGGTTTGAGGGGGGTTGGGGGGAATGGAGAGGGTTTGAGGGGGTTTAGGGGGCTGGAAGGGGTTTGAGGGGGGGGAGTTTGGGGGAATGGAGAGGGTTTGAGGGGGTTTAGGGGGGCTGGAAGGGGTTTGAGGGGAGGTTGGGGGGAATGGAGAGGGTTTGAGGGGGTTTAGGGGGCTGGAGGGGTTTGAGGGGGGTTGGGGGGAATGGAGAGGGTTTGAGGGGGGTTTAGGGGGCTGGAGGGGGTTTGAGGGGAGGTTGGGGGGAATGGAGAGGGTTTGAGGGGGTTTAGGGGGGCTGGAGGGGGTTTGAGGGAGGTTGGGGGGAATGGAGAGGGTTTGAGGGGGTTTAGGGGGGCTGGAGGGCGTTTGAGGGGGTTGGGGGGAATGGAGAGGGTTTGAGGGGGTTTAGGGGGCTGGAGGGCGTTTGAGGGGGGGGGGTTGGGGGGGCTGGAAGGGGTTTGAGGGGAGTTGGGGGGAATGGAGAGGGTTTGAGGGGGTTTAGGGGGCTGGAGGGCGTTTGAGGGGGAGTTGGGGGGAATGGAGAGGGTTTGAGGGGGTTTAGGGGGGCTGGAGGGGGTTTGAGGGGGAGTTGGGGGAATGGAGAGGGTTTGAGGGGGTTTAGGGGGCTGGAGGGCGTTTGAGGGGGCTGGGGGGGGCTGCAGGCGATTTGTGGTGGGTTTGGGGGAGGCATGGGGGGGGCGTCCAGGGAGGTTCGGGGGCTGGGGAGGGCCAGGGAGGCCTGGGGTGCTGGAGGGGCCTGGGGGGGGTCCAGGGAGGCCTGGAGTCCTGGAGGGTTCGGGGGGGGGGGCCAGGGGGCCTGGGGGGGAGCTGAGGGGGCTGGGGGGCTGGAGGGGGGGGGGACAGGGGGGCCGGGGCTGGGGGCCTGGGGGCTGGGGGCTGGGGGCTGGGGGCTGGGGGCCGGGGCTGGGGGGCACCTCCACGTTCTTGAGCTTGAGAGCGAAGTCGACGTCGCCGGTGCTGAGCCTGCGGCGTTTGCCCATCTGCATGAACTTGAGAGCGTCCTGGGGGGGGAGGGGAGGGGGAGGAGGGAGGGGGAGGAGAAGAGAGAGGCAAGAGAGAGAAGAGAGAGAGGAAGTAGAGGGGGAGAGAGAGGAGACAGAGGGAAAGGACAGAGAGGGAAAGAAGAAGAGAAGGGAGAAGGGGAGAAGGGGAGAAAGAGGGGGAATAGGGGGAGAAGAGAGAAGAGAGGGGGAGAAGAGAAAGAGAGGGAGAGAGAGGGAGAGAGAGAGGGAGAGAGGGAGAGAGGGAGAGAGGGGGAAGAGAGGGGGAGAGGGGGAGAGAGGGGAGAGAGGGGAGAGAGGGGAGAGGGGGAAGAGAGAGGGAGAGGGGGGGAGAGGGGGAAGAGAGGGGGAGAGGGGGAGAGAGGGGGAAGAGAGGGGGAGAGGGGGAGAGAGGGGAGAGAGGGAGAGAGGGGAGAGGGGGAAGAGAGGGGAGAGGGGGAAGAGAGGGGGAGAGGGGGGGAGAGGGGAAGAGAGGGGGAGAGGGGGAGAGAGGGAGAGAGGGGAGAGAGGGAGAGGGGGAAGAGAGGGGGAGAGGGGGAGAGGGGGAAGAGAGGGGGAGAGGGGGGAGAGAGGGAGAGAGGGAGAGAGAGGGAGAGGAGGGAGAGAGGGGGAGAGGGGGAAGAGAGGGGAGGGAGAGGGGGGAGAGGGGGAAGAGAGGGGGAGGGGGGGAGAGAGGGGAGAGAGGGGAGAGAGGGGAGAGGGGGAAGAGAGGGGGGAGAGGGGGGGGAGAGGGGGAAGAGAGGGGAGAGGGGGAGAGAGACAAGCAAGAGAGGGGAGAGAGGGAGAAAGAGGGGGAAGAGGGGGAAGAGGGGGAAGAAGGGAAGAGAAAGAGAGGGAGAGAAGCAAAAGAGGGGAGAGAGAGGAGAAAGAGAAGAGAGTGGAGAAAGAGGAGAGAGAAAGAAAAAAGGAGAGAGGGAAGGAAGAAGAAGTAAGAAAGAGAGGAAAGGGAGAGAAGGAGAAACAAAAAGGAAGGGAGGAGAAAGGAAGTGGAGAGAAGGGAGGGAGGGAGGGAGGGGGGAGCAGGGGCAAAGAGGGAGAAAGAGGATGGCACTGGGGGGAAAGGTAGGCAGAGGGCTGCCCCCACTCCCACTGCCTCTCCCCTCCCACTCCCAGTCCCTCTCCCCTCCCACTCCCACTGCCTCTCCCCTCCCACTCCCAGTCCCTCTCCCCTCCCACTCCCACTGCCTCTCCCCTCCCAGTCCCTCCCCATTCCCATTCCCAGTCCCACTCCCCTCTCCCCTCCCGTCCCCAGCCCCTCCCCCCGCCCCGCACCTGGGCCACCTCCTTGAGGCGGTAGCTCGCCTCCTCGGCCAGCAGGTGGCAGCTCTCCTCGGGCAGGCCGCCCAGCCCCAGCGCCTCGCCCATGGCCTTCATCGACTCGGCCGGCAGCAGCGTCTGGCTCAGCTTCAGCTTCTTCTCCTCGGCCATCCTCCTCCTCCTCCTCCTCCTCCTCCCCTCCTCCTCCTCCTCCTCCTCCTCCTCCTCCTCCTCCTCCTCCCCTGCCGGGGGCGCAGCGCCCAGAGACCCCCAGGGGGCAGGGGGAGACCCCGAGGGGGCAGGAACCTGCGGGCAGCGGAACCAGAGCGTGGGGGAGGAGTAGGGGGGAGGGGAAAGGGAGAGCAGGCTGCGGGAGGGGCAAGGAGGGGACAGGACCCAGGGGAGACCCAACCCCCAACCCCCAGCCCCCAGCCCCCAGGACCCAGGACCCAGCCCCCAGGACCCAGGACCCAGGGAAGACCCAACCCCCAGCCCCCAGGACCCAGGACCCAGGACCCAGGACCCAGCCCCCAGGACCCAGGACCCAGGACCCAGGACCCAGCACCCAGGACCCAGGACCCAGCACCCAGGACCCAGCACCCAGGACCCAGGACCCAGGACCCAGCCCCCAGCACCCAGGACCCAGCACCCAGCCCCAGGACCCAGGACCCAGCACCCAGGACCCAGCACCCAGCACCCAGCCCCCAGGACCCAGGACCCAGGACCCAGGACCCAGCACCCAGCCCCCAGGACCCAGGACCCAGGACCCAGCCCCCAGGACCCAGCACCCAGGACCCAGCACCCAGGACCCAGGACCCAGGACCCAGCACCCAGGACCCAGCCCCCAGCACCCAGCACCCAGGACCCAGGACCCAGGACCCAGGACCCAGCACCCAGGACCCAGGACCCAGGACCCAGGACCCAGCACCCAGGACCCAGGACCCAGGACCCAGGACCCAGCACCCAGCCCCCAGGACCCAGGACCCAGCACCCAGGACCCAACCCCCAGCCCCCAGGACCCAGGACCCAGGACCCAGGACCCAGGACCCAGCACCCAGGACCCAGGACCCAGGACCCAGGACCCAGCACCCAGGACCCAGCACCCAGGACCCAGCCCCCAGCCCCCAGGACCCAGGACCCAGCACCCAGGACCCAGCCCCCAGCCCCCAGGACCCAGGACCCAGCCCCCAGGACCCAGGACCCAGGGAAGACCCAACCCCAGCCCCCAGGACCCAGGACCCAGCACCCAGGACCCAGGACCCAGGGGAAGACCCAACCCCCAGCCCCCAGGACCCAGGACCCAGCCCCCAGGACCCAGGACCCAGGACCCAGGACCCAGCACCCAGGACCCAGCACCCAGGACCCAGGACCCAGGACCCAGCCCCCAGCACCCAGGACCCAGCACCCAGCCCCCAGGACCCAGGACCCAGCACCCAGGACCCAGCACCCAGCACCCAGCCCCCAGGACCCAGGACCCAGGACCCAGGACCCAGCACCCAGCCCCCAGGACCCAGGACCCAGGACCCAGCCCCCAGGACCCAGCACCCAGGACCCAGGACCCAGGACCCAGGACCCAGGACCCAGCACCCAGGACCCAGCCCCCAGCACCCAGCACCCAGGACCCAGGACCCAGGACCCAGGACCCAGCACCCAGGACCCAGGACCCAGGACCCAGGACCCAGCACCCAGGACCCAGGACCCAGGACCCAGGACCCAGGACCCAGCACCCAGCCCCCAGGACCCAGGACCCAGCACCCAGGACCCAACCCCCAGCCCCCAGGACCCAGGACCCAGGACCCAGGACCCAGGACCCAGGACCCAGCACCCAGCACCCAGCCCCCAGGACCCAGGACCCAGCACCCAGCCCCCAGGACCCAGGACCCAGGACCCAGCACCCAGCCCCCAGGACCCAGGACCCAGCACCCAGCCCCCAGGACCCAGGACCCAGCACCCAGGACCCAGGACCCAGGACCCAGCACCCAGGACCCAGCCCCCAGCACCCAGGACCCAGCACCCAGCCCCCAGGACCCAGCCCCCAGGACCCAGGACCCAGGACCCAGCCCCCAGGACCCAGGACCCAGGACCCAGCCCCCAGCACCCAGGACCCAGCACCCAGCCCCCAGGACCCAGGACCCAGGGGGAGACCCAACCCCCAGCCCCCAGGACCCAGGACCCAGCACCCAGGACCCAGCACCCAGCACCCAGCCCCCAGGACCCAGGACCCAGGACCCAGGACCCAGCACCCAGCCCCCAGGACCCAGGACCCAGGACCCAGGACCCAGGACCCAGCACCCAGGACCCAGGACCCAGGACCCAGGACCCAGGACCCAGGACCCAGCACCCAGCCCCCAGGACCCAGGACCCAGGACCCAGGACCCAGGACCCAGCACCCAGCCCCCAGGACCCAGGACCCAGGACCCAGCACCCAGCCCCCAGGACCCAGGACCCAGCACCCAGCCCCCAGGACCCAGGACCCAGCACCCAGCCCCCAGGACCCAGGACCCAGGACCCAGGACCCAGCCCCCAGGACCCAGGACCCAGCACCCAGCACCCAGCACCCAGCCCCCAGGACCCAGGACCCAGCACCCAGCACCCAGCCCCCAGGACCCAGGACCCAGCACCCAGCCCCAGGACCCAGGACCCAGGACCCAGCACCCAGCCCCCAGGACCCAGGACCCAGCACCCAGCCCCCAGGACCCAGGACCCAGGACCCAGCACCCAGCCCCCAGGACCCAGGACCCAGGACCCAGGACCCAGCACCCAGCCCCCAGGACCCAGCACCCAGGACCCAGGACCCAGGACCCAGCAGCCAGGACCCAGCCCCCAGGACCCAGGACCCAGGACCCAGCCCCAGCACCCAGGACCCAGGACCCAGCACCCAGCCCCCAGGACCCAGGACCCAGGACCCAGCACCCAGGACCCAGGACCCAGGACCCAGCACCCAGGACCCAGGACCCAGCCCCCAGCACCCAGGACCCAGGACCCAGCACCCAGCCCCAGGACCCAGGACCCAGGACCCAGCACCCAGGACCCAGGACCCAGGACCCAGCACCCAGGACCCAGGACCCAGCCCCCAGCACCCAGGACCCAGGACCCAGCCCCCAGGACCCAGGACCCAGCCCCCAGGACCCAGGACCCAGGACCCAGGACCCAGGACCCAGCCCCCAGCACCCAGGACCCAGGACCCAGCCCCCAGCACCCAGGACCCAGCACCCAGGACCCAGGACCCAGCCCCCAGCACCCAGGACCCAGGACCCAGCCCCCAGGACCCAGGACCCAGCCCCCAGCACCCAGGACCCAGGACCCAGCCCCCAGCACCCAGGACCCAGCACCCAGCCCCCAGGACCCAGGACCCAGCCCCCAGGACCCAGGACCCAGGACCCAGGACCCAGCCCCCAGCACCCAGGACCCAGGACCCAGCCCCCAGGACCCAGGACCCAGCCCCCAGGACCCAGGACCCAGGACCCAGCCCCCAGCACCCAGGACCCAGGACCCAGCCCCCAGGACCCAGGACCCAGCCCCCAGGACCCAGCACCCAGCCCCCAGGACCCAGGACCCAGCACCCAGCCCCCAGGACCCAGCACCCAGGACCCAGCAGCCAGGACCCAGCAGCCAGGACCCAGCCCCCAGGACCCAGGACCCAGGACCCAGCACCCAGGACCCAGGACCCAGGACCCAGCAGCCAGGACCCAGCACCCAGGACCCAGGACCCAGGACCCAGGACCCAGCACCCAGGACCCAGGACCCAGGACCCAGCCCCCAGGACCCAGGACCCAGGACCCAGCCCCCAGGACCCAGGACCCAGCACCCAGCACCCAGGACCCAGGACCCAGGACCCAGGACCCAGCCCCCAGGACCCAGGACCCAGGACCCAGGACCCAGCCCCCAGGACCCAGGACCCAGGACCCAGGACCCAGCACCCAGGACCCAGGACCCAGGACCCAGCCCCCAGGACCCAGGACCCAGCACCCAGGACCCAGGACCCAGGACCCAGCCCCCAGGACCCAGGACCCAGGACCCAGGACCCAGCACCCAGGACCCAGGACCCAGGACCCAGCCCCAGGACCCAGGACCCAGCACCCAGGACCCAGGACCCAGGACCCAGGACCCAGGACCCAGCCCCCAGGACCCAGGACCCAGGACCCAGCACCCAGCACCCAGGACCCAGGACCCAGCCCCCAGGACCCAGGACCCAGGACCCAGCCCCCAGGACCCAGGACCCAGGACCCAGGACCCAGGACCCAGCCCCCAGCACCCAGGACCCAGGACCCAGGACCCAGCCCCCAGGACCCAGGACCCAGGACCCAGGACCCAGGACCCAGCACCCAGGACCCAGGACCCAGGACCCAGCCCCCAGCACCCAGGACCCAGGACCCAGGACCCAGCCCCCAGGACCCAGCCCCCAGGACCCAGGACCCAGGACCCAGGACCCAGGACCCAGCACCCAGGACCCAGGACCCAGGACCCAGCCCCCAGCACCCAGGACCCAGGACCCAGGACCCAGCCCCCAGCACCCAGGACCCAGGACCCAGGACCCAGCACCCAGGACCCAGCCCCCAGGACCCAGCACCCAGGACACAGCACCCAGGACCCAGGACCCAGGACCCAGGACCCAGCACCCAGGACCCAGCACCCAGCACCCAGCCCCCAGGACCCAGGACCCAGGACCCAGGACCCAACCCCCAGCCCCCAGGACCCAGGACCCAGGACCCAGCACCCAGCCCCCAGGACCCAGGACCCAGCACCCAGGACCCAGGACCCAGCCCCCAGGACCCAGGACCCAGGACCCAGGACCCAGGACCCAGCACCCAGGACCCAGGACCCAGGACCCAGCACCCAGGACCCAGGACCCAGCACCCAGGACCCAGCACCCAGCCCCCAGGACCCAGGACCCAGCACCCAGGACCCAGCACCCAGGACCCAGGACCCAGCACCCAGCACCCAGGACCCAGGACCCAGCAACCAGGACCCAGGACCCAGGACCCAGGACCCAGACCCAGGACCCAGGACCCAGCACCCAGGACCCAGGACCCAGCACCCAGGACCCAGGACCCAGCACCCAGGACCCAGCACCCAGGACCCAGGACCCAGCACCCAGGACCCAGCACCCAGGACCCAGGACCCAGCACCCAGCCCCCAGCACCCAGGACCCAGGACCCAGCCCCCAGCACCCAGGACCCAGGACCCAGGACCCAGGACCCAGCACCCAGCCCCCAGCACCCAGGACCCAGGACCCAGGACCCAGGACCCAGCCCCCAGCACCCAGGACCCAGGACCCAGGACCCAGGACCCAGCCCCCAGCACCCAGGACCCAGGACCCAGGACCCAGGACCCAGCACCCAGGACCCAGCACCCAGGACCCAGGACCCAGCACCCAGGACCCAGGACCCAGGACCCAGGACCCAGGACCCAGCACCCAGGACCCAGGACCCAGCACCCAGGACCCAGGACCCAGGACCCAGGACCCAGGACCCAGCACCCAGGACCCAGCACCCAGGACCCAGGACCCAGGACCCAGGACCCAGCACCAGGACCCAGGACCCAGGACCCAGGACCCAGCACCCAGGACCCAGCACCCAGGACCCAGGACCCAGGACCCAGGACCCAGGACCCAGCACCCAGGACCCAGGACCCAGGACCCAGCACCCAGGACCCAGGACCCAGCACCCAGGACCCAGCACCCAGCCCCCAGGACCCAGGACCCAGCACCCAGGACCCAGCACCCAGGACCCAGCACCCAGGACCCAGGACCCAGCACCCAGCACCCAGGACCCAGGACCCAGCAACCAGGACCCAGGACCCAGGACCCAGGACCCAAGACCCAGGACCCAGGACCCAGCACCCAGGACCCAGGACCCAGCACCCAGGACCCAGGACCCAGCACCCAGGACCCAGCACCCAGGACCCAGGACCCAGCACCCAGGACCCAGCACCCAGGACCCAGGACCCAGCACCCAGCCCCCAGCACCCAGGACCCAGGACCCAGCCCCCAGCACCCAGGACCCAGGACCCAGGACCCAGGACCCAGCACCCAGCCCCCAGCACCCAGGACCCAGGACCCAGGACCCAGGACCCAGCCCCCAGCACCCAGGACCCAGGACCCAGGACCCAGGACCCAGCACCCAGGACCCAGCACCCAGGACCCAGGACCCAGCACCCAGGACCCAGGACCCAGGACCCAGGACCCAGGACCCAGCACCCAGGACCCAGGACCCAGCACCCAGGACCCAGGACCCAGGACCCAGGACCCAGGACCCAGGACCCAGGACCCAGGACCCAGGACCCAGGACCCAGGACCCAGGACCCAGGACCCAGGACCCAGGACCCAGGACCCAGGACCCAGGACCCAGGACCCAGGACCCAGGACCCAGGACCCAGGACCCAGGACCCAGGACCCAGGACCCAGGACCCAGCACCCAGGACCCAGGACCCAGGACCCAGGACCCAGGACCCAGCCCCCAGGACCCAGGACCCAGGACCCAGGACCCAGGACCCAGGACCCAGGACCCAGCCCCCAGGACCCAGGACCCAGGACCCAGGACCCAGGACCCAGGACCCAGGACCCAGGACCCAGGACCCAGGACCCAGGACCCAGGACCCAGGACCCAGCACCCAGGACCCAGGACCCAGGACCCAGGACCCAGGACCCAGGACCCAGCACCCAGGACCCAGGACCCAGGACCCAGGACCCAGCACCCAGGACCCAGGACCCAGGACCCAGGACCCAGGACCCAGCACCCAGGACCCAGGACCCAGCACCCAGGACCCAGGACCCAGGACCCAGGACCCAGCACCCAGGACCCAGGACCCAGGACCCAGGACCCAGGACCCAGGACCCAGGACCCAGGACCCAGGACCCAGGACCCAGGACCCAGGACCCAGGACCCAGGACCCAGGACCCAGCACCCAGGACCCAGCACCCAGGACCCAGGACCCAGGACCCAGGACCCAGGACCCAGGACCCAGGACCCAGGACCCAGGACCCAGGACCCAGGACCCAGGACCCAGGACCCAGGACCCAGGACCCAGGACCCAGGACCCAGGACCCAGGACCCAGGACCCAGGACCCAGGACCCAGCACCCAGGACCCAGGACCCAGGACCCAGGACCCAGGACCCAGGACCCAGGACCCAGGACCCAGGACCCAGGACCCAGGACCCAGGACCCAGGACCCAGGACCCAGGACCCAGGACCCAGGACCCAGCACCCAGGACCCAGGACCCAGGACCCAGCACCCAGGACCCAGGACCCAGCCCCCAGCACCCAGGACCCAGGACCCAGGACCCAGCACCCAGGACCCAGGACCCAGGACCCAGGACCCAGGACCCAGCACCCAGGACCCAGGACCCAGCCCCCCAGGACCCAGGACCCAGGACCCAGGACCCAGGACCCAGCACCCAGGACCCAGGACCCAGGACCCAGGACCCAGGACCCAGCACCCAGGACCCAGGACCCAGGACCCAGCACCCAGCCCCCCAGGACCCAGGACCCAGGACCCAGGACCCAGGACCCAGGACCCAGACCCAGGACCCAGGACCCAGGACCCAGCCCCCAGGACCCAGGACCCAGGACCCAGGACCCAGCACCCAGCCCCCAGGACCCAGGACCCAGGACCCAGGACCCAGGACCCAGCCCCCAGGACCCAGCACCCAGCACCCAGGACCCAGGACCCAGCCCAGGACCCAGGACCCAGCACCCAGGACCCAGGACCCAGGACCCAGCACCCAGGACCCAGCACCCAGGACCCAGCACCCAGGACCCAGGACCCAGGACCCAGCACCCAGGACCCAGGACCCAGGACCCAGGACCCAGGACCCAGGACCCAGCACCCAGGACCCAGCACCCAGGACCCAGCACCCAGGACCCAGGACCCAGGACCCAGGACCCAGGACCCAGCACCCAGGACCCAGCACCCAGGACCCAGGACCCAGGACCCAGCACCCAGGACCCAGGACCCAGGACCCAGCACCCAGGACCCAGGACCCAGGACCCAGGACCCAGCACCCAGGACCCAGGACCCAGGACCCAGGACCCAGGACCCAGCACCCAGCACCCAGCACCCAGGACCCAGCACCCAGCACCCAGGACCCAGCCCCCCCAGGACCCAGGACCCAGGACCCAGGACCCAGCACCCAGGACCCAGGACCCAGGGCCCAGCACCCAGGACCCAGGACCCAGGACCCAGGACCCAGCACCCAGGACCCAGGACCCAGCACCCAGGACCCAGCACCCAGCCCCCAGGACCCAGGACCCAGGACCCAGCACCCAGGACCCAGCCCCCAGCCCCCAGGACCCAGCACCCAGGACCCAGGACCCAGGACCCAGCCCCCAGGACCCAGGACCCAGGACCCAGCCCCCAGGACCCAGGACCCAGGACCCAGCCCCCAGGACCCAGGACCCAGGACCCAGCCCCCAGCACCCAGGACCCAGGACCCAGGACCCAGCCCCCAGGACCCAGGACCCAGGACCCAGGCCCCAGGACCCAGGACCCAGCCCCCAGGACCCAGGACCCAGGACCCAGGACCCAGCCCCCAGGACCCAGGACCCAGCACCCAGGACCCAGCCCCCAGGAGCCCAGGACACAGCACCCAGGACCCAGGACCCAGGACCCAGGACCCAGAGCCCCCAGGACCCAGCCCCCAGGACCCAGCACCCAGGACCCAGGACCCAGGACCCAGCCCCCAGGACCCAGGACCCAGCCCCCAGGACCCAGGACCCAGCACCCAGGACCCAGCACCCAGGACCCAGCACCCAGCCCCCAGGACCCAGGACCCAGCACCCAGCACCCAGGACCCAGGACCCAGCACCCAGCACCCAGGACCCAGGACCCAGCACCCAGGACCCAGGACCCAGGACCCAGCCCCCAGGACCCAGGACCCAGGACCCAGGACCCAGCCCCCAGGACCCAGGACCCAGGACCCAGGACCCAGGACCCAGGACCCAGCACCCAGGACCCAGGACCCAGCACCCAGGACCCAGCACCCAGGACCCAGGACCCAGCACCCAGGACCCAGGACCCAGCACCCAGGACCCAGGACCCAGCACCCAGCACCCAGGACCCAGGACCCAGGACCCAGGACCCAGGACCCAGGACCCAGCACCCAGGACCCAGCACCCAGGACCCAGCACCCAGGACCCAGCCCCCAGGACCCAGCACCCAGCCCCCAGGACCCAGCACCCAGGACCCAGCCCCCAGCACCCAGGACCCAGGACCCAGCCCCCAGCACCCAGGACCCAGCACCCAGGACCCAGCCCCCAGCCCCCAGCACCCAGCACCCAGGACCCAGGACCCAGGACCCAGGACCCAGGACCCAGGACCCAGCCCCAGGACCCAGGACCCAGGACCCAGGACCCAGCACCCAGGACCCAGCACCCAGGACCCAGGACCCAGCACCCAGGACCCAGGACCCAGGACCCAGGACCCAGCACCCAGGACCCAGGACCCAGCACCCAGGACCCAGGACCCAGCACCCAGGACCCAGGACCCAGCACCCAGGACCCAGCCCCCAGGACCCAGGACCCAGCACCCAGCACCCAGCCCCCAGGACCCAGGACCCAGGACCCAGCACCCAGGACCCAGCACCCAGGACCCAGGACCCAGGACCCAGGACCCAGCACCCAGGACCCAGGACCCAGCACCCAGGACCCAGGACCCAGGACCCAGCCCCCAGGACCCAGGACCCAGGACCCAGGACCCAGCACCCAGGACCCAGGACCCAGCACCCAGGACCCAGGACCCAGGACCCAGGACCCAGGACCCAGCACCCAGGACCCAGCACCCAGGACCCAGGACCCAGCACCCAGGACCCAGCACCCAGGACCCAGCACCCAGCACCCAGCACCCAGCACCCAGGACCCAGGACCCAGGACCCAGGACCCAGCACCCAGGACCCAGGACCCAGCACCCAGGACCCAACCCCCAACCCCAGCCCCCAGCCCCCAGGACCCAGGACCCAGCACCCAGGACCCAGCACCCAGGACCCAGGACCCAGCACCCAGGACCCAGGACCCAGGACCCAGGACCCAGCACCCAGGACCCAGGACCCAGCACCCAGGACCCAGGACCCAGCACCCAGGACCCAGGACCCAGCACCCAGGACCCAGCCCCCAGGACCCAGGACCCAGCACCCAGCACCCAGCCCCCAGGACCCAGGACCCAGGACCCAGCACCCAGGACCCAGCACCCAGGACCCAGGACCCAGGACCCAGGACCCAGCACCCAGGACCCAGGACCCAGCACCCAGGACCCAGGACCCAGGACCCAGCCCCCAGGACCCAGGACCCAGGACCCAGGACCCAGCACCCAGGACCCAGGACCCAGCACCCAGGACCCAGGACCCAGGACCCAGGACCCAGGACCCAGCACCCAGGACCCAGCACCCAGGACCCAGGACCCAGCACCCAGGACCCAGCACCCAGGACCCAGCACCCAGCACCCAGCACCCAGCACCCAGGACCCAGGACCCAGGACCCAGGACCCAGGACCCAGCACCCAGCACCCAGGACCCAGCACCCAGGACCCAGGACCCAGCACCCAGGACCCAGGACCCAGGACCCAGGACCCAGCCCCCAGCCCCCAGGACCCAGCCCCCAGGACCCAGGACCCAGGACCCAGCACCCAGCCCCCAGGACCCAGGACCCAGCACCCAGGACCCAGGACCCAGGACCCAGCCCCCAGGACCCAGGACCCAGGACCCAGGACCCAGGACCCAGCCCCCCAGCCCCCAGGACCCAGGACCCAGGACCCAGGACCCAGCACCCAGGACCCAGCCCCCAGCCCCCAGGACCCAGCACCCAGGACCCAGGACCCAGCCCCCAGCACCCAGGACCCAGGACCCAGGACCCAGGACCCAGGACCCAGCCCCCAGCACCCAGGACCCAGGACCCAGCCCCCAGGACCCAGCACCCAGCACCCAGCACCCAGCACCCAGGACCCAGCCCCCAGGACCCAGCACCCAGGACCCAGGACCCAGGACCCAGGACCCAGGACCCAGCCCCCAGCCCCCAGGACCCAGGACCCAGCACCCAGCACCCAGGACCCAGGACCCAGGACCCAGCCCCCAGGACCCAGGACCCAGGACCCAGCCCCCAGCACCCAGGACCCAGGACCCAGGACCCAGCCCCCAGGACCCAGGACCCAGCCCCCAGCACCCAGGACCCAGGACCCAGGACCCAGCCCCCAGCACCCAGGACCCAGGACCCAGCCCCCAGCACCCAGGACCCAGGACCCAGGACCCAGCCCCCAGGACCCAGGACCCAGCACCCAGCCCCCAGGACCCAGCCCCCAGGACCCAGCACCCAGGACCCAGGACCCAGCCCCCAGCACCCAGGACCCAGGACCCAGCCCCCAGGACCCAGCACCCAGCACCCAGCACCCAGCACCCAGGACCCAGCCCCCAGGACCCAGCACCCAGGACCCAGGACCCAGCCCCCAGCACCCAGGACCCAGCCCCCAGCCCCCAGGACCCAGCCCCCAGCCCCCAGGACCCAGGACCCAGGACCCAGGACCCAGCACCCAGGACCCAGGACCCAGCCCCCAGCACCCAGGACCCAGGACCCAGCCCCCACCCCTCACCTCTCACGCGCGGGGGTCGTTTCCCGCCGGCGCCATCTTGGCTCCGCCCCTCGCGGAGGCTCCGTGGGGGAGGGGGAAGGCTCCGGAACGCCCCCCGAGCCCCCTCCCGCCCCTTGCGTCCCTCGGTCTGTGTCTCGATAACGTCTCTATCGCGACACGAAGCGGCTGGGAGCGGTTTCGGGGGGCGCAGGGCCGGGGGCAGGCGGCGGCGGCTCGGCACAGCCCTGGGGGGGGGGGGAGGGGCGGGGGGAGGGGCGGGGAGGGGCGGGGCGGGGAGGGGCGGCGCATGCGCACTGCGCAGGGCCCGGAGCCGCCCCCGGGGGTGAGCGCGGGGCGCGGGGGGAGACCATCGGCGGCCGGGGGGCAGTGGGCAGGGCTGCTGGGGAGCTGGGGGCACGACTGGGGGCGACTGGGAGCTCTGGAGGAGGCCACTGGGAGGGTGGGGGCGGAACGGGGGGCACCGGGGGAGAGCACGGGGGGAACCGGGAGCGACTGGGAGGCGCTGGGGGAGTCCGTCGGGGCGACTGGGGGCACTGGGGGAGGGCACTGAGGGGGTCGGGGGCAGCCGGGAGGCACCGGGGAGGCTTTTGGGGGGCCTGGGGAAGGCCACTGGGGGCACTGGGGGGGCGGCCGGGGGGCAGCGCTGGGGAACCGGGGGGCGGGGGGTGGGGACGGGGGACACCCTTTGGGGGTCTCCTTCAACCTCCCCCCTCCCCCCGCGCAGGTCGCTGCGGCCAGCGGAGCGCACCCTCGGGCCGAGCCCCCGGGGACCCCCGAGCCCCCCCCCGGGCCCCCGGGCCCCCGGGCGGCGGCATGCGGCGGGGCGCTGACGCGGCCGCTGGGGGGCGCCGAGGTGCCGGGGCAGCCCTACTCGCTGCGGGTGCTGCAGGAGGCCACAGCCGCCGCCGCCCCGACGGCGCCTGCCGGGCCGAGGGCTCGGTCAGCCTGGTGTGGGGCGGGCCGGTGACGGCCCTGGTGGACACGGGGGGGCCCTGGAGCCGCCGCCGCCTCCCGCGCCTGCTGGCGGCCCGGGGCCTGGCCCCGCGGGACGTCACCCACGTGGTGGTGACCCACGGGCACTCGGACCACGTGGGGAACATCAACCTCTTCCCCCGCGCCACGCTGGTGGTGGGGCTGGACGTGAGCCGCGGGGAGGGGCTGTACCTGCCCCACGGCATGGGGCGGGGGCTGCCCTACCCGCTGCACCCCGGGCTGCTGGAGGTGGTGCCCACCCCCGGGCACACCCCCGACCACGTCAGCCTGCTGCTGCGGGGCACCTCCCTGGGCGCCGTGCTGGTGGCCGGAGACCTCTTCGAGAGGGAGGGGGACGAGGAGGAGTGGAGGGCCCTGAGCCAGGACCCGGCCCGGCAGGAGCGCAGCCGCCGCTGGGCCCTGGCCACCGCCGACGTCATCGTGCCCGGCCACGGGCCCCCTTCAGGGTCCTCCGGGCCCCGCGGCGCGGGGGGGAGGCGCGGGGGGAGGGGGGAGGGAGCAGCGGGGGAGAGGAGGCGCAGGGGGAGGGGGAGAGGGACAGGGGGAGGGGGGGAGAGAGCAGCGGGGGAGAGGAGGCGCAGGGGGAGGGGGGAGAGGGACAGGGGGAGGGGGAGAGAGCAGCGGGGGAGAGGAGGCACAGGGGGAGGGAGAGGAGGCACAGGGGGGAGGAGGGAGAGAGCAGCGGGGGAGAGGAGGCACAGGGGGAGGGAGGAGAGGGACAGGGGGAGGGAGGAGATGGGCCCAAGGGGGAGGGAGGAAGGGGGGAGGGATGGGAAGAAGGAGGAGATGCCACCAGATGAGAGGGAGGGACAGGGGGAGGGAGGAGATGGCACCAGAGGAGAGGGAGGGGAGGGACAGGGAGAAGGAGGAGATGCCACTGAATGACAGGGAGGGGAGGGCGAGGGAGGAGATGCCTCCAGATGGGAGGGGCGGGGAGGAAATGGCACCGAGGGAGGGGAGGGATGGGGAAGGGGGTCCCAGCAGAGAGGGGAGCACAGGGGGTGGCCCCGAGGGGGAGAGCGATGAGGGGAGAGGACTTCAGGCCACAACAGGTCTGCAGCGGAGGAGGAGGAAGCCTTGGGGGTGGCCTCAAGGAGAGGGAGGATGAAGCTGGAGAGGAGCTCAGGCCACGAGAGGCTCCCAGGGGAGATGGAGGCCTTGGAGCTGGCCTCAAGGAGGAGGACAATGAGGAGAGAGGAGCTGAGACCCCAAGGAGGACACTGAGGAGAGAGGAGCTCAGACCCCAAGGAGGACACTGAGGAGGAGCTCAGACCCCAAGGAGGACACTGAGGAGAGAGGAGCTCAGACCCCAAGGAGGACACTGAGGAGAGAGGAGCTCAGACCCCAAGGAGGACACTGAGGAGAGAGGAGCTCAGACCCCAAGGAGGACACTGAGGAGAGAGGAGCTCAGACCCCAAGGAGGACACTGAGGAGAGAGGAGCTCAGACCCCAAGGAGGACACTGAGGAGAGAGGAGCTGAGACCCCAAGGAGGACACTGAGGAGAGAGGAGCTCAGACCCCAAGGAGGACAATGAGGAGAGAGGAGCTCAGACCCCAAGGAGGACACTGAGGAGAGAGGAGCTCAGACCCCAAGGAGGACACTGAGGAGAGAGGAGCTCAGACCCCAAGGAGGACACTGAGGAGAGAGGAGCTCAGACCCCAAGGAGGACACTGAGGAGAGAGGAGCTCAGACCCCAAGGAGGACACTGAGGAGAGAGGAGCTCAGACCCCAAGGAGGACGATGAGGAGAGAGGAGCTCAGACCCCAAGGAGGACGATGAGGAGAGAGGAGCTCAGACCCCAAGGAGGACACTGAGGAGAGAGGAGCTCAGACCCCAAGGAGGACACTGAGGAGAGAGGAGCTCAGACCCCAAGGAGGACAATGAGGAGAGAGGAGCTCAGACCCCGAGCAGGAGGACACTGAGGGGGGAGAGGATCTCAGGCCGTGAGAGGCCTTCTGGGGCCATCCCTCGGTGGAGAAGGTGACTCAGGAGCGTCCCCCAGGGAGCAGAAGGGCTCTGTGGAGCTGTCTGCTGGGGTGGCCCCAGGACAGGAGCGCGCCCCAAAGGTGTCCCCAGGAGGTGTCCCCAGGGCCCCAAAAGCTGTCCCCTGGACAGGAACACCCCAGGAGGTGGCCCCAGGGCTGCAATAAAGGCCCTGAGCCAGCCCCGGCGACGTCGCTTTGGGGGGGTGAGGTCGGGGACGGCACCTGGGGCCCCCCAAATGTCACCCGAGGGGGGCCGGGGGCTCCGTGGGACCCCAAGATGGGACCCAAGGGCCAAATGGCCGAGGGGGGGCTCCGTGGGACCCCAAGATGGGACCCAAGGGCCAAATGTCGCCCGTGGGACCCCAAAATGGGACCCAAGGGCCAAATGTCACCCGAGGGGGTCGGGGGGCTCCGTGGGACCCCAAGATGGGACCCAAGGGCCAAATGTCAAGGGGGGTCGGGGGGCTCCGGGGGACCCCAAAATGGGACCCCAGGGGGGGCCCGAGGGGGGGGGGCTCCGTGGGACCCCAGGGCCAAATGTCGCCCGAGGGGGCCGGGGGGCTCCGTGGGACCCCAAGATGGGATCCAAGGGGGCCCGAGGGGGCTCCTCCGTGGGACCCCAGGGCCAAATGTCGCCCGAGGGGGGAAGGGGCTCCTGAGGGGGAACCAGCCCCCAGACAGGAGTCTGGGGGTGGGAAGCTGGAGCCGGGGGCGACGCCGGCAGCCCGGCCGCGGTGCACGGACGCCGATGCCCGCAGCACGGGCAGCAAACGGCAGCTGGAGGCCTTGCTGCTGCAGGAAGGTTCCGATGCAGTTGCCATCACGGACGTGGTGGGACGACGCGCGTGGCTGGAGCGCTGCAGTTGACGGCTCCAGGCTCTTCGGGAGAGACAGGCAAGGAAGGAGGGGAGGAGGGCTGGCCCTGTCCAGCAGGGAGGCTCTGGATGCCGTTGAGATGGAGATCAGGGACGATCGGGTTGAGTGCGTGTGGGTGAGAATTAGAGGGCAGAGCAGCAGGGCAGACATCCTGCTTGGGGTCTGTTACAGACCACCCAGCCAGGAGGGGGATGTCGATGAGGCATTCTATAGGCAGCTTAAGGCTGTCTCGAGATCGCCTGACCTCGTTCTCATGGGTGACTTCAACCTGCCTGATACCTGCTGGGATCTCAGCACAGCAGAGAGGAGGCAGTCTAGGAGGTTCTTAGAGTGCATGGAGGACAGCTTCTTATCCCAGGTGCTGCGCGAGCCTACCAGGGGTGAGGCTCTGCTTGACCTCCTCTTCACCAGCAGGGAAGGGCTGGTGGGTGATGTGGTGGTCGGAGGGTGTTTAGGCACCAGGGACCACGAGTGAATTGAGTGTTCAGCACTCAGCCAAGCCAAGAGGGGCAGCAAGGAGACCTCCACTCTGGACTGCCGGAGGGCGGACTTCAGGCTACTCAAGGAGCTAACTCAGAAGGTTCCTTGGGAAACAGCCCTTGAAAGCAAAGGGGTCCAGGAGAGCTGGAGCTGCTGCAAGGCAGAGCTCTTGAAGGCTCAGAACAGGCTGTGCCGGTGTGCCGGAGGATGAGCCCCGGGGCAGACGGCCTGGATGGGCAGTGAGCTTCTAAAGGCACTAAGGGGAAAAAAGAGGGTGTATCATCTTTGGCAGCAAGGGGAGGCAACCCATGGAGTGTTTAGGGATGTTGCTAGGATGTGCAGGAAGAAAATGAGGGAGGCAAAAGCACCTCTGGAGCTCAGACTGGCCTCTGCTGTGAAGGACAACAAAAAGTCCTTCTGTCAATACATCAACAGCAAGAGGAAGGGCAAGGCCAAGCTCCACTCCTTGGTGGGCACGGAGGGGAACGTTGTAACACAGGATGAGGAAAAGGCAGAGGTGACTTAACACCTTCTCTGCCTCAGTCTTCACTAGCAGGACAGAACGTCTTCCAGACAGCTGGCTGCAGAGCTGGCAGAAGGAGCCAGGGAGCAGCATAGTTCTCCTCTGTTCCAGGAGGAGGCAGTTAGAGATCTTCTCAGCCGCTTGGACCCCCACAAGGCCATGGGACCGGATGGGATCCATCCTAGGGTGCTGAGGGAGCTGCAGATGAGCTCCAAGCCGCTCTCCATCATTTTTCAGCAGCCCTGGCTCACTGGAGAGGTCCCAGAAGACTGGAAGCTGCCAACGTGGTGCCCATCCACAAGCAGGGCCGGTTGGAGGAGCCGGGGAATGACAGGCCTGTCAGCCTGACCTCAGTGCCAGGCAAGGGTATGGAGCAGGTCATCCTGAGTGCGATCACACAGCACTTACAGGATGGCCAAGGGCTCAGGCCCAGCCAGCATGGATTTAGGAGGGGCAGGTCCTGCCTGACCAACCTGATCTCCTCCTATGATCAGGTGACTGCCTGGTGGATGTGGGGCAGGCTGTGGATGTGGTCTGCCTGGACCTCTGCAAGGCCTTTGACACCGTTCCCCACAGCAAACTCCTGGCCAAGCTGTCAGCCCCTGGCTGGGGCAGCAGCACTCTGAGCTGGGGCAGGAGCTGGCTGCAGGCCGAGCCCAGAGGGTGCTGGTGAATGGTGCCACAGCCAGCTGGCAGCCTGGCACCGGCGGTGTGCCCCAGGGAGCGGTGCTGGGCCCCAGCCTCTTGAACATCTCCATTGCTGATCTGGAGGAGGGCATCGAGTCCATCAGCAGGGAGCTGGCAGCTGGCACCGAGCTGGGGGCAGGAGTTGAGCTGCCGGAGGGCAGAGAGGCTCTGCAGAGGGCCCTGGCCAGGCTGGGCAGAGGGGCAGAGGCCGAGGGCAGGAGCCTGAACACATCCCGGTGCCAGGGGCCGCACCTCGGCCACGGCGCCCCAGGCGGTGCCGCAGGCTGGGGGCAGAGGGGCCGAGAGCGGCCAGGCGGAGAGGGGCCTGGGGGTGCCGGGGGACGGGAGGCTGAACAGGAGCCCGCAGTGTGCCCAGGGGGCCGAGAGGGCCGAGGGCATCCTGGCCCGCAGCGGGAGCGGTGCGGCCAGCAGGAGCAGGGAGCTCATCCTGCCCTGTGCTCAGCGCTGCTGAGGCCACCCCTTGAGCCCTGTGCCCAGCTCTGGGCCCCTCGGGCCGGGAAAGAGGTTGAGCTGCTGGAAGGTGTCCAGAGAAGGGCAACGAGGCTGGGGAGGGGTCTGGGGCACAGCCCCGGGAGGAGAGGCTGAGGGAGCTGGGGGTGCTGAGCCTGGAGGGGAGGAGGCTCAGGGGAGACCTCATTGCTCTCTGCCCCTCCCTGCAGGGAGCTTGTAGCCGGGTGGGGGTTGGGCTCTGCTCCCAGGCCCCCAGCAGCAGAACGAGAGGACACAGCCTCAGGCTGTGCCAGGGGAGGTTGAGGCTGGAGGTGAGGAGGGAGTTCTACCCAGAGAGAGAGATTGGCCCTGGGGCTGTGCCGCCCGGGGAGGGGGGAGTCCCCACCCCTGGAGGCGCTCAGGAGGGGACTGGATGTGGCCCTTGGGGCCGTGCTCTGGCCGCGGGCGCTGCAGTGCCAGGCCGCACTCGGTGCCAGGCTGCGGTGCCAGGCTGCGGTGCCAGGCTGCACTCGGTGCGCTGTGGTGCCAGGCTGCGGTGCCAGGCTGCGGTGCCAGGCTGCGGTGCCAGGCTGCGGTGCCAGGCTGTGGTGCCAGGCTGTGGTGCCAGGCTGCGGTGCCAGGCTGCGGTGCAAGGCCGCACTCGGTGCCAGGCTGCGGTGCCAGGCTGCAGTGCCAGGCTGCGGTGCCAGGGCTGCCAGGTGGTGCCAGGCTGCGGTGCCAGGCTGCGGTGCCAGGCTGTGGTGCCAGGCTGCAGTGCCAGGCTGCGGTGCCAGGCCGCACTCGGTGCCAGGCTGTGGTGCCAGGCTGTGGTGCCAGGCTGTGGTGCCAGGCTGCGGTGCCAGGCTGCGGTGCAAGGCCGCACTCGGTGCCAGGCTGCGGTGCCAGGCTGCACTCGGTGCGCTGTGGTGCCAGGCTGCGGTGCCAGGCTGCGGTGCCAGGCTGCGGTGCCAGGCTGTGGTGCCAGGCTGCGGTGCCAGGCTGCGGTGCAAGGCCGCACTCGGTGCCAGGCTGCGGTGCCAGGCTGCACTCGGTGCCAGGCTGCGGTGCAAGCCAGGCTGCACTCGGTGCCAGGCTGTGGTGCCAGGCTGCGGTGCCAGGCTGTGGTGCCAGGCTGCGGTGCAAGGCCGCACTCGGTGCTCCCTGAGGTCTCTCCCAGCCTCGGTGAGTCTCTTCTACCCTAAAGCTGTCCCCAGCCCGCCCCAGGGGCTCCTCCCCAGAGCCTCCGGCTGAGCCAATGGGAGCCGAGGGCCGGGGGGTGGAGCCAGCCAATGAGGTGGCAGCTTCGGGGGGGTGGGGGGGGGGAGGGGGGGATGTCCCCGGGATGGGGAGGGGGGGAGGGGAGGTGAGGGGCTCCCAGGATGTCCCCCGGTGCCCCCCAGATGTTGAGCCTCCCACCCCACGGTGCCCCCCAGAGGGGCTCCCCCCCAGTGCCCCCAGAGCCTCCCAGTGCCCCCTGCTCCCCCCAGTGGACAGAGCCTCCCAGTGGGAAGCCTCCCAGCCCCCCAGCTCCCCCCCCCCCCCCAAGCCTCCCAGTGGGCTCCCCCCAGTGCTCCCCCCCAGTGCCCCCCAGAGCCTCCCTCCCAGTGCCCCCCAGAGAGCCTCCCCCCAGTGCTCCCCCCAGTGCCCCCAGAGCCTCCCCCCCCAGTGCCCCCAGAGCCTCCCAGTGCCCACCCTCCCCCCAGGTCCCCCCCCAGCCCCCCTGCTCCCCCCAGTGCCCCCCAGAGCCTCCCAGTGCCCCCCTGGTCCCCCCCAGTGCCCCCCTGGTCCCCCCAGTGCCCCCCAAGTCCCTCCCAGTTCCCCAGCTCCCTCCCAGTGCCCCTCATTTCCATCCCAGTCCTCTCCAGTTGCCTCCCAACCCATCCCAGCACCCCCAGCCCTGCCCCCCTCCCCCCACCCCCCCGCAGTCCCCTTCCCATCCCTCCCATTCCCGTCCTGGTCCCTCCCATTCCCCTCCCCGTCCCTCCCAGCCCCCTCCCCCAGCCCCCTCTTGGTGCCCCAGGTCCTCCCCGGGGTCACTCCGGGTCCCTTCCCCTTCTCCCCGCCCCCTCCCTCCCCCCCCCCGGTTATAAAGGCGCCCCCGGGCGGGCGGGGAGGCAGCAGCCATGGCCCCGTGCCCGCGGCCCGCGGGGGTCCTGCTGGGGGTCCTGCTGGGGGTCCTGCTGGCGCCCCCGGCCCGGGGCTGGGCGGAGGACGTCCCCGTGGAGGAGCTGACGGTGACCAACGGAGGCCCCTGGGGGAGTGGGGGCCCCCGAGTTCTGCCCCAAGAGCTCCTACGCCGTGGGGGTGCAGCTGAAGGTGGGGGCCCGGGGGGGGGGAGTGGGGACATCGATGGGGGGACACTTGGGGGGGGTTGGGGGCGTTGTGGGGGCGGTTGGGGTCGTGAGGGGGGGGGGGTTGGGGACACTGGGGGGCGACATTGGGGACGTTGTGCGGGGGTTGGGGTCGTGGGGGGCGGTTGGGGGCGTTGGGGACACGGGGGCAACGTTGGGGACATTGTGGGGGCGTTGGGGGCGTGGGGGGGGTTGGGGGCGTTGGGGGGTTGGGGACGTTGTGGGGTTGGGGACACTGGGGGGCGGCATTGGGGACGTTGTGGGGTTGGGGACACTCATTGGGGGGGTTGGGGACGTTGTGGGGTTGGGGACACTGGGGGGGGTTGGGGGGGTTGGGGGAGGGGGGACACCGGGGGGGGGTTGGCGGCGTTGGGGGAGGTGGGAGGGAGGGGGGTCGGGGACCGTGGGGTGCGGGGCTGCCGGGGGGGGTCGGGGACGCCGGGGGGCGTGGCGAGGAGGGGAGGGGTCCTGAGCCGGGGGTCCGCAGGTGGAGGCCTACCGCGGGCTGTTCGGGGACGACTCGGGGCTGAACGGGGTGAAGCTGCTCTGCCACGGGCAGGGCACCGCCAGCTCCAGCGTCGCGCCGTGAGCCGCCGCGGGGGGCGCCGGGGGCGGGCGCGGGGGGATCGGGGCCCGCGGGGGTCCCACGAGGATGCTACCTTACGGCCACCCCCGCCCCACCCGTGCCCCACCCAAACCCCGCCCACGCCCTCCGCCCCCCACTCATGCTCTGCACATCCCACCCACAGCCCCCCACAGCCCCCCACACCCTCCCACACCCCCTCACGCCCTCCCCACCCTCCCACACCCCACTCACGCCCTCCCCAGCCCTCCCACACCCCACTCACGCCCTCCACACCCCTCCCACACCCCACTCACGCCCTCCACACCCTCCCACCCCACCCCACCCACACCCCTCCCACACCCCACCCCACACCCTCCACACCCCTCACACCCTCCACACCCCTCCCACACCCCACCCACGCCCCTCCCACACCTCACACCCTCCACCCCTCCCACACCCCACCCACACCTCACTCCCACACCCCTCCCACACCCCCCACACCCTCACTCACACCCTCCACACCCTCCCCACCCCTCCCACACCCCACCCACACCCCACCCACACCCTCCACACCCCACCTCACCACACCCTCCACACCCTCTCCACACCCCACGCCCCTCCCACACCCCTCCACACCCCTCCCACACCCCACCCACACCCTCCACACCCCACCCACACCCTCCCACACCCCACCCACCCTCCACCCCTCCCACACCCCACCCACACCCTCCACACCCCACCCACCCCTCCCACACCCCACCCACACCCTCCACACCCCTCCCACACCCCACCCCACCCTCCCACCCCTCCCACACCCCACCCACACCCCTCCCACACCCCACCCACACCCTCCACACCCCTCCCACACCCCACCCACACCCCTCCCACACCCCACCCACACCCTCCACACCCCTCCCACACCCCACCCACGCCCTCCACACCCCTCCCACACCCCTCCCACACCCCACCCACGCCCCTCCCACACCTCACTCACACCCTCCACACCCCTCCCACACCCCACCCACACCCTCCACACCCCACCCACACCCTCCACACCCCACCCACACCCTTCCCACACCCCACCCACACCCTCCACACCCCTCCCACACCCCACCCACACCCTCCACACCCCACCCACACCCTCCACACCCCACCCACGCCCCTCCCACACCCCACCCACACCCTCCACACCCTCCCACACCCCACCCACACCCTCCACACCCCTCCCACACCCCACCCACACCCCTCCCACACCCCACCCACACCCTCCACACCCCTCCCACACCCCACCCACACCCCTCCCACACCCCACCCACACCCTCCACACCCCTCCCACACCCCACCCACGCCCTCCACACCCCTCCCACACCCCTCCCACACCCCACCCACGCCCCTCCCACACCTCACTCACACCCTCCACACCCCTCCCACACCCCACCCACACCCTCCACACCCCACCCACGCCCCTCCCACACCTCACTCACACCCTCCACACCCCTCCCGCACCCCTCCCACAGCCCACCCAGGCCCTCCGCACCCTCCCACACCCTCCACGCCCCTCCCACAGCCCACTCACGCCCCCCCCGGCCCGCCCCCGGCCCTGCCCGCCGTCTCCCCCCAGGCGCGGCTCCTGGCTGCCCCCGCCCGCTGCCCGGGGCTGCAGCGCCTGGTGTCGTTCCGGCTGCGCGTGGAGGCGCCGCGGGGGCCGTGGGACGACAACGCCGCCTCCAACCTGGACGTGGCCTGCGAGGGGGCACCGTGCTGCTGCGGGGGGGGGCACCCTGGCCGGCGCCTGGGGCAACTGGAGCCGCCCTGCTCCCCCTCCCGGGCGGTCTGCGGCCTCAGGACCCTGGTGGACCCCCCCGGGGCGCGGGGGACGACACCGGCCTCAACAGCCTCGAGCTGCTTTGCTGCCCCTAGGGGAGGGGAGGGGGGGGAGCCCCCCCGGGGGGGTGGGGAGTCCCCTCGAGGGGGGCATAGGCCCTGGGGGGAGGGGGCAGCCCCCGGGGGCGGTGGGGGTGGAGCCCCCCCCCGGGGGGCAACCTCCCTGCCGCCCTCTGTGGCCCTGCGGCGGCCGCCTGGGGTGCCCGCGGGGGCGGCTGGCACCTGCTCGACCCGGGTGACCCCAGGGCCCCCTGGTGCCCCCCAGCGCCCCCCCTGAGGGCCTCCAACGTCCCCCCTGGTGCCCCCCAGCGCCCCCCTGAGGGCCTCCAACGTCCCCCTGGTGCCCCCCAGCGCCCCCCCCTGAGGGCCTCCAACGTCCCCCTGGTGCCCCCCAGCGCCCCCTGGTGGCCTCCAACGTCCCCCTGGTGCCCCCCAGCGCCCCCTGGTGGCCTCTAAGGTCCCCATGCCCCCCCCAGCGTCACCTCAAGGCCCCCAGGACACCTCCTTGACCCTCCTGACCTCCCCCACGTCCCTTGGTGCCCCCCCCCCAGTGTCCCCTCTGTGTCCCCTCCCCCCAGCATTAAACTCAGTTGATGACAGCTTGGTGCCACCTCCTCTGGGGGTCCTTGGGGTCCCCTGGGTGCCTTTTGGGTCCCTTTGGGGGGTCTGGTGTCCCCTGGGTGCATTTTGGGTGCCTTTGGGGGGGGTCTGGTGTCCCCTGGGTGCATTTTGGGTGCCTTTGGGGGGGGGTCTGGTGTCCCCTGGGTGCCTTTGGGGGGGTCTGGTGTCCCCTGGGTGCATTTTGGGTGCCTTTGGGGGGTCTGGTGTCCCCTGGGTGCATTTTGGGTGCCTTTGGGGGGGGGGTCTGGTGTCCCCTGGGTGCATTTTGGGTGCCTTTTGGGGGGGTCTGGTGTCCCCTGGGTGCCCTTGGGGGGGTCTGGTGTCCCCTGGGTGCCTTTTGGGTGCCTTTGGGGGTCTGGTGTCCCCTGGGTGGGGGGGTCTGGTGTCCCCTGGGTGCCTTTTTGGGTGCCTTTGGGGGGGTCTGGTGTCCCCTGGCGGGGGGTCTGGTGTCCCCTGGGTGCCTTTGGGGGGGGGTCTGGTGTCCCCTGGGTGCCTTTGGGGGGGGTCTGGTGTCCCCTGGGGGGGGGTCTGGTGTCCCCTGGGTGCCTTTGGGGGGGGGTCTGGTGTCCCCTGGGTGCCCTTGGGGGGGTCTGGTGTCCCCTGGGTGCCTTTTGGGTGCCTTTGGGGGGGTCTGGTGTCCCCTGGGTGCCTTTGGGGGGGTCTGGTGTCCCCTGGGTCCCTTTGGGGGGGGGTCTGGTGTCCCCTGGGTGCCCTTGGGGGGTCTGGTGTCCCTGGGTGCCTTTGGGGGGGTCTGGTGTCCCCTGGGTCCCTTTGGGGGGGGTCTGGTGTCCCCTGGGTGCCCTTGGGGGGTCTGGTGTCCCCTGGGTGCCTTTGGGGGGGGGGGTCTGGTGTCCCCTGGGTCCCTTTGGGGGGGTCTGGTGTCCCCTGGGTGCCTTTGGGGGGGTCTGGTGTCCCCTGGGTGCCCTTGGGGGGGTCTGGTGTCCCCTGGGTGCCTTTGGGGGGGGTCTGGTGTCCCCTGGGTGCATTTTGGGTGCCTTTGGGGGGTCTGGTGTCCCCTGGGGGGGTCTGGTGTCCCCTGGGTGCCCTTGGGGGGGTCTGGTGTCCCCTGGGGGGGGTCTGGTGTCCCCTGGGTGCCCTTGGGGGGGTCTGGTGTCCCCTGGGTGCATTTTGGGTGCCTTTGGGGGGGTCTGGTGTCCCCTGGGGGGTCTGGTGTCCCCTGGGTGCCTTTGGGGGGTCTGGTGTCCCCTGGGTGCCCTTGGGGGGGGTCTGGTGTCCCCTGGCTCCCCTGGCCCCTCCCTCGGACCTTGCCCCCGCCCCGTTAACGATTAACCCCCCGGGGGGGGGCAGGGCCGGGTCGGTGCCTCTCCGGTGCCAGCCCGGGCACGCTGCCCCTCCCCCCGCCCCGGTGAGTTTTGGGGGGGGGGTCCCTGAGGCGGGGCGGGGGGAGGGGGGAGGGTTTCCTCAGAGCTGGGGGGAGGGGCGCGAGGGTCTCTTGGCGCCCCCCCGACTCCTCTCCTTCTTGTCTGCGGCAGCCCCTCCCCCCGAGGATGGAGCCGGGGCAGGTAAGGGAGGGGAAGGGGGAGGGGGGGGGGGGGTTGGAGGGGGGTCCGCAGGGACCACCCCCCACGCCACAGCCTCTCTGACCCTCCCCCAACCCTTCCCCAGCAGCCCCCGGCCGGGCTGGAGCCCCCCGGCGGGAGCCAGGGAGCCCCGAGGGCACGGTGGGGGGTGAGAGCTGGGGGTGGGGGGCACTGGGGGCACTGGGAGGTTACTGGGAGGCACTGGGGGGGGCACTGGGGGGACACTGGGAGGCACTGGGAGGCACTGGGGGGCACTGGGGGGCACTGGGGGGACACTGGGAGGCACTGGGAGGCACTGGGGGGCACTGGGGGGCACTGGGGAGGCACTGGGGAGGCACTGGGGAGGCACTGGGAGGCACTGGGGGGCAGTGGGAGGCACTGGGAGGCACTGGGGGGCAGTGGGAGAGGCACTGGGAGGCACTGGGAGGCACTGGGGAGGCACTGGGGGGCACTGGGGGGCAGTGGGGAGGCACTGGGGGGCAGTGGGGAGGCACTGGGAGGCACTGGGGGGCACTGGGAGGCACTGGGAGGCACTGGGGGGCACTGGGGAGGCACTGGGAGGCACTGGGGAGGCACTGGGAGGCACTGGGGGCAGTGGGGAGGCACTGGGAGGCACTGGGGCAGTGGGGGGCAGTGGGAGGCACTGGGGGGCACTGGGGGGCACTGGGAGGCACTGGGGGGGCACTGGGAGGCACTGGGGGCAGTGGGAGGCACTGGGGGGCACTGGGGGGCACTGGGAGGCACTGGGGGGCACTGGGAGGCACTGGGGGCAGTGGGAGGCACTGGGGGGCACTGGGGGGCACTGGGAGGCACTGGGGGGCACTGGGAGGCACTGGGGGGCAGTGGGAGGCACTGGGGGGCACTGGGGGGGCAGTGGGAGGCACTGGGAGGCACTGGGGGGCACTGGGAGGCACTGGGAGGCACTGGGAGGCAGTGGGAGGCACTGGGAGGCACTGGGAGGCAGTGGGAGGCACTGGGGGGCACTGGGAGGCACTGGGAGGTTACTGGGAGGGCACTGGGAGGCACTGGGAGGCACTGGGGGGGCACTGGGAGGCACTGGGGAGGCACTGGGGGGGGCACTGGGGGGCACTGGGAGGCACTGGGGGCACTGGGAGGCACTGGGGGGGCACTGGGAGGCACTGGGAGGTTACTGGGAGGGCACTGGGAGGCACTGGGGGGCACTGGGGGGCAGTGGGAGGCACTGGGAGGTTACTGGGAGGGCACTGGGAGGCACTGGGGGGCACTGGGAGGCACTGGGGGGCACTGGGGGCACTGGGGGGCACTGGGAGGCACTGGGGGCAGTGGGGAGGCACTGGGGGGCACTGGGAGGCACTGGGGGGCAGTGGGGGGGCACTGGGGGGCACTGGGAGGCACTGGGGGGCACTGGGGGGCAGTGGGGGGCAGTGGGAGGCACTGGGGGGCAGTGGGGGCACTGGGGGGCACTGGGAGGCACTGGGGGGCACTGGGAGGCACTGGGGGGCACTGGGGGGCACTGGGGGCAGTGGGAGGCACTGGGGGGCACTGGGAGGTTACTGGGAGGGCACTGGGAGGCACTGGGGGCAGTGGGAGGCACTGGGGGGCACTGGGAGGCACTGGGGGGCACTGGGGGGCAGTGGGAGGCACTGGGGGGCACTGGGGGGCAGTGGGGGGCACTGGGAGGCACTGGGGGGCACTGGGGGGCACTGGGGGGCACTGGGAGGCACTGGGAGGCACTGGGGGGCAGTGGGAGGCACTGGGGGGCACTGGGGAGGCACTGGGGGGCACTGGGGGGCAGTGGGAGGCACTGGGGGGGCACTGGGGGGCAGTGGGGGGCACTGGGAGGCACTGGGGGGCACTGGGGGGCACTGGGGGGCACTGGGAGGCACTGGGAGGCACTGGGGGGCAGTGGGAGGCACTGGGGGGCACTGGGAGGCACTGGGGGGCACTGGGGGGCAGTGGGGGGGCACTGGGAGGCACTGGGGGGGCACTGGGAGGCACTGGGGGGCACTGGGGGGCAGTGGGAGATGGCCACCTGGGGTCAGGGGTCGCTGACACCCCCCCGCCCCCCCCTTGTTTCCACATGTCCCGCCCATCGCCCTGGGGGCGGCTCCTATTGGACGAGCTGAGGAGCCCTCCCCCTCTGCGCCCCGCCCACCGCCCCGCCCCCCCCTCACCGTGGTTTTCCGGGGCCCTGGCCCCTCCTCCCAGCGTGAGTACCCCACGGGGCGGGGCAGGCACAGCCCCAGGGAGGGGGCGGGGCCGACGCGTTGACCCCGCCTCCCCGACCAGAGCGCCCGCCAGGCCCCGCCCCTGCGGCTTGCCCCCGCCCTGGAGAATGCCCCGCCCTCCCTGGAAACCACGCCCCTCGAGGAGGCCTCGCCCACCGCCGAAGCTCCGCCCCTTGCTCAAGCCTAGCGCCCATGACAACCCGCCAGGGCGGGGCAATAAAAAGAGTTTGATTGACATCTCTGGGGCACGCCCCCTGTTTCCGGGGGCTGTGGAGCCGCACTGCCGTAAAGCGCATCGCCGCTGCGTGGGGGGGTGCACGCTGCCGTAAAAGCGCGGCGGTGTTTCATGCGTTTGCGACGTGGCCGTAAAGCGCGGCGGCGTTTCACACACACCCCCACACCCCCCTTCACCCCTCACCGCTCGCCGCCAAGCAGCAGCCGCAAGGGCGGAGCCGCAGCCGCGGAGGGCTCCGCGCTGCCTCGCTGCCGTAAAGCGCAGCTGGGGAGGGGCTTGCCACGCTGCCGTCAAAGCGCGGCGGTGCCGCAGCGGCATTAGCGGCGTGGCCGTAAAGCGCGGCGGTACAACCCCAACCCACCCCGCGCGCAAGGGCGGAGCCGCGGCCTCGCTCAAGCGCGGCCTCGCCGCCGTAAAGCGCAGCGGCCGCGAAGCGTCGCGAAGTCGGGGAGGTGGAGGCAAGATGGCGGCGGCGGCGCTGACGGTGCGGGCGGCGGAGCCTTGGGCCCGGGCGGGCCGCGGGCTGCCCCGGAGTGGACGCAGGAGGCAGTCAGCACCGGCGTGAGTGGGGGCGGGGGCGGGGTTGGGGGGCAGGAGGAGTTCACTGGAGGGGCTCTCATGGAGTCTGGGGGGGTCGCTTATGGCTCTGTGGGGGTCACTTAGGGGTTGGGGGCCAGTTATGGGGGCTGGGGGTCAGTTAGGGGTCGGGGAGGCACTTATGGGTCAGGGAGGTCAGTTATGGGGCGGGGGGCAGTTATTGCTCTCTATGGGTCAGTTATGGGGCGGGGGGCAGTTATTGCTCTCTATGGGTCAGTTATGGGGCGGGGGGCAGTTATTGCTCTCTATGGGTCAGTTATGGGGCGGGGGGGGCAGTTATTGCTCTCTATGGGTCAGTTATGGGGCTATGGGGGGGGCGGGGGGATAGTTATTGCTCTCTATGGGTCAGTTATGGGGCGGGGGGGGCAGTTATTGCTCTCTATGGGTCAGTTATGGGGCGGGGGGCAGTTATTGCTCTCTATGGGTCAGTTATGGGGCGGGGGGCAGTTATTGCTCTCTATGGGTCAGTTATGGGGCTGAGGGTCACTTATGGGTCTGCCCCCCAACTGGCTTCCCCCTGCCCGCAGACCACCATCATGGCCGTGGAGTTCGATGGCGGCGTGGTCATCGGAGCCGACTCCAGGACCACCACCGGGTGAGGGCTGCAGTGATGTCCTCGGTGTCGTCATCGGTGACATCACCACGGGGCCAGGGGGGTGGGGGTGGGGGGTGAGGGGGTGTCCCCATGATGTCGTCCCCAGACCACAGAGGGGTCCCAGGGGCCACCAGCCCCTCCCTTGTGCCCAGGTGCCACCCTGAGCTGTCGTCACCGCGCTGTCACCCAGCTCAGCTCGGCCCCGGCCGGGGCAGCTGCTGGGGAACCGTCCCGGGGCTGAGCCTGGGGCTGCTCCGTCCTCCTGCTGCCGTCTGTCCCCAGGCTGCTGTCACGCCGATGATGCCCCTGTGATGGTGTCCCCACGCCGTGCCGCTGTCCCCACTCTGCTGCTCTCTTGCTGGTGGCACTCTGCTGTCACTGTGCCGCTGTCCCCACGCTGATGCCACTGTGCTGTCTCCTTGCTGATGCCGCTCTGCTGTCCCCTTGCTGCTGTCCCCTTGCTGGTGTCACTCTGCTGTCTCCTTGTTGGTGTCACTCTGCTGCCCCCTTGCTGCTGTCCCCACACTGATGCCACTGTGCTGTCCCCTTGCTGCCCCCTGCCTGCCGCTGCCCCCCTGCCTGCCGCTGCCCCCCCCTGCCTGCCGCCTGCCCCGTGTGAGCGCCCCCGGGTGTCCCCGCAGCGCCTACGTGGCCAACCGCGTGACGGACAAGCTGACGCCGGTGCACGACCGCATCTTCTGCTGCCGCTCCGGCTCCGCCGCCGACACGCAGGCCGTGGCCGACGCCGTGGCCTACCAGCTGGCCTTCCACAGGTGTGCCGCAGGGGGCGCTCGTGGGGCTGGGGGAGACAGTTACGGGTCAGGAAGCAGTAGTTACGGGGTTGGGGGGACGCTTATGGGGCCGAGGGGGTCTGCTGTGGGTCAGTTGTGGGGCTGGAGGAGGGTCAAGAGGAGGCACCTCTGGGGTCGGGGGGGGGAGGGGGCAGTTATGGGGCTGGGAGCAGCGCTTGTGGAGCCGTCTGGGGCCGAAGAGCACTTAGGAGGCAGCCCGAGGTGAGGAGGAGGCGCGGCGGGGGCCGGGGTGCCCCCTGCCCAGCCCCGGCTGTGCCCCCGCAGCGTGGAGCTGGAGGAGCCCCCGGGTGCGCACGGCCGCCAGGCTCTTCCAGCAGAGCTGCTACCGCTACCGCGAGGAGCTCAGCGCCGGCGTCATCGTGGCCGGATGGGACCCCCGGCGGGGCGGGTGGTGAGGGGGGGACCCCCGCCCCACAGCGGTGGCCCCACAGCGGGACCCCTGCCCCACAGCAGTGCCCCCCTGAGGGCCCCCTGCCCCACAGCGGGACCCCTGCCCCACAGCAGTGCCCCCTGCCCCACAGCGGGACCCCCAGCCCTATAGCAGTGCCCCCTGCCCCACAGCAAGTTGCTCTGCCCCACAGCGGGAGCCCCGTGCCCCCTGCCCCACAGCAGGACCCCCATAGCAGCACCCCCAGCCCTGTAGCAGGGCCCCACAGCATGAATCCCCCAGCCCCATAGAAGGTTTCTTTGCCCCATAGCAGGACCCTCCTGCCCCTTTTCTTCCCCTTCACCCTGTCCCGCCCCCCCTTCCCAGCCCCATAGCTGCCCCCCTGAGCCCTGTGTTGTGTGTGTGTCCCCCCAGCGTGTACCTGGTGCCCACGGTGGGGGCTCCTCCTCCTGCCCCACTGCCTCCCTTTCTGCCCCCTGAGCCCTGTGCCCCCCAGGTGTACGTGGTGCCCATGGGGGATGCTGCTGCGGCAGCCCTTCGCCAAATGAGGGGGGGTCTGGCAGCGCCTACATCTACGGCTTCCTGGACGCTGCCTTCCAGCCAGGCATGAGCCAGGCCCAGTGCCAGGAGTTCGTGGCCAGAGGTGGGCTCGGGGGAGGGGCCCTGGAGGGCTTTGGGGGGTGGGCTGAGGGGAGCTTTGGGGGGTGGGGGGTTAGAAGGGGTTGGGCGGGGGGGCTCATAGAGGTTTAGGGGGAATTTGGGGGGGGGGATGGAGGGGGCCCTGAGAGGTTTAGAGGAGACACAGGGGGGCTTTGGGGGTGTCCTAAGGGGTTGGGGGGGGGTCCTGGAGGGGGTTGTGGGGTCTAGAAGGGGGTTGGGCATGGGGCTCATAGGGGTTTGGGGGATGTGAATTTGGGGGGGGGGGAAGTACACTGAGGGGGGTTGACCCCGGGGGGCTTTGGGGCGGGTTTGCGTGGGGACACTTCGGTGGCTTTCAGCCTCTATGGGGAGGGGTCTGGGGGTACTGTTTTTTGGGGGTGTGTCTGAGCCCCCAGCAGTGACCCCCTCCCCTGCCCCGTTTTGGCAGCTCTGGCCCTGGCCATGTGCAGGGACGGCTCCAGCGGGGGGTGGTGCGCTTGGCCACCATCAGCGCCGCCGGCGTCCAGCGCAGCGTGCTGGCGGGGGACCAGCTGCCGGGGGCGACGGGGGACCCCCGTGTGAGGAGGGGGGTCGCCTCTGACCCCCCCACCCCCACGCTGTGAGGAGGGGTCCCCCACAATCTCAGAGGAGTGGGGGACACCCCAACACCTGGGAGGGAGGGTTCTGGATAAGGGGTTTTATGGGGGGGGGTAATAAATGGTTGATAGAATGGAGACCTCTGCCTGGGGGCTGGAATTGAGGAACCCCCCCTCAATGTGGGGTCACTCAATGGGGTCACCCCCTCAATGTGGGGTCACCCCCCCCCTCAATGTGGGGTCACCCCCCTCAATGTGGGGTAAACCCTGACCTGTTACCCCCCCAATTATGGGGGTGACCCCCTCTTGGACTCCCCCTGGTATGGGGGGACCCCCTCCTGGAGCCCCCTGGTATGGGGGGGACCCCTCCTGGAGCCCACTCATTATAGGGGGACCCCTCCTGGAGCCCACTCATTATGGGGGGGGGACCCCTCCTGGAGCCCACTCATTATGGGGGGACCCCTCCTGGAGCCCCCTAGTATGGGGGGGTGACCCCTCCCTGGAGCCCACTCAGTATGGGGGTGACCCCTCCTGGAGCCCACTCAGTATGGGGTGACCCCTCCTGGGACCCCCCTGGTATGGGGGTGACCCCTCCTGGAGCCCCTCTAGTATGGGGGGTGACCCCTCCTGGAGACCCCTCATTATGGGGGTGACCCCTCCTGGAGACCCCTCATTATGGGGGTGACCCCTCCTGGAGACCCCCTGGTATGGGGGTGACCCCTCCTGGAGACCCCTCATTATGGGGGGACCCCTCCTGGAGCCCACTCAGTATGGGGGTGATCCCTCCTGGACCCCCCTGGTATGGGGGTGACCCCTCCTGGACCCCCCTGGTATGTGGGTGACCCCTCCTGGAGCCCCTCTAGTAGGGGGGTGACCCCTCCTGGAGCCCACTCAGTATGGGGGTCACCCTTCCTGGACCCCCCTGGTATGGGGTGACCCCTCCTGGAGCCCACTCAGTATGGGGTGACCCCTCCTGGAGCCCCTCTAGTATGGGGGTGACCCCTCCCTGGAGCCCACTCAGTATGGGGGTGGCCCCTCCTGGACCCCTCTGGTATGGGGGGACCCCTCCTGGAGCCCCCTCTAGTATGGGGGGACCCCTCCTGGAGCCCCCTGTAGGGGCTGACCCCTTCTGGAAGCCCCTAAGGTTTGGGGGCAAAAAGCTTCATTTTGGGGGTTACAAGGATCATGGGGGGGGGGGATATTGTGGGGGTGAAGAGTGCCATTTTGGGGTAAAACCCAATCATTTTGGGGGTGGAAAGGGCCATTCAGAGGCGAAAAGCACTGGTTTTGGGGGTGGAAAACTGCACTTGGAAGGAGGAAGAGGCTGATTTTTGGGGAGGGAAAAGGCCAATTTGGGGGCAGAGCCTCATTCTGGGGGTGGAAAGGGCAATTTGGGGGGGGGGACAAAGAGGACATTTTGGGGGTGAAAGTAGCATTTTGGGGGTGAAAAGTGCCGTTCTGGAGGAGGAAAGGCTCATTTTGGGGATGAAATGTGCCACTTTGGGGGATAAAAAGGACATTTTGGGGGTGAAAGGATATATTTGGGGGTGAAAAATGCCAATCTGGGGTGAAGAAAAGATCATTTGGGGCTGAAACTTGCCATTTGGGGGGAGAAAAGGATCATTGTGGGGGGTGAAAAGTGCCTCTTTGGGGCGTAGAAAGGACATTTTGGGGGTGAAAAGTGCCTTTTGGGGGTGAAAAGTGCCTCTTTGGGGCGTAGAAAGGACGTTTTTGGGGGTGAAAAGTGCCATTGGGGGGAGAAAAGGATCACTTTGGGGGTGAAATGTCCCATTTAGGGGTGAAAAGCACCATTTTAGGGGTGGAAAACTGCACATTGAAGGTGGAAAAGGCTGAATGGGGGGAGGGGAAAGGAGAAGTTGGGGGCAGGACCTCAGTCTGGGGAGGGAAAGTGCCATTGGGGGGGGGCATAAAAAGGACATTTTGGGGGGTGAAAGTGTAATTTGGGGGGGGAGTGCCACTTTGGGGCACAAAAGGACATCGTGGGAGTGAAAAGAAAAGATAATTTTGGGAAAAGCCAATCTGGGGTAAAGAAAAGATCTAAAAATTTGGGGGGGGGGATTATTTTGGAAAATGCCAATCTGGGGTGAAAAGTGCCTTTGGGGTGTAAAAGGACATTTTGGGGCTGAAAAACTTGCCATTTGTGGGAGTGAAAAGAGAAGGAGTGAAAGGCTAAATTTGGGGGTGAAAAATGCCAATCTGGGGTAAAGAAAAGATCATTTGGGGCTAAAACTTGCCATTTAGAGAAGGATTATTTTGGGGGGTGAAAAATGCCTCTTTGGGGTGTAGAAAGGACGTTTTGGGGGTGAAAAGGGGGGGTGAAAAGTGCCTTTGGGGTGTAGAAAGGACATTTTGGGGGTGAAAAGTGCCATTTGGGGGGAGAAAAGGATTATTTTGGGGGGTGAAAAATGCCTCTGGGGCATAGAAAGGACGTTTTGGGGGTGAAAAGTGCCATTTGGGGGGAGAAAAGGATTATTTTGGGGGGTGAAAAATGCCTCTGGGGCGTAGAAAGGACGTTTTGGGGGTGAAAAGTGCCTTTTGGGGGGAGAAAAGGATCATTGTGGGGGGTGAAAAGTGCCTCTTTGGAGCGTAGAAAGGACATTTTGGGGGTGAAAAGTGCCTTTGGGGGGAGAAAAGGATCATTGTGGGGGGTGAAAAGTGCCTCTTTGGAGCGTAGAAAGGACATTTTGGGGGTGAAAAGTGCCATTGGGGGAGAAAAGGATCACTTTGGGGGTGAAATGTCCCATTTAGGGGGTGAGAAGCACCAGTTTGGGGGTGGAAAACTGCACATTGAAGGTGGAAAAGGCTGAATGGGGGGAGGGGAAAGGACAATTTGGGGTCGGAATCTTATCCTGGGGGGGGAAAGGACAACCCTGGGGGGGAAACGACCACTTCGGTTGTGCAAAGCCCTTTCCCCGCGGCCGGAAGCCCTCCTTGGCGGGGGGGGGGAGGGGGCAAGGCCTCAGGTGCGGGGGGAGGAGGCGGCCTGGGGGCGGCGCAAGCAGGGGGCCCGCGGCAGGTGTGGAGCCTTCCGCTTTGGGGCCCTGGGGACACGGGGGGGGTGTCGCCCCTCTCCCCTCACCCACCTGCCCTGGGGGGAGGTCTGTGGTGTCAGCGCCGCACGCCCCGGGGGGCGGTTCAGGGTCTCGTTTCCCCCCCCCCCCCCAAATCGCCTTCTCACGACGGCCGCGCGGAAGGCGGAAAAAGGCGGGAAGCGCTCGCGCCGCCCTGCGCCTGCGCAGCGGCCTCGGCGCATGCGCAGATCCCCACACACCCACCCCACCACCCCCCGCGCGGCCAGGCCCTCACAGCTCTGTGCCGGCCGGCGAGGCCCCGCCGGGGGCGTCCCGCGTTCCCCCTCGCCCCGCGCTTAACCCTTTCGGGTTAACACACCCCCGCCGGGTTAACGCCCTCCGGGCTGACCGACCCCGCCAGCGCCGGCCTCGCCTCGGCGAGCGGGGCCTCGGCTCCCGCGGGGTGAGTGAAGGAGTGGGGCAGAGGAGGGGACGGAAAGGCCTCGGTGGGTGGGCAAGAAGAGACCCTCGCAAGGGCCCCTCCCAGGGGCTCCCAGTCTATGCCAGTGTCTCCTGGTGCCCCCCGGAATGCCTCTAGTGGCCTTTAAGGCCCCCCTCCCAGGGCCTGCTTCAGGGCCTCCCCAGGGCCTCCCCACCGCCTCCCAGCCTCTCCCCAGGGCCCCCAGTCACCCCCAGTGTGCTTTAAAGGGTCCCCCAGTGCCTCCCAGAGCCTCCCAGCCTCTCCCCAGGGCCTCCCAGTCACCCCCAGTGTGCTTTAAGGGTCCCCAGGGTCCCCCAGTGCCTCCCAGAGCCTCCCAGCCCTCTGGTCCCCCAGTCCCCCAGTGCCTCCCAGTCACCCCCAGTGTGCTTTAAAGGGTCCCCCAGTGCCTCCCAGTCCCCCAGTGCCTCCCAGTCACTCCCAGTGTGCATTTAAAGGGTCCCCCAGTGCTTTCCAGTGCTTTCCAGCCTCTCCCCAGTGCCTCCCAGTCACTCCCAGTGTGCATTTAAGGGTCCCCCAGTGCTTTCCCCAGTGCTTTCCAGCCTCTCCCAGCCTCTCCCCAGTGCCTCCCAGTCACTCCCAGTGTGCTTTAAAGGGTCCCCCAGTGCCTCCCAGTGCTTCCCAGTCTCTCCCTGGTGTCCCCCAGTCACCCCCAGTGTGCTTTAAAGGGTCCCCCAGTGCCTCCCAATGTGCCTCCCAGTCTCTCCCAGTGGTGTCCCCCAGTCACTCCCAGTGTGCTTTAAAGGGTCCCCCAGTGCCTCCCAGTGTCTCCCCAGTGCCTCCCAGTGCTTTCCAGCCTCTCCCCAGTGCCTCCCAGTCACTCCCAGTGTGCATTTAAGGGTCCCCCAGTGCCTCCCAGCCTCTCCCCAGAGCCTCCCAGTCACTCCCAGTGTGCTTTAAAGGGTCCCCCAGTGCCTCCCAGCCTCTCCCCAGTGCCTCCTAGTCACTCCCAGTGTGCCTTTAAAGGGTCCCCCAGTGCCTCCCAGCCTCTCCCCAGTGCCTCCCAGTCACTCCCAGTGTGTTTTAAAGGGTCCCCCAGTGCTTTCCAGTGCTTTCCAGCCTCTCCCCAGTGCCTCCCAGTCACCCCCAGTGTGCTTTAAAGGGTCCCCCAGTGCCTCCCAGCCTCTCCCCAGTGCCTCCCAGTCACTCCCAGTGTGTTTTAAAGGGTCCCCCAGTGCTTTCCAGTGCCTCCCAGCCTCTCCCCAGTGCCTCCCAGTCACCCCCAGTGTGCTTTAAAGGGGTCCCCCAGTGCCTCCCAGCCTCTCCCCAGTGCCTCCCAGTCACCCCCAGTGTGCTTTAAAGGGTCCCCCAGTGCTTTCCAGCCTCTCCCCAGTGCCTCCCAGTCACTCCCAGTGTGCATTTAAGGGTCCCCCAGTGCTCCCTCCCAGCCTCTCCCCAGTGCCTCCCAGTCACTCCCAGTGTGCTTTAAAGGGTCCCCCAGTGTGCCTCCCCAGTGCCTTTCCAGCCTCTCCCCAGTGCCTCCCAGTCACTCCCAGTGTGCTTTAAAGGGTCCCCCAGTGCCTCCCAGTGCCTCCCAGCCTCTCCCCAGTGCCTCCCAGTCACTCCCAGTGTGCATTTAAGGGTCCCCCAGTGCTTGCCAGTCCCAGCCTCTCCCCAGTGCCTCCCAGTGCCTCCCAGTGTGCATTTAAAGGGTCCCCCAGTGCCAGTGCTTTCCAGCCTCTCCCCAGTGCCTCCCAGTCACCCCCAGTGTGCTTTAAAGGGTCTCCCCAGGCCTCCCCAGCACTCCCAGTGTGCTTTTCCCAGTCTCCCAGTGGTGTCCCCCAGTCTCTCCCCAGTGTGCTTTAAAGGGTCCCCCAGTGCCTCCCAGTGCTTCCCAGTCTCTCCCTGGTGTCCCCCAGTCACTCCCAGTGTGCTTTAAAGGGTCCCCCAGTGCCTCCCATGCCTCTCCCCAGTGCCTCCCCCAGTCACTCCCAGTGTGCATTAAAGGGGTCCCCCAGTGCTTCCCAGCCTCTCCCAGTGCCCCCCAGTCACTCCCAGTGTGCTTTAAAGGGTCCCCCAGTGCCTCCCAGCCTCCCAGTGTGCTTTAAAGGGTCCCCCAGTGCCTCCCTGCTTCCCAGCCTCTCCCCAGTGCCTCCCAGTCACTCCCAGTGTGCTTTAAAGGGTCCCCCAGTGCCTCCCAGTGCTTTCCAGCCTCTCCCCAGTGCCTCCCAGTCACTCCCAGTGTGCATTTAAGGGTCCCCCAGTGCCTGCCCAGCCTCTCCCCAGTGCCTCCCAGTCACTCCCAGTGTGCATTTAAGGGTCCCCCAGTGCCTCCCAGGCCTCCCCAGTCTCCCCAGTGCCTCCCAGTCACTCCCAGTGTGCATTTAAGGGTCCCCCAGTGCTTTCCAGCCTCTCCCCCAGTGCCTCCCAGTCACTCCCAGTGTGCTTTAAAGGGTCCCCCAGTGCCTCCCAGCCTCTCCCCAGTGCCTCCCAGTCACTCCCAGTGTGCTTTTAAGGGTCCCCCAGTGCCTCCCAGCCTCTCCCCAGTGCCTCCCAGTCACCCCCAGTGTGCTTTAAAGGGTCCCCCAGTGCCTCCCAGCCTCTCCCCAGTGCCCCCCAGTCACTCCCAGTGTGCTTTCCCCAGTGCCTCCCAGTCACCCCCAGTGTGCTTTAAAGGGTCCCCCAGTGCCTCCCAGCCTCTCCCCAGTGCCTCCCAGTCACTCCCAGAGTGCTTTAAAGGGACCCTTAAATGGGGCACTGGGAGTGACTGGGGAGGCCTGGGAGAGGCTGGGAAGCATTGGGAGGCACTGGGGGACCCTTTAAAGCACACTGGGAGTGACTGGGGACACCAGGGAGAGACTGGGAGGCTGGGAGGCACTGGGGGACCCTTAAATGCACACTGGGAGTGACTGGGAGGCACTGGGAGAGGCTGGGAGGCACTGGGGGACCCTTTTAAAGCACACTGGGAGTGACTGGGAGGCACTGGGGAGAGGCTGGAAAGCACTGGAAAGCACTGGGGACCCTTAAATGCACACTGGGAGTGACTGGGAGGACACTGGGGGGAGAGGACTGGGAAGCACTGGGAGGCACTGGGGGACCCTTTAAAGCACACTGGGAGTGACTGGGGGGACACTGGGGAGAGGCTGGACCCTTTAAAGCACTGGGAGGCACTGGGGGAGGCTGGAAAGCCTTTAAAGCACACTGGGAGTGACTGGGGGACACCAGGGAGAGACTGGGAAGCACACTGGGAGGACTGGGGGACCCTTTGGGAAGCACACTGGGGGATGCACACTGTGACTGGGAGGCACTGGGGAGAGGCTGGGAGGCAATGGGGGACCTTAAAGCACACTGGGAACTGGCAGGCACTGGGGGAGCTGACTGGAAAGCACTGGGGAATGCACACTGGGGAGAGGCACTGGGAGGCTGGAAAGCACTGGGGGACCCTTTAAAGCTGGGACACTGGGAGTGGAAAGACTGGGAGGACCCTTAAATGCACCTGGGAGACTGGGAGGCACTTGGGAGGCACTGGGGGACCCTTTTAAAGCACACTGGGAGGACTGGGGGACACCAGGGGAGACTGGGAAGCACTGGGAGGCACTGGGGACCCTTAAATGCACACTGGGAGAGACTGGGAGGCACTGGGGAGAGGCTGGAAAGCACTGGGAAGCACTGGGGGACCCTAGGGAAATGCACACTGGGAGGTGGGGAGTGGGAGGAGACTGGGGAGAGGCTGGGAAGCACTGGAAAGCACTGGGGGACCCTTTAAAGCACACTGGGAGGCACTGGGAGGCACTGGGGAGAGGAGAGCACTGGGCACTGGGGGACCCTTAAATGCACACTGGGAGTGAGGGGGAGGCCCTGGGAGAGGCTGGGAGGCACTGGGAGGCACTGGGGGAAGCACACTGGGAGTGACTGGGAGGCACTGGGGAGAGGCTGGGAAGCACTGGAAAGCACTGGGGGACCCTGGGGGTGACTAGGAGGCACTGGGGAGAGGCTGGAAACACTGGGGGACCCTTAAATGCACACTGGGAGTGACTGGGAGGCACTGGGGAGAGGCTGGGGGAAAGCACTGGGAGGACCCTTAAATGCACACTGGGAGTGACTGGGAGGCACTGGGGAGAGGCTGGGAGGCACTGGGGGAGCACCCTTAAATGCACACTGGGACTGGGGGTGACTGGGAGGCACTGGGGAGAGGCTGGAAAGCACTGGGGGACCCTTTAAAGCACACTGGGGAGGACTGGGGGACTTTAAAGCACACTGGGAGTGACTGGGAGGCACTGGGAGCACTGGGGGACTTTAAATGCACACTGGGAGTGACTGGGAGCACTGGAGAAGCACTGGGGGACCCTTTAAAACACACTGGGAGTGACTGGGAGGCACTGGGGAGAGGCTGGGAGGCACTGGGGGACCCTAAAGCACACTTAAATGCACACTGGGGAGTGACTGGGAGGCACTGGGGAGAGGCTGGAAAGCACTGGAAAGCACTGGGGGACCCTTTAAAACACACTGGGAGTGACTGGGAGGCACTGGGGAGAGGCTGCGGAGAGGCTGGGAGGCAATGGGGGACCCTTTAAAGCACACTGGGAGTGACTAGGGAGGCACTGGGGAGAGGCTGGGAGGCACTGGGGGACCCTTTAAAGCACACTGGGAGACACTGGGAGACACTGGGAGGCTCTGGGGAGAGGCTGGGAGGCACTGGGGGACCCTTAAATGCACACTGAGGAGTGACTGGGGGAGGAGGCACTGGAGAGGCTGGGAAAGCACTGGGAGGCACTGGAGAGCACAGGCTGGGAGGAGACTGGGGGACCCTTTAAAGCACACTGGGAGTGACTGGGGGCACACCACTGGGGGAGAGACTGGGAAGCATTGGGAGGCACTGGGGGACCCTTTAAAGCACACTGGGAGAGACTGGGGGACACCAGGAGAGACTGGGAAGCATTGGGAGGCACTGGGGGACCCTTTAAAGCACACTGGGAGTGACTGGGAGGCACTGGGGAGAGGCTGGAAAGCACTGGAAAGCACTGGGGACCCTTAAATGCACACTGGGAGGACTGGGAGGCACTGGGGAGAGGCTGGAAAGCACTGGAAAGCACTGGGGGACCCTTAAATGCACACTGGGAGTGGGACACTGGGGAGAGACTGGGAGCACTGGGAGGCACTGGGGGACCCTTTAAAGCACACTGGGGGGTGACTGGGAGGCACTGGGGAGAGGCTGGGAGGCACTGGGAGGCACTGGGGGACCCTTTAAAGCACACTGGGGGTGACTGGGAGGCCCTGGGGAGAGGCTGGGAGGCTCTGGGAGGCACTGGGGGACCCTTTAAAGCACACTGGGGGTGACTGGGGGGCCCTGGGGAGAGGCTGGGAGGCGGTGGGGAGGCCTGGGGGAGGCCCTGAAGCAGGCCCTGGGAGGGGGGCCTTAAAGGCCACTAGAGGCATTCCGGGGGGCACCAGGAGACACTGGCATAGACTGGGAGCCCTGGGAGGGGCCCTTGCGAGGGTCTCTTCTTGCCCACCCACCGAGGCCTTTCCGTCCCCTCCTCTGCCCCACTCCTTCACTCACCCCCGCGGGAGCCGAGGCCCCGCTCGCCGAGGCGAGGCCGGCGCTGGCGGGGTCGGTCAGCCCGGAGGGCGTTAACCCGGGCGGGGTGTGTTAACCCGAAAGGGTTAAGCGCGGGGCGAGGGGGAACGCGGGACGCCCCCGGCGGCCTCGCCGGCCGGCACACAGCTGTGAGGGCCTGGCCGCGCGGGGGTGGTGGGGTGGGTGTGTGGGGATCTGCGCATGCGCCGAGGCCGCTGCGCAGGCGCAGGGCGGCGCGAGCGCTTCCCGCCTTTTTTCCGCCTTCCGCGCGGCCGTCGTGAGAAGGCGGGTTGGGGGAAACGAGACCCTGAACCGCCCCCCCCCCCGGGGCGTGCGGCGCTGACACCACAGACCTCCCCCCAGGGCAGGTGGGTGAGGGGAGAGGGGCGACACCCCCCCGTGTCCCCAGGGCCCCAAAGCGGAAGGCTCCACACCTGCCGCGGGCCCTGCTTGCGCCGCCCCCAGGCCGCCTCCTCCCCCGCACCTGAGGCCTTGCCCCCTCCCCCCCGCCAAGGAGGGCTTCCGGCCGCGGGGAAAGGGCTTTGCACAACCGAAGTGGTCGTTTCCCCCCCAGGGTTGTCCTTTCCCCCAGGATAAGATTCCGACCCCAAATTGTCCTTTCCCCTCCCCCCATTCAGCCTTTTCCACCTTCAATGTGCAGTTTTCCACCCCCCAAACTGGTGCTTCTCACCCCCTAAATGGGACATTTCACCCCAAAGTGATCCTTTTCTCCCCCCAATGGCACTTTTCACCCCCAAAATGTCCTTTCTACGCTCCAAAGAGGCACTTTTCACCCCCCACAATGATCCTTTTCTCCCCCCAAAAGGCACTTTTCACCCCAAAATGTCCTTTCTACGCTCCAAAGAGGCACTTTTCACCCCCCACAATGATCCTTTTCTCCCCCAAAAGGCACTTTTCACCCCCAAAACGTCCTTTTCTACGCCCCAGAGGCATTTTTCACCCCCCAAAATAATCCTTTTTCTCCCCCCAAATGGCACTTTTCACCCCCAAAACGTCCTTTCTATGCCCCAGAGGCATTTTTCACCCCCAAAATAATCCTTTTTCCCCCCAAATGGCACTTTTCACCCCCAAAATGTCCTTTCTACACCCCAAAGGCACTTTTCACCCCCCACAATGATCCTTTTCACCCCCAAAACGTCCTTTCTACACCCCAAAGAGGCATTTTTCACCCCCAAAATAATCCTTCAAATCAAGTTTTAGCCCCCCTTTAAGATGGCATTTTCCACCCCCAAATTTAGCCTTTCACTCCCAAAGTTATCTTTTCATCTTTGTCCTTTTTATGCCCCAGATTGGCACTCCCCCCAAATTACACCACCAAAATGTCCTTTCAACCCCAAGCTTTTCACCTCCCACAATGATCCTTTTCACCCCCAAAACGTCCTTTCTACACCCCAAAGAGGCATTTTTGTCCCAAAATAATCCTTCTCTCCCCCAAATGGCAAGTGGCCCCAAATGATCTTTTCTTTACCCCAGATTGGCATTTTCCACCCCCAAATTTAGCCTTTCACTCCCAAAGTTATCCACTCCCACGATGTCCTTTTTGTGCCCCAAAGTGGCACTCCCCCCAAATGGCACTTTCCCTCCCCAAAATGTCCTTTTGATGCCCCCCAATGGCACTTTCCCTCCCCAGACTGAGGTCCTTTCTCCTTTCCCCTCCCCCCATTCAGCCTTTTCCACCTTCAATGTGCAGTTTTCCACCCCTAAAATGGTGCTTTTCACCCCTAAATGGGACATTTCACCCCCAAAGTGATCCTTTTCTCCCCCAATGGCACTTTTCACCCCAAAACGTCCTTTTACGCCCCAAAGAGGCACTTTTCACCCCCAAAAGGCACTTTTCACCCCCAAAATGTCCTTTCTACGCCCCAAAGAGGCACTTTTCACCCCCACAATGATCCTTTTCTCCCCCCAAATGGCAAGTTTCAGCCCCAAATGATCTTTTCTTCACCCCAGATTGGCATTTTTCACCCCCAAATATATCCTTTCACCCCCCAAAATGTCCTTTTTATCCCCCAAAGTGGCACATTTCATCCCCAAAATGAGCCTTTCCTCCTCCAGAACGGCACTTTTCACCCCCAAAATGCTACTTTCACCCCCAAAATGTCCTCTTTGTCCCCCCCCCCAAATTGCCCTTTCCACCCCCAGAATGAGGCTCTGCCCCCAAATTGGCCTTTTCCCTCCCCAAAAATCAGCCTCTTCCTCCTTCCAAGTGCAGTTTTCCACCCCCAAAACCAGTGCTTTTCGCCTCTGAATGGCCCTTTCCACCCCCAAAATGATTGGGTTTTACCCCAAAATGGCACTCTTCACCCCCACAATATCCCCCCCCCCCCCATGATCCTTGTAACCCCCAAAATGAAGCTTTTTGCCCCCAAACCTTAGGGGCTTCCAGAAGGGGTCAGCCCCTACAGGGGGCTCCAGGAGGGGGTCCCCCCATACTAGAGGGGCTCCAGGAGGGTCCCCCCCATACCAGAGGGGTCCAGGAGGGGTCCATACTGAGTGGGCCAGGGCCCCCCCATACTGAGTGGGCTCCAGGAGGGGTCACCCCCATACTAGAGGGGCTCCAGGAGGGGTCACCCCATACTGAGTGGGCTCCAGGAGGGGTCACCCCCATACCAGGGGGTCCAGGAAGGGTGACCCCCATACTGAGTGGGCTCCAGGAGGGGTCACCCCTACTAGAGGGGCTCCAGGAGGGGGTCACCCACATACCAGGGGGTCCAGGAGGGGTCACCCCCATACCAGGGGGGTCCAGGAGGGATCACCCCCATACTGAGTGGGCTCCAGGAGGGTCCCCCATAATGAGGGGTCTCCAGGAGGGGGTCACCCCCATACCAGGGGGTCTCCAGGAGGGGTCACCCCCATAATGAGGGGTCTCCAGGAGGGGTCACCCCCATAATGAGGGGTCTCCAGGAGGGGTCACCCCATACTAGAGGGGCTCCAGGAGGGGTCACCCCCATACCAGGGGGTCCAGAAGGGGTCACCCCCATACTGAGTGGGCTCCAGGAGGGGTCACCCCCATACTGAGTGGGCTCCAGGAGGGGTCACCCCCATACTGAGTGGGCTCCAGGAGGGGTCACCCCATACTAGGGGGCTCCAGGAGGGGGTCCCCCCCATAATGAGTGGGCTCCAGGAGGGGTCCCCCCCCCATAATGAGTGGGCTCCAGGAGGGGTCCCCTATAATGAGTGGGCTCCAGGAGGGGTCCCCCCATACCAGGGGGCTCCAGGAGGGGTCACCCCCATACCAGGGGGAGTCCAAGAGGGGTCACCCCCATAATTGGGGGGGTAACAGGTCAGGGTTTACCCACATTGAGGGGGGTGACCCCACATTGAGGGGGGGGTGACCCCACATTGAGGGGGGGTGACCCCACATTGAGGGGGGGTGACCCCACATTGAGGGGGGGGGTTCCTCAATTCCAGCCCCCCAGGCAGAGGTCTCCATTCTATCAACCATTTATTACCCCCCCCCATAAAACCCCTTATCCAGAACCCCTCCCTCCCAGGTGTTGGGGTGTCCCCCCACTCCTCTGAGATTGTGGGGGACCCCTCCTCACAGCGTGGGGGTGGGGGGGGGTCAGAGGCGGCCCCCTCCTCACACCGGGGGTCCCCGTCGCCCCGGCAGCTGGTCCCCCGCCAGCACGCTGCGCTGGACGCCGGCGGCGCGGGATGGTGGCCAAGCGCACCACCCCCGCTGGAGCCGTCCCTGCACATGGCCAGGGCCAGAGCTGCCAAAACGGGGCAGGGGAGGGGGGGTCACTGCTGGGGGCTCAGACACACCCCCCCCAAAAAAACAGTACCCCCAGACCCCTCCCCATAGAGGCTGAAAGCCACCGAAGTGTCCCCACGCAAACCCGCCCCAAAGCCCCCCGGGGTCAACCCCCCCCTCAGTGTACTTCCCCCCCCCCCCCCAAATTCACATCCCCCAAACCCCTATGAGCCCCATGCCCAACCCCTTCTAGACCCCACAACCCCCTCCAGGACCCCCCAACCCCTTAGGACACCCCCAAAGCCCCCTGTGTCTCCTCTAAACCTCTCAGGGCCCCCTCCATCCCCCCCCAAATTCCCCCTAAACCTCTATGAGCCCCCCCCCCGCCCAACCCCTTCTAACCCCCACCCCCAAAGCCCTCAGCCCACCCCCAAAGCCCTCCAGGGCCCCTCCCCGAGCCCACCTCTGGCCACGAACTCCTGGCACTGGGCCTGGCTCATGCCTGGCTGGAAGGCAGCGTCCAGGAAGCCGTAGATGTAGGCGCTGCCAGACCCCCACGGCGAAGGGCTGCCGCAGCAGCATCCCCCATGGGCACCACGTACACCTGGGGGCACAGGGCTCAGGGGGCAGAAAGGGAGGCAGTGGGGCAGGAGGAGGAGCCCCCACCGTGGGCACCAGGTACACGCTGGGGGGGGGGACACACACACAACACAGGGCTCAGGGGGCAGCTATGGGGCTGGGAAGGGGGCGGGACAGGGTGAAGGGGGAAGAAAAGGGGCAGGAGGGTCCTGCTATGGGGCAAAGAAACCTTCTATGGGGCTGGGGGATTCATGCTGTGGGGCCCTGCTACAGGGCTGGGGGTGCTGCTATGGGGGTCCTGCTGTGGGGCAGGGGGCACGGCTCCCGCTGTGGGGCAGAGCAACTTGCTGTGGGGCAGGGGGCACTGCTATAGGGCTGGGGGTCCCGCTGTGGGGCAGGGGGCACTGCTGTGGGGCAGGGGGTCCCGCTGTGGGGCAGGGGGCCCTCACCTGCACCCCGCCCCGCCTGCCCGGGGTCCCATCCGGCCACGATGGCCGCGGCGCTGAGCTCCTCGCGGTAGCGGTAGCAGCTCTGCTGGAAGAGCCTGGCGGCCGTGCGCACCCGGGGGCTCCTCCAGCTCCACGCTGCGGGGGCACAGCCGGGGCTGGGCAGGGGGCACCCCCGGCCCCCGCCGCGCCTCCTCCTCACCTCGGGCTGCCTCCTAAGTGCTCTTCGGCCCCCAGACGGCTCCACAAGCGCTGCTCCCAGCCCCATAACTGCCCCCTCCCCCGCCCCCCGACCCCAGAGGTGCCTCCTCTTGACCCTCCTCCAGCCCCACAACTGACCCACAGCAGACCCCCTCGGCCCCATAAGCGTCCCCCAACCCCGTAACTACTGCTTCCTGACCCGTAACTGTCTCCCCCCAGCCCCACGAGCGCCCCCTGCGGCACACCTGTGGAAGGCCAGCTGGTAGGCCACGGCGTCGGCCACGGCCTGCGTGTCGGCGGCGGAGCCGGGGCGGCAGCAGAAGATGCGGTCGTGCACCGGCGTCAGCTTGTCCGTCACGCGGTTGGCCACGTAGGCGCTGCGGGGACACCCGGGGCGCTCACACGGGGGGCGGCAGCGGCAGGCAGGCAGGGGGCAGCGGCAGGCAGGGGGCAGCGGCAGGCAGGGGGCAGCAAGGGGACAGCACAGTGGCATCAGTGTGGGGACAGCAGCAAGGGGGCAGCAGAGTGACACCAACAAGGAGACAGCAGAGTGACACCAGCAAGGGGACAGCAGCAAGGGGACAGCAGAGCGGCATCAGCAAGGAGACAGCACAGTGGCATCAGCGTGGGGACAGCGGCACAGTGACAGCAGAGTGCCACCAGCAAGAGAGCAGCAGAGTGGGGACAGCGGCACGGCGTGGGGACACCATCACAGGGGCATCATCGGCGTGACAGCAGCCTGGGGACAGACGGCAGCAGGAGGACGGAGCAGCCCCAGGCTCAGCCCCGGGACGGTTCCCCAGCAGCTGCCCCGGCCGGGGCCGAGCTGAGCTGGGTGACAGCGCGGTGACGACGCTCAGGGTGGCACCTGGGCACAAGGGAGGGGCTGGTGGCCCCTGGGACCCCTCTGTGGTCTGGGGACGACATCATGGGGACACCCCCTCACCCCCCACCCCCACCCCCCGGCCCCGTGGTGATGTCACCGATGACGACACCGAGGACATCACTGCAGCCCTCACCCGGTGGTGGTCCTGGAGTCGGCTCCGATGACCACGCCGCCATCGAACTCCACGGCCATGATGGTGGTCTGCGGGCAGGGGGAAGCCAGTTGGGGGGCAGACCCATAAGTGACCCTCAGCCCCATAACTGACCCATAGAGAGCAATAACTGCCCCCCCCGCCCCATAACTGACCCATAGAGAGCAATAACTGCCCCCCGCCCCATAACTGACCCATAGAGAGCAATAACTGCCCCCCCCCGCCCCATAACTGACCCATAGAGAGCAATAACTGCCCCCCGCCCCATAACTGACCCATAGAGAGCAATAACTGCCCCCCCCGCCCCATAACTGACCCATAGAGAGCAATAACTGCCCCCCCCGCCCCATAACTGACCCATAGAGAGCAATAACTGCCCCCCCGCCCCATAACTGACCCATAGAGAGCAATAACTGCCCCCCCGCCCCATAACTGACCTCCCCGACCCATAAGTGCCTCCCCCGACCCCTAACTGACCCCCAGCCCCATAACTGGCCCCCCAACCCCCTAAGTGACCCCCACAGAGCCATAAGCGACCCCCCCAGACTCCATGAGAGCCCCTCCAGTGAACTCCTCCTGCCCCCCAACCCCGCCCCGCCCCCCACTCACGCCGGTGCTGACTGCCTCCTGCGTCCACTCCGGGGCAGCCCCGCGGGGCCCGCCCGGGCCCAAGGCTCCGCCGCCCGCACCGTCAGCGCCGCCGCCGCCATCTTGCCTCCACCTCCCTGACTTCGCGACGCTTCGCGGCCGCTGCGCTTACGGCGGCGAGGCCGCGCTTGAGCGAGGCCGCGGCTCCGCCCTTGCGCGCGGGGTGGGTTGGGGTTGTACCGCCGCGCTTTACGGCCACGCCGCTAATGCCGCTGCGGCACCGCCGCGCTTTGACGGCAGCGTGGCAAGCCCCTCCCCAGCTGCGCTTTACGGCAGCGAGGCAGCGCGGAGCCCTCCCGCGGCTGCGGCTCCGCCCTTGCGGCTGCTGCTTGGCGGCGAGCGGTGAGGGGTGAAGGGGGGGTGTGGGGTGTGTGTGTGAAACGCCGCCGCGCTTTACGGCCACGTCGCAAACGCATGAAACACCGCCGCGCTTTTACGGCAGCGTGCACCCCCACGCAGCGGCGATGCGCTTTACGGCAGTGCGGCTCCACAGCCCCCGGAAACAGGGGGCGTGCCCCAGAGATGTCAATCAAACTCTTTTATTGCCCCGCCCCTGGCGGGTTGTCATTGGGCGCTAGGCTTGAGCAAGGGGCGGAGCTTCGGCGGTGGGCGAGGCCTCCTCGAGGGGCGTGGTTTCCAGGGAGGGCGGGGCATTCTCCAGGGGCGGGGCAAGCCGCAGGGGCGGGGCCTGGCGGGCGCTCTGGTCGGGGGAGGCGGGGTCAACGCGTCGGCCCCGCCCCCTCGGGGGCTGTGCCTGCCCCGCCCCGTGGGGTACTCACGCTGGGAGGAGGGGCCAGGGCCCCGGAAAACCACGGTGAGGGGGCGGGGCGGTGGGCGGGGCGCAGAGGGGGAGGGCTCCTCAGCTCGTCCAATAGGAGCCGCCCCCAGGGCGATGGGCGGGACATGTGGAAACAAGGGGGGGGGGGGGGTGTCAGCGACCCCTGACCCCAGGTGGCCATCTCCCACTGCCCCCAGTGCCCCCCAGTGCCCCCAGTGCCCCCCAGTGCCTCCCAGTGCCCCCCACTGCCCCCCAGTGCCCCCCAGTGCCTCCCAGTGCCCCCCAGTGCCTCCCACTGCCCCCCAGTGCCTCCCAGTGCCTCCCAGTGCCCCCCAGTGCCCCCAGTGCCCCCCAGTGCCTCCCAGTGCCCCCCCCCCAGTGCCCCCCAGTGCCCCCACTGCCCCCCAGTGCCTCCCAGTGCCTCCCAGTGCCCCCCAGTGCCTCCCACTGCCCCCCAGTGCCTCCCAGTGCCTCCCAGTGCCCCCCCAGTGCCCCCCAGTGCCCCCCAGTGCCTCCCAGTGCCCCCACTGCCCCCCAGTGCCCCCCCAGTGCCTCCCACTGCCCCCAGTGCCCCCCTGCCTCCCAGTGCCCCCCCCCCCACTGCCCCCCAGTGCCTCCCAGTGCCCTCCCAGTAACCTCCCAGTGCCCCCCAGTGCCTCCCACTGCCCCCAGTGCCCCCCAGTGCCCCCCAGTGCCTCCCAGTGCCCCCCAGTGCCTCCCAGTGCCCCCCAGTGCCTCCCACTGCCCCCCAGCCTCCCACTGCCCCCCCACTGCCCCCCAGTGCCCCCCAGTGCCTCCCAGTGCCCCCCAGTGCCCCCAGTGCCCCCCAGTGCCTCCCAGTGCCCCCCAGTGCCTCCCACTGCCCCCCAGTGCCTCCCAGTGCCCCCCAGTGCCCCCCAGTGCCCCCCAGTGCCTCCCAGTGCCCCCAGTGCCTCCCAGTGCCCTCCCAGTAACCTCCCAGTGCCTCCCACTGCCCCCCAGTGCCCCCCAGTGCCTCCCAGTGCCCTCCCAGTAACCTCCCAGTGCCTCCCAGTGCCCCCCCAGTGCCTCCCAGTGCCCCCCAGTGCCTCCCAGTGCCCTCCCAGTAACCTCCCAGTGCCTCCCAGTGCCCCCAGTGCCTCCCAGTGCCCCCCAGTGCCTCCCAGTGCCTCCCACTGCCCCCCAGTGCCTCCCAGTGCCTCCCAGTGCCCCCCAGTGCCTCCCAGTGCCCCCCAGTGCCTCCCAGTGCCTCCCACTGCCCCCCAGTGCCCCCCAGTGCCTCCCAGTGCCCCCCAGTGCCTCCCAGTGCCCCCCAGTGCCTCCCAGTGCCCCCCAGTGCCTTCCAGTGCCTCCCACTGCCCCCCAGTGCCTCCCAGTGCCCCCCAGTGCCCCCCAGTGCCTCCCACTGCCCCCCAGTGCCTCCCAGTGCCCCCCCCAGTGCCTCCCAGTGCCCCCCAGTGCCCCCCAGTGCCTCCCACTGCCCCCAGTGCCTCCCAGTGCCCCCCAGTGCCTCCCAGTGCCCCCCAGTGCCCCCCAGTGCCTCCCACTGCCCCCCACTGCCCCCCAGTGCCTCCCAGTGCCTCCCCACTGCCCCCCAGTGCCTCCCAGTGCCTCCCCAGTGCCTCCCCCAGTGCCTCCCCAGTGCCCCCCAGTGCCTCCCAGTGCCTCCCAGTGCCCCCCAGTGCCTCCCAGTGCCTCCCCACTGCCCCCCAGTGCCTCCCAGTGCCTCCCCCACTGCCCCCCAGTGCCCCCCAGTGCCTCCCCAGTGCCCCCCAGTGCCTCCCAGTGCCTCCCCACTGCCCCCCAGTGCCTCCCAGTGCCTCCCCACTGCCCCCCAGTGCCTCCCAGTGCCTCCCCAGTGCCTCCCCAGTGCCTCCCCAGTGCCCCCCAGTGCCCCCCAGTGCCTCCCAGTGCCTCCCAGTGTCCCCCCAGTGCCCCCCAGTGCCCCCCAGTGCCTCCCAGTGCCTCCCAGTGTCCCCCCAGTGCCCCCCAGTGCCTCCCAGTAACCTCCCAGTGCCCCCCAGTGCCCCCCACCCCCCAGCTCTCACCCCCGTGCCCTCGGGGCTCCCTGGCTCCCGCCGGGGGGCTCAGGCCCGGCCGGGGGCTGCTGGGGAAGGGTTGGGGAGGGTCAGAGGCTGTGGCGTGGGGGGGTGGTCCCTGCGGACCCCCCTCCAACCCCCCCCCTCGCCCCTCCCCCCTTCCCCCTCCCTTACCTGCCCCGGCTCCATCCTCGGGGGGAGGGGCTGCCGCAGACAAGAAGGAGAGGAGTCGGGGGGGGCGCCAAGAGACCCTCGCGCCCCTCCCCCCAGCTCTGAGGAAACCCTCCCCCTCCCCCGCCCCGCCTCAGGGACCCCCCCCCAAAACTCACCGGGGCGGGGAGGGGCAGCGTGCCCGGGCTGGCACCGGAGAGGCACCGACCCGGCCCTGCCCCCCGCGGGGGGTTAATCGTTAACGGGGCGGGGGGCAAGGTCCGAGGGAGGGGCCAGGGGAGCCAGGGGACACCAGACCCCCCCCCAAGGGCACCCAGGGGACACCAGACCCCCCCAAAGGCACCCAGGGGACACCAGACCCCCCCAGGGGACACCAGACCCCCCAAAGGCACCCAAAATGCACCCAGGGGACACCAGACCCCCCCAAGGGCACCCAGGGGACACCAGACCCCCCCAGGGGACACCAGACCCCCCAAGGGCACCCAGGGGACACCAGACCCCCCAGGGGACACCAGACCCCCCAAAGGCACCCAAAATGCACCCAGGGGACACCAGACCCCCCCCAAAGGCACCCAGGGGACACCAGACCCCCCCAAGGGCACCCAGGGGACACCAGACCCCCCCAAAGGCACCCAGGGGACACCAGACCCCCCCAAAGGCACCCAGGGGACACCAGACCCCCCCAAAGGCACCCAGGGGACACCAGACCCCCCCCAAAGGGACCCAGGGGACACCAGACCCCCCCCAAAGGGACCCAGGGGACACCAGACCCCCCAAAGGCAGGGGACCCAGACCCCCCCCAAGGGCACCCAGGGGACACCAGACCCCCCCAAAGGGACCCAGGGGACACCAGACCCCCCAAAGGCACCCAGGGGACACCAGACCCCCCCAAAGGGGGCACCCAGGGGACACCCCCCAAGGGCACCCAGGGGACACCAGACCCCCCCAAAGGCACCCAGGGGACACCAGACCCCCCCCCAGGGGACACCAGACCCCCCCCAAAGGCACCCAGAAAAGGCACCCAGGGGACACCAGACCCCCCCAGGGGACACCAGACCCCCCAAAGGCACCCAAAAGGCACCCAGGGGACACCAGACCCCCCCAAGGGCACCCAGGGGACACCAGACCCCCCCAAAGGCACCCAAAAGGCACCCAGGGGACACCAGACCCCCCCCAAGGGCACCCAGGGGACACCAGACCCCCCCCCCAAAGGCACCCAAAATGCACCCAGGGGACACCAGACCCCCCCCAAAGGCACCCAAAATGCACCCAGGGGACACCAGACCCCCCCCAAAGCACCCAAAATGCACCCAGGGACACCAGACCCCCCCAAACACCCAGACACCCCCCCAAAGGCACCCAAAATGCACCCAGGGGACACCAGACCCCCCCCCAAAGGCACCCAAAATGCACCCAGGGGACACCAGACCCCCCCAAAGGGACCCAAAAGGCACCCAGGGGACCCCAAGGACCCCCCAGAGGAGGTGGCACCAAGCTGTCATCAACTGAGTTTAATGCTGGGGGGAGGGGACACAGAGGGGACACTGGGGGGGGGGCACCAAGGGACGTGGGGGAGGTCAGGAGGGTCAAGGAGGTGTCCTGGGGGCCTTGAGGTGACGCTGGGGGGGGCATGGGGACCATGGGGACCCAGGGCGCCACCCAGGGGGGCGCTGGGGGGCACCAGGGGGACGTTGGAGGCCCTCAGGGGGGCGCTGGGGGGCACCAGGGGGACGTTGGAGGCCCTCAGGGGGGCGCTGGGGGGCACCAGGGGGACGTTGGAGGCCCTCAGGGGGCGCTGGGGGGCACCAGGGGGCCCTGGGGGTCACCCGGGTCGAGCAGGTGCCAGCCGCCCCCGCGGGCACCCCAGGCGGCCGCCGCAGGGCCACAGAGGGCGGCAGGGGAGGTTGCCCCCGGGGGGGGGGGCTCCACCCCCACCGCCCCCCGGGGCTGCCCCCTCCCCCCAGGGCCTATGCCCCCCTCGAGGGGACTCCCCACCCCCCCGGGGGGGGGCTCCCCCCTCCCCTGCCCTCCCCTAGGGGCAGCAAAGCAGCTCGAGGCTGTTGAGGCCGGTGTCGTCCCCCGCGCCCCGGGGGGGTCCACCAGGGTCCTGAGGCCGCAGACCGCCCGGGAGGGGGAGCAGGGCGGCTCCAGTTGTGCCCCAGGCGCCGGCCAGGGTGCCCCCCCCGCAGCACGGTGCCCCCTCGCAGGCCACGTCCAGGTTGGAGGCGGCGTTGTCGTCCCACGGCCCCCGCGGCGCCTCCACGCGCAGCCGGAACGACACCAGGCGCTGCAGCCCCGGGCAGCGGGCGGGGGGGGGCAGCCAGGAGCCGCGCCTGGGGGGGGAGACGGCGGGCAGGGCCGGGGGCGGGCCGGGGGGGGGCGTGAGTGGGCTGTGGGAGGGGCGTGGAGGGTGTGGGAGGGGTGCGGAGGGCCTGGGTGGGCTGTGGGAGGGTGCGGGAGGGGTGTGGAGGGTGTGAGTGAGGTGTGGGAGGGGCGTGGGTGGGGTGTGGAGGGTGTGGGTGGGTGTGGGAGGGGTGTGGAGGGTGTGAGTGAGGTGTGGGAGGGGCGTGGGTGGGGGTGTGGGAGGGGTGTGGGAGGGGTGTGGAGGGCGTGGGTGGGGTGTGGGAGGGTGTGGAGGGTGTGGGTGGGGTGTGGGAGGGTGTGGGTGGGGTGTGGGAGGGGTGTGGAGGGTGTGGGTGGGGTGTGGGAGGGGTGTGGGTGGGGTGTGGGAGGGGTGTGGAGGGTGTGGGTGGGGTGTGGGAGGGGTGTGGAGGGTGTGGGTGGGGTGTGGGAGGGGCGTGGGTGGGGTGTGGAGGGTGTGGGTGGGGTGTGGAGGGTGTGGGTGGGGTGTGGGAGGGGTGTGGAGGGTGTGGGTGGGGTGTGGGAAGGGTGTGGGTGGGGTGTGGAGGGTGTGGGTGGGGTGTGGAGGGTGTGGGTGGGGTGGGGGGAGGGGTGTGGAGGGTGTGAGTGAGGTGTGGGAGGGGCGTGGGTGGGGTGTGGGAGGGGTGTGGGAGGGGTGTGGAGGGCGTGGGTGGGGTGTGGGAGGGGTGTGGAGGGTGTGGGTGGGGTGTGGGAGGGTGTGGGTGGGGTGTGGGAGGGGTGTGGTGTGGAGGGTGTGGGTGGGGTGTGGGAGGGGTGTGGGGGTGTGGGTGGGGTGTGGGAGGGGTGTGGAGGGTGTGGGTGGGGTGTGGGAGGGGTGTGGAGGGTGTGGGTGGGGTGTGGGAGGGTGTGGGGGGTGTGGGTGGGGGTGTGGAGGTGTGGGAGGGGCGTGGGTGGGGTGTGGAGGGTGTGGGTGGGGTGTGGAGGGGTGTGGGTGGGGGTGTGGGTGGGGTGTGGGGAGGGGTGTGGGAGGGGTGTGGAGGGTGTGGGTGGGGTGTGGAGGGGTGTGGGTGGGGTGTGGGAGGGTGTGGAGGGTGTGAGTGAGGTGTGGGAGGGGCGTGGGTGGGGGTGTGGGAGGGGGTGTGGGAGGGGGTGTGGAGGGTGTGGGTGGGGTGTGGGAGGGGTGTGGGTGGGGTGTGGGAGGGTGTGGAGGGCGTGAGTGGGGTGTGGGAGGGGTGTGGAGGGTGTGGGTGGGGTGTGGGAGGGCTGGGGAGGGTGTGGGTGGGGTGTGGGAGGGGTGTGGGGAGGGTGTGGGGGGCTGTGGGTGGGATGTGCAGAGCATGAGTGGGGGGCGGAGGGCGTGGGCGGGGTTTGGGTGGGGCACGGGTGGGGCGGGGGTGGCCGTAAGGTAGCATCCTCGTGGGACCCCCGCGGGCCCCGATCCCGCGCCCGCCCCCCGGCGCCCCCGCGGCGGCTCACGGCGCGACGCTGGGCTGGCGGTGCCCTGCCCGTGGCAGAGCAGCTTCACCCGTTCAGCCCTTCGAGTCGTCCCTGAACAGCCCGCGGTAGGCCTCCACCTGCGGACCCCCGGCTCCAGGACCCTCCCCTCCTCGCCACGCCCCCCCGGCGTCCCCGACGACCCCCCGGCAGCCCCGCACCCCACGGTCCCCGACCCCCCCCAATGTCTCCTCCCACCTCCCCCAACGCCGTTACCCCCGGTGTCCCCGTCGATGTCCCCAACCCCCCCAATGCCGCCCCCCAGTGTCCCCCAACCCCACAACGTCCCCAACCCCCCCCACGCCGCCCCAGTGTCCCCAACGCCCCCAACGCCCCACAATGTCCCCAACGTTGCCCCCGTGCCCCCAAACGCCCCCAACCCCCCCCACGACCCCAACCCCGCACAACGTCCCCAATGTCGCCCCCCAGTGTCCCCAACCCCCCACGACCCCAACGCCCCCACAACGCCCCTAACCCCCCCCAAGTGTCCCCCATCGATGTCCCCACTCCCCCCGGGCCCCCACCTTCAGCTGCACCCCCACGGCGTAGGAGCTCTTGGGGCAGAACTCCGGGGGGCCCCACTCCCCAGGCCTCCGTTCGTCACCGTCAGCTCCTCCACGGACGTCCTCCGCCCAGCCCCGGGCCGGGGGCGCCAGCAGGACCCCAGCAGGACCCCCAGCAGGACCCCCGCGGGCCGCGGGCAGGGGCCATGGCTGCTGCCTCCCCGCCCGCCCGGGGGCGCCTTTATAACCGGGGGGGGAGGGAGGGAGGGGGCGGGGAGAAGGGGGAAGGGACCGGAGTGACCCCGGGGAGGACCTGGGGCACTGGGGAGGGGGCTGGGAGGGAGAGGGGAATGGGAGGCTGGGATGAATGGGGGGAGGGGGCTGGGAGGGAGGGCTGGGGTGCTGGGATGTGTTGGGAGGCAACTGAGAGGGAGAAATGAGGGGCACTGGGAGGGAGCTGGGAAGGGAATGGGACTTGGGGGGATGGGACCAGGGGACTGACCAGGGGGGTGGGAGGCTCTGGGGGCACTGGGGGGAGCAGGGGGGCTGGGGGTGCTGGGATGGGAGGCTCTGGGGGCAATTGGGGGCAGGCTCTGGGGGGCACTGGAGAGGACTGGGGGGGAGCAGGGGGGATGGGAAATGGGAGGGGGCACTGGGCACTGGGGGGGAGCAGCTGGGGAGGCTCTGGGGGCACTGGGGGGAGCAGGGGGGCTGGGAGGGGGGGCACTGGGAGGGACTTGGGGGGAGCAGGGGGGCACTGGGGGGGGACAGGGGGGCACTGGGGGGGGAGCAGGGGGGGCACTGGGAGGCTCTGGGGGCACCGGGGGCACTGGGAGGCTCTGGGGGGCACTGGGGGGGGAGCAGGGGGCTCTGGGGGGCACTGGGAGGCTCTGGGGGCACTGGGAGCCCCCTGGTTGGGGGGCTGGGCTGCAGCTTCCCCGGGGCTGTCCCTGGGGGTCCTGCCCCCTGGGCCGTGGGGTGAGGACAACATCCCGGGGACATCCTGGGGTCACCTCCCTCCCCTCCCCCACCCCCCCGAAGCTGCCACCTCATTGGCTGCTCCACCCCCCGGCCCTCGGCTCCCCATTGGCTCAGCCGGAGGCTCTGGGAGGAGCCCCTGGGGCGGGCTGGGGACAGCTTTAGGGTAGAAGAGACTCACCGAGGCTGGGAGGAGAGACCGAGTGCAGGGAGCACCGAGTGCGCAGCCTGGCACCGCAGCCTGCACCGCAGCCTGGCACCACAGCCTGGCACCGCAGCCTGGCACCACAGCCTGGCACCGAGTGCGGCCTTGCGCGCAGCCTGGCACCTGGCCTGGCACCACAGCGCACCGAGTGCAGCCTGGCACCGCAGCCTGGCACCGAGTGCGGCCTGGCACCACCCAGCCTGGCACCGCAGCCCTGCTTTGCAGCCTGGCACCACAGCGCACCGAGTGCAGCCTGGCACCGCAGCCTGGCACCGAGTGCGGCCTTGCAGCCTGGCAGCCTGGCACCGCAGCCTGGCAGCCTGGCACAGTGCGGCCTGGCACCGCAGCCTGGCACCGCAGCCTGGCACCGAGTGCAGCCTGGCACCGCAGCCTGGCACCGAGTGCGGCCTGGCACCGCAGCCTGGCACCGCAGCCTGGCACCGCAGCCTGGCACCACAGCCCTGCCCGAGTGCAGCCTGGCACAGCAGCCTGGCACCGAGTGCGGCCTTTTCGCAGCCTGGCACCGCAGCCTGGCACCGAGTGCGGCCTGGCACCGCAGCCTGGCACCACAGCCTGGCACCGAGTGCGGCCTGGCACCGCAGCCTGGCACCGCAGCCTGGCACCACAGCGCACCGAGTGCAGCCTGGCACCGCAGCCTGGCAACAATACGTAACTAAATTTTGGATGAAAAATGAGCAATTTGGGGCCCCAAAATGACTGTTTTTGGACTCAAAAATGACCATTTCTTGGAGGTTCTGGCCCCAAAACGTTCTTGATTTGCACCAAAAATGACCAAGTTTGGACACCAAATTCCTGGAGTTAGTGTTAAAAAAAAATGACCAACTTTAGGCCCAAAAGCAGCAGTTTAACCAAAAACGCTCAATTTGGGGGCCAAAAATCACCCTTTGGGGTCCAAAAGGAGCGACTTTGGGGCAAAACTGCTCAACTTGGGACCAAAATGACCCTTTTGGACCCAAACTGGATCAGTTTCTCCCCCCCCCAACCCTTCCAACCTGAGCCAAGGAGGGAGCTAAAAATAACTCAAATCCCTGGAACCCCCCAAAATTTCCTCCCCCCCGCGAAGGACAACCAGAGGTTGGAGGGGGGGAAGGGGGAGGGAGGAGGGAGTTGGGGGGGCGGGAGGAGTTGTCGACCCCCCTCAATTCCTCCTCCTTGTCCTCAGATGACCTCCCATGGGCGGTGGGTCCGGACCCCCCCAAAATAAATGGGGGGGGGGGGGAGGGGAATCCCCAAATCTGCCGGCCCCCACCCCACACCTGCCCCTGGACCTCTGGGACCCCCGATGGGATCCCCCTCCCCACATTCGGGACCCCGGGACCCCCCTCACCCCCCGAGCTGCTCCCCACATCCCCCCTGGGACCCCCCAACCCTCCTGGAACCCCCAGAATCTACCTCTAGAGCTCTGGGACCCCTCCCCGAACCCACTCCCCACACCCCTGGGACCCCCCCCACCCCCCCTAAACTTGCCTCCCCCCGCCCCTCGACCCTTCCCCCGCCCCCCTCCCCCTGCCCCGCCCTCCCCGCAGCCCCCTCCGGCCTCACCCCGCCCGCGGCGCCGGGACCCGGCGGCGGCCTCGACCCGGGGCCGGCCGGGGCAGGGGGGCGGGGCCGGGTTGGGCGAGGGGGGCGGGGTTTGAGGGACGTCAGCGGGGCGGGGGCGGGGCCTGGCTCCGTGCCCCGCCCAGCCCCCGAGGCAGCAGGGAGGGGCCGCCAGGGGTCTCCGCTTCCTGCCGACCCCTACCCCACGCCTCGCGCTCGGTCCCGATTCTCCCCTCTTTTACCCCACGACTTTCCTTCTTTTTTCCCTCGCACTTTGCCCTCTTGCTCCCAATTTTCCCCTCTTTTCCCTCATTTTCCCTCCCCCGCGCCCCCAGCTCAAGCCGTTGCCCCTTGGGAACCGGAGACTGCTCCCCGGCGCTGCCCCTTCCAGCAGCGCTCCCAACCCCCTGGCCTTGGCCCTCTAAGGGGTAGTTCCCAGCGTCGCGTAGCCCCTTTAAGAGGCGGTCCCCACTTGGGAGTCGCTGCCCCTTTAACAACCACTTTCCCCCCAGCTTGAGGCTATGGCCCCTTTAAGACGCGGGCCCCACCTGGTGGCGTTGCCCCTTTAAGCGGTGTTCCTTTAACTACCCCTCCCGAGTTTTCGCCGCCGGGTCCCTTTAGGGCGAGGCTCCGCCCCCGCGGCGCGCGGACGCACGGCGCCGTGACGCAGGCCGCCGAGGGGCGGGGCGGGGCGGCTGCGCTGTCGCCGTCTCCGTCCAAGATGGCGGAGCTGGACCTGCTGGGCTCCATCCTCAGCTCCATGGAGCGGCCGCCGGCCGCCGCCGACGGCGAGCCGGCGCAGGGCCAAGGGTCAGTGCGGCCGGGGGAGAAGGGGACGCGGAGGGCACCGGGAGAGGCTCCCGCCCCGGGGGAAGGGAAGAAGGGACCCGGAGCGGGGCGGAGGGAAGCGGCCGGGCCCCGCGGGGGCCGGGGAAGGGAGGTGGGAAGGTCGCGCGCCGGCCCCCCCGCGCCCCTCCTCCCTCCCTCCTTGCCCCTTCCTCCTCCCTTCCTGTCGGGGCCTGGCCACACCCCAGGGGCGTGGCCAAGCGCCGTCGGGGCTGTGGTAAATCCCCTCGGCCCCGCCTCGCGCCGCCCTGATTGGCTCCGCGGGGCGCCGAGGCCGCGCCCCCAACGCCTTTGATTGACAGCTGGGGGCGCGGCGGGGTCCAGCCGCGGGTCGCCTTGGCTGGCCCTGGAGGGCTTTGGCCGCGCCCCCGATGGCATGATTGACAGCTTGGCCGCGCCCCTCCCCGCAACCCAGGGGGTCCCTCAGGAGCCCCCGGGGTCCCCAGTGACCTCCCAGCAGCAGCCCAGTGGCCCCCAGGACCCCCAGGGTCCGTCCCGGCGCCCTCCCGGGACCCCCAGCTAAGGATCCTGCTCGAAGGGAAGGGTTACGGGGGCGTGGCTTACCGCCGGTGCCTCGGCCTGCGGGTGGGCGTGGCTATGCAAATGAGCCCGCCAAGGGCCAGCCCCTCTCTCCCCGCCGCGGTTCCCAGCCCCCGCGGGCTGCAGCTCGAGGTCTCTCTTTTCCCCAGCCCCTCCTCCTCCTGGTTTTGAGGGGGTGCAGGTCCCCTCCCCCCATGTCCTGAGCCCCCTCCTCAATGCCCTGAGACCCCTGCCCCCCCCCAGAGCAAGCAGCCAGGGTGAAGAAGCTGCAGGAGCAGGAGAAGAGGCAGAAGGTGGAGTTCAGGAAGAGGGTAAGTGGGGACACCCCCAGACCCTCCCTCTTGAGACCCCCCAGACCCTTGGGACCCCCCCCCCCGACACCCCCAGACTCCCCTTGATCTCTGGGACCCTCCCATGGCTCTTCAGCCCCCCCAGATCCCTCCTTGGACCCTTGAGATCCCCTTCTGACCCCTGCGCCCCCTCCTCCCCCCCCCCGAACCCCTTCTGGACCCCCAGACTCCTCAGACACCCCACTGGGAGCCCTGGGAGGGGTTACTGGGAGCAGTGGGGGGGTGACTGGGAGCAGTGGGGAGGTGACTGGGAGCACTGGGCCGGGGGACTGGGAGCCCTGGGAGGGGGTGACTGGGAGCAGTGGGGGGAGGTGACTGGGAGCAGTGGGGGGGTGACTGGGAGCAGGGGGGGTGACTGGGAGCACTGGGCGGGGGTGACTGGGAGCAGTGGGAGGGGGTGACTGGGAGCACTGGGCGGGGGTGACTGGGAGCAGTGGGGGGGGTGACTGGGAGCACTGGGCGGGGGGTGACTGGGAGCAGTGGGGGGGTGACTGGGAGCAGTGGGGGGGGGTGACTGGGAGCAGTGGGGGGTGACTGGGAGCACTGGGCCCGGGGGTGACTGGGAGCAGTGGGGGGTGACTGGGGAGCAGTGGGGGGGTGACTGGGAGCACTGGGGGTGACTGGGAGCACTGGGCGGGGGGACTGGGAGCCCTGGGAGGGGGTGACTGGGAGCAGTGGGGGAGGTGACTGGGAGCACTGGGCGGGGGTGACTGGGAGCAGTGGGAGGGGGTGACTGGGAGCACTGGGCGGGGGTGACTGGGAGCAGTGGGGGTGACTGGGAGCACTGGGCGGGGGTGACTGGGAGCAGTGGGGGGGGTGACTGGGAGCAGTGGGAGGGGGTGACTGGGAGCAGTGGGAGGGGGTGACTGGGAGCAGTGGGGGGGGTGACTGGGAGCCCTGGGGGCTGACTGGGAGCCCGGGGGGGCCGAAGGGCGGTGCCTCCCGGCCAGCCGCTGTGGCCCTCCCGCCCCCAGATGGAGCAGGAGGTGTCGGAGTTCATCCAGGCCCCGGGGGAGCCGCGGCGACGCTTCCAGCCCATGAGCAAGATCGAGAGGAGCATCCTGTGAGGCACTGGGAGCACTGGGAGGCACTGGGAGGCTGCTGGGGAGGCACTGGGAGGCAGCTGGGGAGGCACTGGGAGCACTGGGAAGCACTGGGAGGCACTGGGAGGCCGCTGGGAGGCACTGGGAGGCCGCTGGGAGGCACTGGGGAGGCCGCTGGGAGGCACTGGGAGGCAGCTGGGGAGGCACTGGGAGGCAGCTGGGGAGGCACTGGGAGGCTGCTGGGAGGCACTGGGAGGCAGCTGGGAGGCCACTGGGAGGCCACTGGGAGGCAGCTGGGAGGCACTGGGAGGCAGCTGGGGAGGCACTGGGAGCACTGGGAGGCAGCTGGGGATGCCGTGGGGGGCCGTGAGGGTGAGGGAGGACACAGGGAGGGGGGGCCGGGGGGCAGCCGCCGGGGCGGGGGTCCCGGGGGGCAGCAGGGGGCGGGGGTCCCGGGCGGGGGTCCCGGGGGCGCCGGGGGCCGCGGGGTGACGGCTGCGCCCAGGCACGACGTGGCGGAGGTGGCGGGCCTGACCTCCTTCTCCTTCGGCGAGGGACGAGGGGAGAGCCGCTACGTCATGCTGTTCAAGAAGGTGCCGCCGGGGGCGCCCGGGGCGGAGGGAGAGCCCTGGGGGCTGCGGGAGACCCCCGCGGGCCGGGGAGAGGGAGGGGACTGGGCGGGCAGGGGGCGGCAGGAGAGCGGCTCCCCCCAGCGGGGGCGCGGGGCAAGGGGGTGGGTGTGGCCGGAGCGGGTGCGGCCGGGAATGGGCGGGGCCGGAAGTGCCGGATCTGACCCACCCCCCAACCCAACCCGCCCCCAGGAGTTTGCTCCCTCGGACGGCGAGCTGGAGGCCTACAGGAGGGGAGCAGTGGGACCCCGCCCGGGCGGGGCAGCGGCGGCGCCTCAAGGTGGGCGGGGCCTATGGAGGGTGCGGCTCGGGGGGTGGAGCCAGAGAAGGCGTGGTCGAAGGGGAGGGGTTTAGAAAGGGGTGGATGCAGATGGGGGGAGGGGTGGCCTGAAAGGACCAATCGGAGAGGGAGGGGGTGGGGCTCGTGCAGGTGTGGCCATGAGGGTGGGCAGCCATTGGCTGTGGTGAGGAGCGGGCGGGGCTTGGTGCTGAAAGAGGGAGGCAGCTGATTGGACAGTACAGGGAGGAGTGGGTGGGGCCTGTTACACAATGGGTGGGACCTAATTGGGCGTGGTTCTGAAGGTCTGGCACCGAGGAGGCCAATCAGAGGGGCGGTGAGCAGGGCTGAGCAGCCATTGGCTGGGATGAGGAGTGGGTGGGGCTTGCTGCAGAAGAGGGCGGCACTAATGTGGGTGGGTGTGGCTCCAAGGGTGAGTGGTGATTGGCTGAGGGGTGGGGGCGGGGCTCCCCCAGAAGAGAGGCTGCGATCGGTGGGCGTGGCTCAGGCTTGGCTCCGCCCCCCCCAGGAGCTTGAGGCCCAGCAGGAGGAGGAGGAGCTGCAGCGTGGCCCCGCCCCCCCGCCCAACGACTACAAGGACAAATACAGGCACCTGATTGGCTGCGGAGCCGCCGCCAAGGCCGCCGCCCGCACCATGGAGGCCAACAAGGCCTGCGGCTGCGGTGAGCTGATTGGCTGCGGGCTGAAGGGGCGTGGCTTGATGGGGCGTGGGCTGCTAGGGAGCTGCTCTGATTGGGTCTTGGCTCAGAAGGGTTGGGTGGGGGCCAAGAGGGCCCTGCTCTGATTGGGTGGGGTCTGAGCTGGGCCTGTTCTGCTGGGGTGTGGCCTGAGGGCTGTGTTCTGATTGGCTGTGCCCTGCTTGTGTTCTGAGGGGGCTGGCTCTGATTGGCTGTGCCCTGATTAGGTGTCGGCTGAGAGGGCGTGGCCCTGGTGGGTGCGGCCCAAGAGGCTGTCATCTGATTGGCTGCGCTCTGGGTGTTGGTTTAGAGGGCGTGGCCTGATAGAGGTCTGATTGGCTGGGGGGCCGGGGGGGTGGCATGGTTTGTTTGGGCGTGCTGATTGGATGCCACTGGAGGGGGGGGGTGGCCGGAGAGGGCGAGCTCTGATTGGCTGTGCTCTGAGGGGGTGCTCTGATTGGCTGTGGTCTCTCCAGGGTGAGTCCCTGGGGGGCTTTGGGCCCTTCTTGGGGGGGGTTGGGGGGGGTTGGGGTCACTTGGGCCCCTCGGGGGGTCTCTGGGGTCCCTTTTTGTTGGGGGTCTTGAGGGGGTCCTTGGGGTCCTGGGAGGGGGTCTCTGAGGCCCCCTCCCGAGCCTCCTCCTCGGGGCTGGGGGACATTCAGGTCTCTTTCTGGGGCTTCGGGGTCCCCTTGGCTCCTTTTTGGGGGTCTTTGGGGGGTCATTTAGGTCCCCATTTGAGGGGGGGGTCCTTGGTGCCCCCCAGCTTCCTTTTGGGGGGGGTGGGTGGGGGTGGGAAGGAATTGTTTCCCAGCTCCCCCCCCCTTTGTGCCCTCCCCCCCCCCTTTGCTCCCTCCCTCCCAGCCCTGCTGTGTTGGGTTGGGGGTCTCCGTGTTCTGTGCCCCTCCCCCAGCCCCTGATCGTTCCTCCCGCCCCCAGTGCCGGCAGCCCACAAGAGGGACACACACACTTTCCATCGAGGAGGCCATGAACGAGATCCGGCCAAGAAGAGGCTGAGGCACGAGGGGAGGGGCTGGGGGCCACGGGGGCCCCCCTGGGAATTTTAAGTGGGGAGGGGAAGGTTGGGGGGGGGGGTCCCTTCAAACCCCACCCCCCCCCAGGGTGGGTATTTAAGAGTGGGGAGTGGGGGGCGGGGCTTCAATGAGGTCATTAAAGTGGCTTGGATCCCAGTGGGGGCCTGGGGGATGCTTGGGGGGGGGGGGGACGACGACCGTGGGTCTGGGGGCTATGGGGGGGGCACAGCCCCATAATCTGGGTCTGGGGGAGAGGTCTTTGTGTGTGACCCCCCCCGCCCCCAACCAGTGCAGGCCTGGCTGTGCTCCAGGATGTTTATTGGGGTGTAGGGGTGACCCCCCTGCACAGAGGAGGGTGTGGTGGCCCTGGGGGGGTCAGGAGGGACCCTGGGGGGGGGGTCGGGGGGGTCCTAGGTCGTGCCCCCCCCCGTGCCCCCAAGGCTTCACTTGGCTTTGGGGTTCCTGAAGCTGCGTCCCGCGGACTTGGCCTTGTCCCCAAGGGCCTCCTCGATCCTGGGGGCAGGGGGGCAGAGGTGGGGGGGAGATGGAGTTGGTGGGGGGACATGGGGGAGGGAGATGGAGTTGGTGGGGGGGGACATGGGGGAGGGAGATGGAGTTGGTGGGGGGGGAGGAGATGGAGTTGTGGGGGGACATGGGGAGGGAGATGGAGTTGGTGGGGGGGGGACATGGGGGAGGGAGATGGAGTTGGGGGGACAGGGGGGACATGGGGGGAGTTCAAGTGGAGAGGATAATATGGGGACCAACTGGGGGGCAGGGGGCTATGGAAGGGAGATGGGGAAGGGGAAGGGGGAGCAGGGATCTTGGGGGGGGTCTGGGATGGGGGGACACACACACACACACACACAAGGACGATCCCAGGGGGCTGCAGACCACTCCTCCCCCCTCACTCCCCTCCCCCATCCTCACCCCATTGCCCCCCAGCCTGATCTGGGACCCAAAGCCCCACGTGTGGGGACAGCAGGGACAGGGCTGGGGGGGAGGTGGGGATGGGGGGAGAGAAGGCAGGGAAGGGGGAGATGTGGAAGAGGGGGAAGGAAGGGGGGGAGAGTGAAGGGGGGAAGAGAGGGGATGGGGAAGGAAGGGGATGGAAGGAGGGAGATGGAAGGGGGGTGGGGGGATGGAAGGGGGGTGGAAGGGGGGGTGGAAGGGGGGAAGTGGAGAGGGGATGGAAGGGGGGTGGAGAGGGGGGTGGAAGGGGGGATGGAAGGGGGGGATGGAAGGGGGTGGAAAGGGGGTGGAAGGGGGGTGGAAGGGGAGTGGAAAGGGGGGTGGAAGGGGGGATGGAAGGGGGGGTGGAAGGGGGGATGGAAGGGGGATGGAAGGGGGGGATGGAAGGGGGGGGATGGAAGGGGGATGGAAAGGGGGTGGAAGGGGGTGGAAGGGGGTGGAAAGGAGGGTGGAAGGGGGGGTGGAAGGGGGTGGAAGGGGGGGGATGGAAGGGGGGTGGAAGGGGGGATGGAAGGGGGGATGGAAGGGGGGTGGAAAGGGGGTGGAAGGGGGGGTGGAAGGGGGGGTGGAAGGGGGGGTGGAAGGGAGCGGCCAGCAGCCGGGGGGGTACCAGGGGCCATTTTGGGCCCCCCCGCCTCACCTCATGAGCTGGTTGTACTTGGCCAGGCGCTCGGAGCGGCAGGGGGCGCCGGTCTTGATCTGGGGAGGGGGGCAGAAAGAGCAGGGTGGGGAGGGGGCGGTGCCGGGGGGCGGGGCGGGGGGCGGGGTCCCGGGCAGGCCCTACCTGCCCCGTGCAGAGCCCGACCACCAGGTCTGCGATGAAGGTGTCCTCGGTCTCGCCCGAGCGGTGGCTGACCATCACCCCCCAGCCGTGGCTCTGCGCCAGCTTGCACCTAGGGGGCGCCACCCGGGGGGGGTTGGGCACTGCCCACGCGGCTGCTCCCCCCCCCCACCACCACCTCTGCCCGCTCGGGTTCCACCCCCGCCCCTCCTTCCTGCCCCCCTCGGGCCCTGCCCGCTCCGACTTCCCCTCCCCAGGGCTCCTCCTGCGCCTACTCGGGACCCACTCGGGACCCCCTGTGCCCACTCAGCACCCCCTGTGCCCATGCAGTACCCCTGGTGCCCACTCAGCACCCCCTGTGCCCATGCAGTACCCCTGGTGCCCACTCAGCACCCCCTGTGCCCATGCAGCACCCCTGGTGCCCACTCGGGACCCCCTGTGCCCACTCAGGACCCCCCGTGCCCACTCAGCACCCCACTCAGCACCACAGGTGCCCACTCAGGACCTTCCTGTACCCACTCAAGTTCCCCTCTGCCCACTCAGCACCCCACTCGGGACCCCCCCTTGCCCACTCGGGACCCCCTGTGCCCACTCAGGACCCCTGGTGCCCACTCGGGACCCCCTGTGCCCATGCAGTACCCCTGGTGCCCACTCCGGGACCCCCTGTGCCCATGCAGCACCCCTGGTGCCCACCTCGGGACCCCCTGTGCCCATGCAGCACCCCTGGTGCCCACTCGGGACCCCCTGTGCCCACTCAGGACCCCCTGTGCCCACTCAGCACCCCACTCAGCACCCCAGGTGCCCACTCAGGACCTTCCTGTACCCACTCAAGTTCCCCTCTGCCCACTCAGCACCCCACTCGGGGACCCCCCCCTTTGCCCACTCGGGACCCCCTGTGCCCACTCAGACCCCCTGGTGCCCACTCAGGACCCCCTGTGCCCATGCAGTACCCCTGGTGCCCACTGGGACCCCTGTGCCCATGCAGCACCCCTGGTGCCCACTCAGGACCCCCTGTGCCCATCCAGCACCCCTGGTGCCCACTGGGGACCCCCTGTGCCCACTCAGGACCCCCTGTGCCCACTCAGCACCCCACTCAGCACCCCAGGTGCCCACCAGGACCTTCCTGTACCCACTCCAGTCCCCCTCTGCCCACCAGCACCCCCACTCGGGACCCCCCTTGCCCTCGGGACCCTGTGCCCGCTCACGCCTGCACGGCCTCGGTGAGGGAGCCGATCCGGTTGAGCTTCAGCAGCAGGCAGCTGCACCCCCCCAGGCTGCCCGCCCAGCGCCCCCGTGCCCGCTCAGCGCCCCGTGCCCGCCAGCGCCCCCGCTCCGGCCCCGGTGCCCGCCACGCCTGCACGGCCTCGGTGAGGGAGCCGATCTGGTTGAGCTTCAGCAGGAGGCAGCTGCAGCTTCCAGGCTCCGCTGCCTTCTGATGCGCTTGGGGTTGGTCACCAGGTCGTCGCCGACCACCTGGATGTCCACCTGGGCCAGGAAGCGCTGCCAGGCCTCCCAGTCGTCCTGGTCGAAGGGGTCCTCGATGGACACCACTGCGCTCGGATCGCACCGGCTCGCACCGGCTCGCACCGCCGCCCTGCGCCCACCCCGGCCCCCCAGAAGCCACCAGAGGGGCTCCACCCGCCCCAGCGCCTCCCGGACCTTCCCCCTTCCCTCCCCAGCCCCTGGCAGTGCCCCAGGGCCCAGCTCGGGGCCGTCCCCAACCCGGCGCCATGCAGCCACCGGAGAGCCTCCCCCGGCCCCTCCCCAGCCCCTCCCAGCCCCTCCCAGCCCCTCCCAGTGCCCTCTAGCAACTCTCACTTCCCTCCCAGCCCCTCCCAGTGCCCCTCCCAGTGCCCCTCTAGCAACTCTCACTTCCCTCCCAGCCCCTCCCAGTGCCCTCCCAGTGCCCCTCTAGCAACTCTCACTTCCCTCCCAGCCCCTCTCCCAGTGCCCTCCCAGTGCCCCTCTAGCAACTCTCACCTCCCTTCCAACCCCTCCCAGCCAGCCCCTCCCAGTGCCCTCCCAGTGCCCTCTAGCAACTCTCACTTCCCTCCCAGCCCCTCCCAGTGCCCCTCCCCAGTGCCCCCTCTAGCAACTCTCACTTCCTCCCAGCCCCTCCCAGTGCCCCTCCCAGTGCCCCTCCCAGTGCCCCCTCCCAGTGCCCCTCTCTAGCAACTCTCACTTCCCCTCCCAGCCCCTCCCAGTGCCCCTCCCAGTGCCCCTCTCTAGCAACTCTCACTTCCCTCCCAGCCCCTCCCAGTGCCCCTCCCAGTGCCCTCCCAGTGCCCCTCTAGCAACTCTCACCTCCCCTTCCAGCCCCCTCCCAGCCCCTCCCAGTGCCCCCTCCCAGTGCCCCTCTAGCAACTCTCACCTCCCTTCCAGCCCCCTCCCAGTGCCCCTCCCAGTGCCCTCTAGCAACTCTCACCTCCCCTTCCAGCCCCTCCCAGTCCCTCCCAGTGCCCCCTCCCACTGCCCCTCTAGCAACTCTCACCTCCCAGCCCCTCCCAGTCCCTCCCAGTGCCCCTCCCAGTGCCCCTCTAGCAACTCCTCACCTCCCTTCCAGCCCCTCCCAGTCCCCTCCCAGTGCCCCTCTAGCAACTCTCACTTCCCTCCCAGCCCCTCCCAGTCGCTCCCAGCCCCTCCCCCTTGCTGCCGGCCCGCCTCGCTCCCTCCCCGGTGCCTCCCCGCGGCCGGGGGCGCTCACCGGGGTAGTCCTTGACGAAGCCTGGTAGAGAGCTGCCCCAGCTGCTCGCCGCTGATGAGGCGGGGGGTCGGGGACTTGAAGTCGAGGTCGTAGCGGCCTGGCGGAAGAACTCGGAGGCCGCCACGTCCATGCCGATCACCACCTGCTGCGCGTAGCCCGCCTGCCCGATCGCCGCCTTCAGCAGCTCCAGCGCTAGGGCGCCCGCGGCGCGCCGTCAGGGGGGCGGAGGGCGGCCGCCAGGCCCCCGCCCGCCCCCGCCCACGGTGGCTCCCGGGACCGCCCTGACCCGCCCCGCCCCGCGGAGAGGCTTGGAACCCAGCAGGGACCAGGGGTGCTGAGGGGGACCCCGGGAGGACCCCAAAGGGGCTGAGGAGGACCTGGGGGTGCTGAGGAGGACACCAAGAGGACCCAGAGGGGCTGAGGAGGACCTGGGGGTGCTGAGAAGGGGAACTCCAGGAGGACCCCAGAGGGGTTGAGGAGGACCCCAAAGGGGCTGAGGAGGACCTGGGGTGCTGAGGAGGACACCAAGAGGACCCCAGAGGGGCTGAGGAGGGACCCCAAAGGGGCTGAGGAGGAACCCAGGAGGACCCCAGAGGGGCTGAGGAGGACCCCAAAGGGGCTGAGAGGAACCTGGGGTGCTGAGGAGAACCCCAAGAGGACCTCCAAAGGGGCTGAGGAGGACCCAAAGAGACTGAGAAGGACCTGGGGGTGCTGAGAAAGACCTCAGGAGGACCCCAAAGGGGCTGAGGAGGACCTGGGGGTGCTGAGGAGGACCCCAGGAGGATCCCAAAGGGGCTGAGGAGGACCCTGGGGGTGCTGAGGAGGACACCAGGAGGATCCCAAAGGGGCTGAGGAGGACCCCAGGAGGATCCCAAAGGGGCTGAGAGGAACCTGGGGGTGCTGAGGAGGACCCCAGGAGGACCCCAAAGGGGCTGAGGAGGACCTGGGGGTGCTGAGGAGGACCCCAGGAGGACCCCAAAGGGGCTGAGGAGGACCTGGGGGTGCTGATAAAGACCCCAGGAGGACCCCAAAGGGGCTGAGGGGGCCCCAAAAAGAAGCCACAAGGTGCTGAGGAGGCCTCAAAAGGTGCTGAGGAGGAGCCAAGAAGACCTCCAAGGTGCTAAGAAGGTCACCAAAGATTCGGAGCAGGCCCCCAAGGCGCCCAGGAGGTGCCGGGAGACCCTCTGGAGGCCCCAGGAGACCCCCCCCCAGAAAGCCTCAAAGGGGCGTGAGCAGACCCCCAGTGCCCCCAGTGCCCCCCAGTGCCCCCCAGGAGCGGGCAGGGGCCCGGCCTGACCTTCGTTGTTCTGCAGGATGTTGGGGGCGAAGCCGCCCTCGTCGCCCACGTTGGTGGCGTCCTTCCCGTACTTGGCCTTGATGACGGCCTTCAGGCTGTGGTAGACCTCAGCCCCGATCCTCAGGGCCTCCCTGAAGGAGGCAGCCCCCACCGGCAGCACCATGAACTCCTGCATGGCCAGCTTGTTCCCGGCGTGGGAGCCCCGTTGATGACGTTGAAGGCCTGCAGGGGCAGAGAGGGAGGGGCTTGGAGCATCCCCCCGGACCTCCAGCAGGCTCAGAGCAGCTCCTCCCGGGACACAGAGCTTCAGCCCAGGGGGCTGAGAGTTGTCTCCAGAGGCAGCCAAGGCCCAAGCAAGGCCCAAGGAACAACCCTGGAGCCCAACCAGTCACTCAGGCCCCAACCAGCTCCTTCCAGCCCCAACCAGCTCCCTCCAGCCCCAACCAGCTCCTTCCAGCCCCAACCAGCTCCTCCAACCCCAACCAGCTCCTTCCAGCCCCAACCAGCTCCTTCCAGCCCCAACCAGCTCCCTCCAACCCCAACCAGCTCCTTCCAGCCCCAACCATCTCCTCCAACCCCAACCAGCTCCTTCCAGCCCCAACCAGCTCCTTCCAACCCCAACCAGCTCCTTCCAATCCCAACCAGCTCCTTCCAATCCCAACCAGCTCCTCCAGCCCCAACCATGTCCCTCCAACCCCAACCAGCTCCTTCCAACCCCAACCAGCTCCTTCCAATCCCAACCAGCTCCCTCCAACCCCAACCAGCTCCTTCCAACCCCAACCAGCTCCTTCCAACCCCAACCAGCTCCTTCCAATCCCAACCAGCTCCCTCCAACCCCAACCAGCTCCTTCCAACCCCAACCAGCTCCTTCCAATCCCAACCAGCTCCTCCAACCCCAACCAGCTCCTTCCAACCCCAACCAGCTCCTTCCAATCCCAACCAGCTCCCTCCAGCCCCAACCATCTCCCTCCAACCCCAACCAGCTCCTTCCAACCCCAACCAGCTCCTTCCAACCCCAACCAGCTCCCTCCAGCCCCAACCATCTCCCTCCAGCCCCAACCATCTCCCTCCAACCCCAACTAGCTCCTTCCAACCCCAACCAGCTCCTTCCAACCCCAACCAGCTCCCTCCAACCCCAACCAGCTCCTTCCAGCCCCAACCAGCTCCTTCCAACCCCAACCAGCTCCTTCCAACCCCAACCAGCTCCCTCCAGCCCCAACCAGCTCCCTCCAACCCCAACCAGCTCCTTCCAACCCCAACCAGCTCCTTCCAACCCCAACCAGCTCCCTCCAACCCCAACCAGCTCCTTCCAACCCCAACCAGCTCCCTCCAGCCCCAACCATCTCCCTCCAGCCCCAACCAGGTCCCTCCAACCCCAACCAGCTCCTTCCAGCCCCAACCAGCTCCTTCCAGCCCCAACCAGCTCCTTCCAACCCCAACCAGCTCCTCCAGCCCCAACCAGATCCCTCCAGCCCCAACCAGCTCCCTCCAACCCCAACCAGCTCCTTCCAGCCCCAACCAGCTCCTTCCAACCCCAACCAGCTCCTTCCAACCCCAACCAGCTCCCTCCAACCCCAACCAGCTCCCTCCAGCCCCAACCAGCTCCCTCCAACCCCAACCAGCTCCTTCCAGCCCCAACCAGCTCCTTCCAACCCCAACCAGCTCCTTCCAACCCCAACCAGCTCCCTCCAGCCCCAACCATCTCCCTCCAACCCCAACCAGCTCCCTCCAACCCCAACCAGCTCCTTCCAACCCCAACCAGCTCCTTCCAACCCCAACCAGCTCCCTCCAACCCCAACCAGCTCCTTCCAACCCCAACCAGCTCCCTCCAGCCCCAACCAGCTCCCTCCAGCCCCAACCAGCTCCCTCCAACCCCAACCAGCTCCTTCCAGCCCCAACCAGCTCCTTCCAACCCCAACCAGCTCCTTCCAACCCCAACCAGCTCCCTCCAACCCCAACCAGCTCCTTCCAACCCCAACCAGCTCCTTCCAGCCCCAACCAGCTCCTTCCAACCCCAACCAGCTCCCTCCAGCCACAACCAGCTCCTTCCAGCCCCAACCAGCTCCTTCCAACCCCAACCAGCTCCCTCCAGCCCCAACCAGCTCCTTCCAACCCCAACCAGCTCCTTCCAACCCCAACCAGCTCCCTCCAACCCCAACCAGCTCCCTCCAACCCCAACCAGCTCCTTCCAGCCCCAACCAGCTCCTTCCAGCCCCAACCATCTCCCTCCAACCCCAACCAGCTCCTTCCAACCCCAACCAGCTCCTTCCAACCCCAACCAGCTCCCTCCAACCCCAACCAGCTCCTTCCAGCCCCAACCAGCTCCTTCCAACCCCAACCAGCTCCTCCAACCCCAACCAGCTCCCTCCAGCCCCAACCAGCTCCCTCCAGCCCCAACCAGCTCCTTCCAACCCCAACCAGCTCCCTCCAGCCCCAACCATCTCCCTCCAACCCCAACCAGCTCCCTCCAACCCCAACCAGCTCCTTCCAACCCCAACCAGCTCCTTCCAACCCCAACCAGCTCCTTCCAACCCCAACCAGCTCCCTCCAGCCCCAACCATCTCCCTCCAACCCCAACCAGCTCCCTCCAACCCCAACCAGCTCCTTCCAACCCCAACCAGCTCCTTCCAGCCCCAACCAGCTCCTTCCAACCCCAACCAGCTCCCTCCAGCCCCAACCAGCTCCCTCCAGCCCCAACCAGCTCCCTCCAACCCCAACCAGCTCCCTCCAGCCCCAACCAGCTCCCTCCAGCCCCAACCATCTCCCTCCAACCCCAACCAGCTCCCTCCAACCCCAACCAGCTCCTTCCAGCCCCAACCAGCTCCTTCCAACCCCAACCAGCTCCTTCCAACCCCAACCAGCTCCTTCCAGCCCCAACCATCTCCCTCCAACCCCAACCAGGTCCCTCCAGCCCCAACCAGCTCCTCCAGCCCCAACCAGCCCCTCCAGCCCCAACCAGCTCCTTCCAGCCCCAACCAGCTCCCTCCAGCCCCAACCAGCTCCCTCCAGCCCCAACCAGCTCCTTCCAGCCCCAACCATCTCCCTCCAACCCCAACCAGGTCCTCCAGCCCCAACCAGCTCCCTCCAGCCCCAACCAGCTCCCTCCAGCCCCAACCAGCTCCTTCCAACCCCAACCAGCTCCTTCCAACCCCAACCAGCTCCCTCCAACCCCAACCAGCTCCTTCCAACCCCAACCAGCTCCTCCAGCCCCAACCAGCTCCCTCCAACCCCAACCAGCTCCTTCCAACCCCAACCAGCTCCCTCCAGCCCCAACCAGCTCCCTCCAGCCCCAACCAGCTCCTTCCAGCCCCAACCAGCTCCCTCCAGCCCCAACCAGCTCCCTCCAGCCCCAACCAGCTCCTTCCAGCCCCAACCATCTCCCTCCAACCCCAACCAGGTCCCTCCAGCCCCAACCAGCTCCTCCAGCCCCAACCAGCTCCTCCCAGCCCCAACCAGCTCCTTCCAACCCCAACCAGCTCCTTCCAACCCCAACCAGCTCCCTCCAACCCCAACCAGCTCCTTCCAACCCCAACCAGCTCCCTCCAGCCCCAACCAGCTCCCTCCCAACCCCAACCAGCTCCTTCCAACCCCAACCAGCTCCCTCCAGCCCCAACCAGCTCCCTCCAACCACAACCAGCTCCCTCCAGCCCCAACCAGCTCCTCCAACCCCAACCAGCTCCCTTCCAATCCCAACCAGCTCCCTCCAGCCCCAACCAGCTCCCTCCAACCCCAACCAGCTCCTTCCAACCCCAACCATCTCCCTCCAGCCCCAACCAGCTCCTTCCAACCCCAACCAGCTCCTTCCAGCCCCAACCAGGTCCCTCCAGCCCCAACCAGCTCCCTCCAACCCCATCCTGGCTCCTCCTGCCCCCGCCCTGCCCGGCCTCTGGCGCCCCCTGGCGGCGCGGCGGTACCGGCACGGGCAGGATCAGCTCCTTGTTGCCGGCCAGGTCGGCGATGTGCTGGTACAGCGGCACCCCCGCTCGGCCGCCCCCGCCTTGCACACCGCCAGCGACACCCCCAGGATGGCGTTGGCCCCGAACTTGGCTGCGGGGGCACACGTTGGGGGGCTCAGGGGGCGTGGCAAGCCTCCTCAGGGGTCTCGAAGGGCTTCAGAAGGGGCTTTGGGGCATCCCGGCAAGGTTTTGGGGAGGCTCTGGGGGGGCTTGAGGGTCTCAGGTGGGTTCAAAGGGACCTGGTTGGGTCTCGAGGGGGGTTGGGGGCCCCCAGTTGGGTCTTGAGGGTCTTGGGGGATCCCAGCAAGGTTCTGGGGGGTCCTGAGGGGTCTTGGGGGGGTGGGGTTGGGTGTCTCAGGGGCGTTTGGAGGGAGCTGGTTTGGTCTTGAGGGAATCCAGGTGGGTCTGGGGGTGCCCATTGGGTCTGGGGGTGTCCCATTGGGTCTGGGGGTGCCCATTGGGTCTGGGGGTGTCCCATTGGGTCTGGGGGTGTCCATTGGGTCTGGGGAGTGTCCCATTGGGTCTGGGGGTGCCATTGGGTCTGGGGAGTGTCCCATTGGGTCTGGGGGTGTCCATTGGGTCTGGGGGTGTCCCATTGGGTCTGGGGGTGTCCATTGGGTCTGGGGGTGCCATTGGGTCTGGGGGTGTCCATTGGGTCTGGGGGTGCCACTGGGTCTGGGGGCCTCCAGCTGGGTCTCAGGAGGGTCAGTGGGCCTGGGGGCTGCCATTGGGTCTGGGGTCCCCAGGGGCTCACACTTGTTCTCGGTGCCATCCATGTCAATCATCAGCTTGTCAATCTTCTCCTGCTCCACCACGCTGATTTTCTGGGGGGGGGGGGGGAGAGGGAGGGGTCAAAGGGTTGGGGGACCCCAAAGTCACCCCCACCCTTCCCCAAACCTCCCCCCCCCCCCAGGGCCTCACCAACCTTCTCCACCAGGGCAGGGCCAATGGTCTTGTTGACGTGTTCCACGGCCTTCAGCACCCCTGGGGGCACAGGAGGGGCTCACGGCACGGGGGCACGGGCAGGGGCAGGGGCTTGGGGGGACACAGAGGGTCCTGGGGGCCGTGGTGGGGGTCAGTTGGGTCCTGGGGGCCTTGGGGGGGCTCAGTTGGGTCCTGGGGGGTCTTGGGGTGCTCAGTTGGGTCCTGGGGGTCTTGGGGGGCTCAGTTGGGTCCTGGGGGCCTTGGGGGGCTCAGTTGGGTCCTGGGGGTCTCGGTGGGGGTCAGTTGGGTCCTGGGGGCCTCGGTGGGGCTCAGTTGGGTCCTGGGGGTCTCGGTGGGGGTCAGTTGGGTCCTGGGGGCCTCGGTGGGGGTCAGTTGGGTCCTGGGGGCCTTGGTGGGGGTCAGTTGGGTCCTGGGGGCCTCGGTGGGGGTCAGTTGGGTCCTGGGGGCCTTGGTGGGGCTCAGTTGGGTCCTGGGGTCTTGGTGGGACCCAGTTGGGTCCTGGGGGTCTTGGGGTGCTCAGTTGGGTCCTGGGGGTCTTGGGGGGCTCAGTTGGGTCCTGGGGGTCTTGGGGGGCTCAGTTGGGTCCTGGGGGCCTTGGGGGGCTCAGTTGGGTCCTGGGGGTCTTGGTGGGACCCAGTTGGGTCCTGGGGGTCTCGGTGGGGGTCAGTTGGGTCCTGGGGTCTCGGTGGGGGGTCAGTTGGGTCCTGGGGGCCTTGGTGGGGCTCAGTTGGGTCCTGGGGGCCTTGGGGGGGCTCAGTTGGGTCCTGGGGGTCTTGGTGGGGCTCAGTTGGGTCCTGGGGGTCTCGGGGGGGTCAGTTGGGTCCTGGGGGCCTTGGTGGGGGTCAGTTGGGTCCTGGGGGCCTCGGTGGGGGTCAGTTGGGTCCTGGGGGCCTTGGTGGGGCTCAGTTGGGTCCTGGGGGTCTTGGTGGGACCCAGTTGGGTCCTGGGGGTCTTGGGGGTGCTCAGTTGGGTCCTGGGGGGTCTTGGGGGGCTCAGTTGGGTCCTGGGGGTCTTGGGGGGGCTCAGTTGGGTCCTGGGGGCCTTGGTGGGGCTCAGTTGGGTCCTGGGGGTCTTGGTGGGACCCAGTTGGGTCCTGGGGGTCTCGGTGGGGGTCAGTTGGGTCCTGGGGGCCTCGGTGGGGGTCAGTTGGGTCCTGGGGGCCTTGGTGGGGGTCAGTTGGGTCCTGGGGGCCTCGGGGGGGCCTCAGTTGGGTCCTGGGGGCCTTGGTGGGGCTCAGTTGGGTCCTGGGGGCCTTGGTGGGGGTCAGTTGGGTCCTGGGGTCTTGGTGGGACCCAGTTGGGTCCTGGGGGTCTTGGGGGTGCTCAGTTGGGTCCTGGGGGCCTTGGTGGGGCTCAGTTGGGTCCTGGGGGCCTTGGGGGGCTCAGTTGGGTCCTGGGGGTCTTGGGGTGCTCAGTTGGGTCCTGGGGGCCTTGGTGGGGCTCAGTTGGGTCCTGGGGGTCTCGGGGGCTCAGTTGGGTCCTGGGGGCCTTGGTGGGGCTCAGTTGGGTCCTGGGGGTCTCGGGGGGGCTCAGTTGGGTCCTGGGGGCCTTGGTGGGGCTCAGTTGGGTCCTGGGGGTCTTGGGGGGGCTCAGTTGGGTCCTGGGGGCCTTGGTGGGGGTCAGTTGGGTCCTGGGGGTCTTGGTGGGACCCAGTTGGGTCCTGGGGGTCTTGGGGGTGCTCAGTTGGGTCCTGGGGGCCTTGGTGGGGCTCAGTTGGGTCCTGGGGGTCTCGGGGGCTCAGTTGGGTCCCGGGGGCCGCGGGGGCTCAGTTGGGTCCTGGGGGTCTCGGTGCACCCCAGTTGGGTCCCGGGGCCCGCGGGGGCCCCAGCTGGGTCTGGGGGTGCTGCTGGGGCCGGGCTGTGCCCTGCGGGGCCCGCCGAGGCGCGGGGGGTCCCGGCGCGCCCCCAGCCCCACCTTTGCCCAGGTAGCGCCCTTGTCCCCGTCCCGCAGCTCCAAGGCCTCGTGGATGCCGGTGGAGGCTCCGCTGGGCACCGCCGCTCGGAAGCGCCTGGGGGCGGCACGCCGTCACCCCCGGCCCCCGGCCCCCGGCCGTGGGGCTCCCTCCCCTTCACATGCCCCTTCCCCACACCTGCCCCCCTTCCCCCTGACCACCCCCAGCCCCTTCCCCACACCTGCCCCCCTTCCCCATGTCCCCCCAGCCCCTTCCCCACACCTGCCCCCCTTCCCCCTGACCCCCCCAGCCCCTTCCCCACACCTGCCCCCCTTCCCCATGTCCCCCTCAGCCCCTTCCCCACACCTGCCCCCCCTTCCCCATGCCCCCCAGCCCCTTCCCCACACCTGCCCCCCCTTCCCCATGTCCCCCTCAGCCCCTTCCCCACACCTGCCCCCTTCCCCATGCCCCCCCAGCCCCTTCCCCCACACCTGCCCCCCTTCCCCATGTCCCCCAGCCCCTTCCCCACACATGTCCCCCCGCTTCCCCTGACCCCCCCCCAGCCCCCTCCCCACACATGTCCCCCTTCCCCCTGACCCCCCCAGCCCCTTCCCCACACATGCCTCCCCTTCCCCCCTTCCCCATGCCCCCCCCAGCCCCTTCCCCACACCTGCCCCCCCTTCCCCCTGACCACCCCCAGCCCCCTCCCCACACATGCCCCCCTTCCCCCCTTCCCCATGTCCCCCTCAGCCCCTTCCCCACACATGTCCCCCCCCTTCCCCCTGACCCCCCCAGCCCCTTCCCCACACATGCCTCCCCTTCCCCCCCGCCCTTCCCCATGCCCCCCCAACCCCCTCCCCACACATACCCCTTCCTTTCCCTCTCACCCCCCCAGCCCCCTCCCCCCATGGGCCCCCCTCCCTCTTTCTCCCCGTGCCCCCCCCCCATCCCTACATGTCCCACCTCCCCTTCGGGGTGCCACCCTACCGCCCTCACCCCGGGGCCCCCTCCCCACGCGTGCCCCCCCCCGCGACCCCCTCCCCGCTGACCCTTGGCGGTGAACAGGTCGACCTCCACCGTGGGGTTGCCCCTGGAGTCCAGGATCTCCCTGGCCACCACCTTCTGGATGGACATCGCTGGGGGAGGGGGAGGGGGGCGGGGGGGAGCCCGTGTCAAAGCGGGAGGGGCCCCCCCCGGGACCACCTGACCTTGAGCCCCCCCTCAAAGACCCCCCCAAGGTCACCAAGGGACCGAGGAGCTGGGGGGGGAGGCCTGAGGGGAGCCCAGACCCTCCCATCCCACCAGGGAGTGGAAAGAGGAGGGGCAGAGGGGGAGGGGAAAGGATTTGATGTCAGAGACCCCCCCGAAAAAAAAATACACACACCCCCCCCCCCGGGACCTCCCCCCCAGAATGGCACCCTCACAACCCCCCTGAACCAAGGGGAGCCAAAAAGGATGGGGAGGGGGCACAGGGACGACCCCCCTTCAAAATGGGACCTAAAATCTGGGCCCCCCCCAAAACAAATGGAGTGTCCCCCCCCCCTCAAAGCCCCCCCCCCAAAAGAGACCACCCCTCAAAAAAAAGGGGACCCAGATTTGGGGGGGCGGTGTCCAGGGGGGGGCAAGTATCCCTCAGACCCCCCCCCAAGAAACAAGACCCCCCCCAGGAGGCTTCTTTTTGGGGGGGGGGGGGTTCCAGGCGTCCTAGAGACTCCCCTTCAGAAGAGGGAACCTGGGGGGGGGGGGGTGTCAGAGCATTTTGGGAGACCACCCCCCCAAAAACAAGGGGACCCCCCAGGGCTAACCCAAGCCCCCCCCAGCTCACTGCCTGCTGCCTCTGGCTCCGGCCCTGTCCCCACCCGGGGGTCCCCTGGGGTCTATTTATGCCCAACCCCCCCCTCAGATCCCCTCCCCCACCCCCCCGGGGCTATATTTAGCCCCCCCAAAGGTCTCAGGGAAAGGCCACAGTAACCTGACCCCCCCCGAGCTCCCCAAGGCCTTTCTGGGTTGATTTTGGGGGGGGGTCCCATTCTGGGGGGGGGTTTCAGGGGAAGCCGGGGTCCCCCTGACCCCCCCCCAACGAATCCCTGGGGGCCCTTTTTGGGGGGGGGGGACACAGCTGCATTCTAGGTCCCGCTGGGGGGAGGGGTCTCAGGACACTGGAGTTGTGTCCCCCCCAAATAAAACCCCTCCTGGGTCCCCCTTCGGGGGGGAGGGAGGGAGTTTCATTTTCCTGGGGGGGGGTCCCTCACCCCCGGGGTGGGGTCCCACGTTCGGGCGGGGGGGGCTCCCCCCCTTGGCGGGGGGTCCTCGTTTTTGGCTGGGGGAGGTCTCATTTTGGGGGGGGGGGCTTCGAGTCTCTCCTTGACCCCCCTGTGACCTCTTCCCCCTCTACTGCGGCCCCCCCGGGGGGGGGCTTTGGGGGTCACCCCGAACCCCTTTTTATTTGGCGGGGGGGTGGGGGGGGGCGCAGAGTGGCTTCTCTGGGGTCTGCAGGGGTTGAAGTGGGGGGGGAGGGGGTCACAGCCTTATAAGTGCTGGGGGGAGGGGGGGAGGGGCAGAGCCTCTGACCACTTCCCGGGGAAGTTCTCACCGAGGGGGTGGGGAGGGGCAAAAGAGGGGGCGGGACCCCAAGTCCTGACCCCCCCAACACCCCTTGCACACCTCCCTGTCCCCCCCCAGGACCCTTCTGACAACCCCCCCCCCACCCCCCCTCCTCCTGGCTCCTTCTCGCCCCCCGCCAAAGCAAAAAACGGCCCCGCGCGGCCCCCCCTCCCCCCATTTTCCGCCCCCCTCGCCCCCCCCGCGGGCAGGAAGTGAAACCGCTGCCCCCTCCCCCCTCCCCAATTCAACCTCACTCCCCCCCCCCCCCGGGAAAGTCCCGCCCGGGGCTGAGTCAAAGCTGGTGGCGGGAGAGCGCGAGACGGGAGGGGGGGAGGGGAATTTGGGGAGGGGGCGGGGAGAGAGATTTTGAGGGGGGGTCATGCAGAAGGGGTGAGGAATTGGGGAGGGGGAGAATTGGGGGGGCACTGGCAGGAGGGGGGGAGATGAATTGCGGGGGGAACAGATAAAGGGGCGCCCCTGGAATTAGGGGACACACGAGGAACTCGGGGGGGTCGTCGCGCGGGGGGATCATTTGGGGGGCGTTGCGAAAGGGGATCATTTGGGGGGGTCGTTGCTCCTCATGCCTTTGCGATGCTCCGCCCCCCAGCCCTGCTGTGAAGCCCCTGGGACCTCCCCCTGGCCTCCCGTATTTGGGGGTCCTCCCTCCATCCCCCCCGGGGAAGCTCTGCAGGTCTTGGGACCTCCTCCCCCTCTCTCCCCCCAAGTCCTTCCCCTGCCCTATTTGGGGGGGACAGGGTCACGAAAATTGGGGGGTGAGCCGCGATAATTGGGGGCTTCCGCAATAAAATGGGGGGGCAGCGTCGCGACAGCGACGGGGAAGGATCACGATAAGGAGTCGCTCCGGGAGGGGCGTGGGAGTATGAACGGGAGGTGGTCACGATCCCGGGTCGCGATAAGAGGGGCGGCGTCTCCAGGCAGGTTCGTGTCGTTTTAGAGGGGATGGAGTCACTATCGGGGGTGGTGTCGCGATAGGGAGGACGCCTCAGGTGAACACAAGGGGTCAGGCTGAGGCGTGAAAGGGCTACACTAACGAGGGAGTATCGCGACAGTGGGTGGGGCACAATACCCTGAAGAGCAGTCACGATAAAGTGTGGTTGGGGGGGTGTGTGTCTGTGTTAACGAGGGAGTGTCGCGATAACGACAGAGGGAAGAGGGAAACGACCCGCAGTGGCAGGAGAGCTCCGTACCAACAGGAAGCTGTCACGACATCTCCACGGCTATCAACACACCGCGGCGGCTAACACGACATATCGAGACGCATTCCGACGCCGCGGAGGGCTCACGACACATTGGGCCTGTCGCGATAACACAGGAAGGCAAAGCACGGTAAGGCCAGAGGCGGACCCGCAGGGGCGGGAGGGCTCGGTCCCACTAGGAGGCTGTCACGACATCGCGGCGGCTGCCGAGACGCCGCTGGACGCATCCCAACGCCGCGGGAGGGCTCACGACACGAGGAAGCTATCGCGATGACACTGGGGTGGGGGGGGAGCAGGGGGGAAGAGGGAGGGGCGGGGGGCGATCCCTGGGCAGCCTCCTCCCCACTCCCTTTCCCTCCCTTCCTGCTCCCGCCGGGCGCTGCCGGCCGCCTTAAGCCCCGCCCCGCGCCCCGCCCTCGCGCTATCCCCGCCCCCTCCCGGCCCCGCCCTCGCTCGCCTATGAAAGCGGCGCCGCCGCGCTCGCGCCGCTCCCAGCCGCGCGGCGCCCCTCCCGCACTGCGCAGGCGCCGGTTCTGCCCGTCCCTCCTCCCCTCCTGAAGCTCCGCCCCCTTTTCCCGCCTTTTTCCCTCTGGGCCCCGCCCGCCCTCTTCCTCCCTCCCGCCGCCGGCTCGGCGGGCTCCGCCCCCCTCTCTCCCCCCGGCACCCCCTCCCTCGCCTCTCTCTCTCTCCCCCTCTCCCTTCCCCGCCGGCGCCATGAGCGGGTGGGCGCCGTACGTGGAGACGCTGCTGGCGGACGGCACCTGCCAGGATGCGGCTATCGTGGGCTATCGCGATACCCCCGCCGTCTGGGCCGCCGCGCCCGGCAAGACCTTCGCTAATATCACGGTGAGCAGTCGCGATAGTGAAAAGGGGAGCAGGGGGAAGGCAAGAGAGAAGGAAAAGGATTTTGGGGGGGAGGGAGGGAAGGGGGGAGGGGTTTCCCGCCTTGCAGCGGAGGGAGGCGGGGCTGAGCCCCCCTCCCCCCCCGGCCCTGCCCCAGCGACGGCCGCCGGCGAGGGACAAAAAAGGGAGAAAAACGCCAGGGAGCTGCCAGCGTGGCCCGGCCCCCCTCGCCCCCCCCACTTGGGGAGAGGGAGGGGGCAAGGGGGGGGGGGGAGGGTGGCCCTAGCCCCCCCCCGGACTCCCCTCAGGGAATTTAGGGGGTCCGGGGGGGGGTCACACATCCCTATCCCCCCCACCCCAACTCGTAGCCCTTAGGTCCCCCCCAGAGATCTGAGGGGGGGGTAAGGAAGGAGGGACCCCCCTAGCACCCCCCAGGGATTTGGGGGGGCAAGCAGACACCGCTAACCCCCCCCAAAGATTCTAGAGGGGTTGGGGGCGTCCCAAAGGGCTGAGGAGGGGCGCGGGGGGCAGCTCTAAATTCACCCCCCCCCCCCCGCGCCCCAAATGTTAGGGGGCTCAAAGGGGGGCGGGGGCACCTCCCAGCTCCCCGTCTCAGGGGGCTTGGGGGGCGGGGCTCAGGAGATCAGGGAGGGTCACATGAGGCCGGGGGTGGGGAAGGGTCTCAGCGGTTCAGGAAGCGCGGGGGGGGCGGGGGCACCCCTTGACCCCCCCTCCCATCAATCTGGAAGGTTCACGGGGAGCACCCGCGAGTCCGGGACCCCCCCGGCCAATCCCTGACCCTGGATGGGCCTCAGGCACCCAGGGCGTGACCCCAGACGCTTCCCCCCCCCAAAATCCGACCTCAGCGTGCCCCCCGTGACCCCACCCCCACCCCCCAGACCCCCCCTCACCATAAGAGACCCAGAAATGCGGGGAGGGGTCCGCAGCGCCCCAAGCTTTCCGCCCCACGTGGCTCCACGACACCCCCCCCCTCCCCCCATCACTTCCCTATTCTTCCCTCTTTGAGTGTGGCCCCCCAAACCCTTTCTGCCTCCCCCCCCGACCCATTTTAACCACCCCGAGACCCTTTCGCCCCCCTCCCCCCGGACCCGTTTCAACCCCTCCCCCAGACCCATTTTAAGCCCCCCCCCCCGCACCTTTCCTGCCCCCTCCCAAACTCCCGCGACCCCCGCCGAACTTCTCCCTCCCCCCTACTTCTAACCCCCCCGCACTCTTTGCAGCCCCTTCCCATGCCCCCCGCCCCCCCCCCCCCGGCCCCCCTTTTGGGGTTCTTTTTGGGGGGGGGCTCTTAACGATTAAACATCTCCGGAATGTGGCCACTTCCCGGTGGGGGGAGGGGCGGGCAGGGCCTTCCTGTGGGGGGAGGGGCGGCGCGCGTGCACTCCCCCCTTCCCCCCAGCCCGCCCCCCCTCCTTAACCCCATTACCCCACCCCCCTTCCCCCACACCCCCCCCGGAAATGAAAGAGGGGGGCAGGAAATTGGGGACGGGGTTGCAGGAAGCTTAGGGCCGTTATGGGGGGAGGGGGACAAGGGGGGGGTTCAGAGAGGGGCGTTTTGGGGGGGGGGGGTCTCCTTGGGGGTCAAAGGGAGGGGAATTATGGGGAGGGGGAGCTCAAGGTTTTGAGTCCTCTCATTGGGTTTTGTCAGGGGGAGGGGGCCCCAAGCTGGGGGTCCCTGGAGGGGGTCCCCAGACCCTGTGTCCATTTTGGGGGGGTGGTGTCTCGAAATTAGGGGTCCCTGGGGGGGGTCCCGGGGTCCTTATGGGGCTTTTGTGGTTCAAGGGGGGGGAGGGGGGAGGGGCCCTCCCGTGGGGGTCCTTATGGGGGTGTCATGGGGGTGGTCTCTACCTGGCCATTGCCCTTACAGGACGCCTCGGGGGGATGTCCCCCAAATTCCTGTGTCTCTTAGGGGTTGGGGGTCCCCAGCCTCTTGGCTCCCTTACTGGGGGAGTCCCCCAAACCCTGGGTCCCTTGTTGGGGTCTCTGTGGGGGAGAAGGTCCTAGGTGTCCCCAGACTCTCGGGTCCCTGGGGGGGTGTGTGTTGGGGGGGGGGTCCTGACTCCAAGTGGGTCCCGTGGGGGGGGGAGGGGGCTGGATGTTGGGGGTCCCTCACCTCATTCCTATGTTGCCCGGGGAGGGGGCCGGGTGCACCCCTGGGGTCCCTCGCCTGGTTCCCGTGTTGCTGGGGGGTCACCACCTCATTCCCCTGCCACTGGGGGGCTGCTGGGTGGACTCTGGTGGTCCCTCATCTCGTTCCCGTGCCGAGAAGGGGGGGGGGGCGGTTGGGTGGATGTTGGGGGTCCCTCACCTGCTTCCTGTGTCCCTGGGGGGCTGCTGGGTGGACGTTGGGGGTCCCTCACCTCCTTCCTGTGGCTTTAGGGGGCTGCTGGGGGACGCTGCGGTCCCTCACCTCCTTCCTGTGGCTTTAGGGGGCTGGGTGGACTTGGGTCCCTCACCTCCTTCCTGTGGCTTTAGGGGGCCGTTGGGGGTCCCCTCACCTCCTTCCTGTGTCGCTGGGGCTGCTGGTCGCTGGGGCTGCTGGGTGGACGTTGGGGGTCCCTCACCTCCTTTCTGTGTTGCTGGGGGCTGCTGGGTGGACGTTGGGGGTCCTCACCTGCTTCCTGTGTTGCTGGGGCTGCTGGGTGGATGTTGCGGGTCCCTCACCTCCTTCCTGTGTCGCTGGGGGCTGCTGGGTGGACGCCGGGGGTCCCTCACCCGCTTCCTGTGTTGCTGGGGGGCTGCTGGGTGGACGTTGGGGGTCCCTCACCTCCTTCCTGTGTCGCTGGGGGCTGCTGGGTGGACGTTGGGGGTCCCTCACCTGCTTCCTGTGTCGCTGGGGGCTGCTGGTGGACGCCGGGGGTCCTCACTGGTGCCCGTGCCGCTGGGGGTCGTTGGGGGACGCCGGGGTCCCTCACTGGTGCCCGTGCCGCTGGGGGTCGTTGCGACGCCGGGGGTCCTGGGGGCGGGGCGGGGCCGGCCCTGGACGCCGCGGTGTCTGCGGGGCTGCGGCAGGCGGCGGAGGTGGCGGCGCTGGTGGGGCCGGACCGGGGGCCGCTGCTGGTGAACGGGCTGACCCTGGGCGGGCTGCGCTGCTCGGTGATCCGGGACTCGCCGCTGGTGGAGGGCGAGCACAGCATGGACCTGCGCACCAAGAGCCCGCGGGGGCGCCCACCTTCAACATCACCGCCACCATCACCAACAAGAGGAGTGCCGCGGCGCCCCCGACGGCCCCCCGCCGCCCTCGCGCACCCCCGGCATCCCTCTGCCACCCCTCTGCCACCCCCTGGCACTAGCGTGACCCAGCGTGACCCTCTGTCACCCCCTGGCACCCCCTTGGCACCCAGCGTGACCTGGCATCCCTCTGCCACCCCCTGGCACCCCTGGCACCCAGCGTGACCTCTGTCACCTCCTGGCATCCTTCTGTCACCCCCTGGCACCCAGTGTGACCTGGCATCCCTGTGCCATCCCTCTGCCACCCCTGGCACCCAGTGTGACCTGCCATCCCTCTGCCATCCCTCTGCCATCCTTCTCTCAGCCCATGGCATCCCTCTGCCATCCCTCTGTCACCTCCTGGCACCCTTGTGTCAGCCCATGGCACCCAGTCTGATCCTCTGACACCCTCTGGCATCCCTGTCCGCCCATGGCACCCAGTGTGACCCCCCTGAGACCCTCTGCCGACCCCTGGCATCCCTCTGGCACCCTGGCACCTAGTGTGACCCTAGGGCATCCCTCTGGCATGCCTCTCTCCCCTGGCATCCCTCTGTCACCCCCTAGCAGCCAGTGCCACTCCTCAGTCTCCCTGGTTGCTGCTCATCCCTCTCACCACCACCTGGCATCCCCTGCCCCCCCCCAACCCCCCCCCGTGCCCTCCTGTCGCCCTGGGGTCACCCCAAGTCACCCCACGGCACCTCCTGGCAGCCCCCTGGCAGCTCTGGTAGCCTCCAGCACTGCCTCCTGCGGGCCTGAGGGTCCCATCCTGTACCCCTGTGCCACCTCTCCCAGCACCCCCTGGCACCTCCCACCCCCCCTCCCCTCTTGGGGCTCTGGCGGTGGCCAAGGCGGGAAGGGAGGGAGGGGAGATGGGAGGGAGGAAGAGAAAGGGAAGGAGAGAGGAGAGGAGGGGAGGAAGGGGGGAGGAAGGGGGAGGAAGGGGGCTGGGGGGGGAATGGGGGGAGGAAGGGGGGCTGGGGGGAGAGGGGGGCGCTGGGGGGGGAATGGGGGAGGAAGGGGCGCTGGGGGAGCCGCCCCCTGAGCCGCCCCCTGCCGCCCCCACCTCCCCCGCAGCCATCGTGCTGGTGATGGGCAAGGAGGGGTGCACGGCGGCTGCGTCAACAAGAAGTGCTACGAGATGGCCAATCACCTGCGGCGCTCGCAGTACTGAGGGCGGGGCCACGCCCGGACACGCCCTCCCCCCGCCCGGACACGCCCCTTCACTCAGCCCCGCCCCCTCTCTCTGTCGGACCGAAGCGAGCCGGGACCACCCCCCAGCAGGGACCACCCCGGGACCCCTCCCCGCCCCCTCAGCGCCGCCACACGCAGCCCCCGGCCCCACCCCCACCGCTGCCGGCAGCAATAAACGAGGCTTGGGGGAGCCGCCGCGCTCTGTGGGGCGGGGGGGGCCCGTACGGGCTGGATGTGTGGGGCTGAGGGGCACAAATGTGTGCGGCAGGGCCGTGGGGCAGGGCCGTGGGGCTCAGAGCCGTGGGGCAGGGCCGTGGGGCTCTCAGCCGTGGGGCAGGCTCAGAGCCGTGGGGCAGGGCCGTGGGGCAGAGCCAGAGCCGTGGGGCAGGGCCGTGGGGCAGAGCTGGGGTAGAGCTCAGAGCCGTGGGGCAGGGCCGTGGGGCTCTCAGAGCCGTGGGGCAGAGCTCAGAGCTGTGGGGCGCTCAGAGCCGTGGGGCGAGCTCAGAGCCATGGGGGCAGGGCCGTGGGGGTGCGGCAGGGCCGGGTCCAAGGGTCGAAGCCACACCCGGGGGTCAGAGTCCGCCGTGGGGCAGGGGTGAGCCACGTCACTGACACCCCCTCCCTCCTCCCAGCCCCACAGAAGCCGCAGTTGGGGGTCAGGGACTTTATTGGGGGGGGTGTAGGAGCTCACCCGAGGGGGTCCAGCAGGTGGGGGGCAGGCGGCAGGTGGGGGGCAGGCAGGGTCCATGCTGCGGCTGTGGGGCAGAGAAAGAGGTTAGGGGCAGTGTGGGGGCAGGAAGGGACTCGGGGGCAGAGGGAGCTCAGTGTGGGGAGCAGGAGGTCCCGGGGGGAGGTAGAAGAGACACTTGGGCAGAAAGCTTGTGGGGCTGGGACGCTCCTGGAGCCGGGGGGGGGGGGAAGCCGTGGGGCAGGGGGCAGGGCCGTGGGGCGGCCGTGGGGCGGGGGGCAGGGCCGTGGGGCGGCCGTGGGGCGGGGAGCAGGGCCGTGGGGCGGGGGCAGGGCCGTGGGGCGGCCGTGGGGCAGGGAGCAGGGCCGTGGGGCAGGGCCGTGGGGCGGCCGTGGGGCGGGGGGCAGGGCCGTGGGGCAGCCGTGGGGCGGAAGCGCTCCCCGGCGCCGCCGTTTCCCTTATAAGGCCTGGACGCGGCTGCGGCGCCGCCGCCCCTCCCCGGCCCGGAGCCCCTTCGCGCGGGAGGGGGCACGGCCGTGGGCCCCACGCTGCGGGGGGAATCTATGGGGCAGGAGCTGGGGGCAGGAGGAGCTCCCCGGCTCCTGCCTGCTGTCTCCCCCAAGTGCTGCTAGGCGGGGGGGTCGGGGGCGGTTGTGGGGCAGGGGAGCAGCACTGGGGCACCGCGGGTCCCGTGGGGCAGCCGTGGGGCACTTCTGGGGCAGCCATGGGACCCCGTGGGGCAGCCGTGGGGCACTTCTGGGCATGGTGGGTCCCCATGGGGTGGCCGTGGGGCACTTCTGGGGCAGCCATGGGACCCCGTGGGGCAGCCGTGGGGCACTACTGGGCATGGTGGGTCCCCATGGGGTGGCCGTGGGGCACTTCTGGGGCAGCCATGGGACCCCGTGGGGCAGCCGTGGGACGCTTCAGGGGCACGGTGGGACATTTGTGGGGCACCTTAGGGTCACTCGTGGGGCACTGTGGGGCAGCCGTGGGTCCCCATGGGGCAGCCGTGGGGCACTACTGGGGCACGGTGGGCCCCCATGGGGCAGCCGTAGGGCACTTGTGGGGCACCATGGGTCCCCGTGGGGCAGCCGTGGGACGCTTCCGGGGCACCGTGGGACATTTGTGGGGCACCTTAGGGCACCCGTGGGGCACTGGGTCACTCGTGGGGCACTGTGGGGCGGCCGTGGGGCACTGCGGGGGGGCGCTGCCCCTGTCCCCTCCGGCTCCCCACAGCCTCTCCCAGTGCCAGGCGGCACCCCGGGGCCAGCTCTGAATCACCCTGGCACACGTGGCGCCTTGGCACAGGGGCACCTTGTCCTGGTGCCACCCCTGGGGCTCCAGACCCTGTCCTGGTGCCACCCAGTGCCATGGTGCCACCCCCGGGGCTCCAGCCCCTGTCCTGGGCGGCGCCTCCCCGCGGTGCCACCCCGGGGTCCAGCCCCTGCCACCCTGTCGCCAGTGGGGGCTGCCAACTCTGCCACCCCGGCACAGCACCCAGGGTCACCTTGAGCCGCTCTCTGCCGCCCCAACGTGGTTCCCAGCGCCCCCGCTGGCCGCAGAGCCTCTCCGCGCCGCCCAGTGCCCCCCAGTGCCGACACGGCGCCCCCAGCGGCCGCAGCGCCCTCTGCACCTCCCAGCGTCCCCCGGGATCACCCAGTCCCCCCCCAGAGTGCCCCCCAGTGCCGACACGGCGCCCCAGCGCCCTCCAGCGGTCAGAGCCTCTCTGCTCCTCCCAGTGCTCACAGACTCGGAGCATCAGTAAGGTTGGAAGAGACCTCAAACGTCACCGGGGCCGAGCTGCCACCCAGCACCTCCTGACTGACCAGACCAGGGCCCCAGGGGCCACGTCCAGTCCCCTCCTGAGCGCCCCCAGGGACGGGGACTCCACCTCCCCCCCCCGGCAGCACATCCCAGTGGCCAACAACTCTCTCTGTGAAGAACTCCCTCCTCACCTCCAGCCTCAGCCTCAACCTCCCTGGCACAGCCTGAGGCTGTGTCCTCTCGTTCTGCTGCTGGGGGCCTGGGAGCAGAGCCCAACCCCCACCCGGCTACAAGCTCCCTGCAGGGAGGGGCAGAGAGCAATGAGGTCTCCCCTGAGCCTCCTCCCCTCCAGGCTCAGCACCCCCAGCTCCCTCAGCCTCTCCTCCCAGGGCTGTGCCCCAGACCCCTCCCCAGCCTCGTTGCCCTTCTCTGGACACCTTCCAGCAGCTCAACCTCTTTCCCGACCCGAGGGGCCCAGAGCTGGGCACAGGGCTCAAGGGGTGGCCTCAGCAGCGCTGAGCACAGGGCAGGATGAGCTCCCTGCTCCTGCTGGCCGCACCGCTCCCGCTGCCCCGGGCCAGGATGCCCTCGGCCCTCTCGGCCCCCTGGGCACACTGCGGGCTCCTGTTCAGCCTCCCGTCCCCGGCGCCCCCAGGCCCCTCTCCGCCTGGCCGCTCTCGGCCCCTCTGCCCCAGCCTGCGGCACCGCCTGGGGGCGCCGTGGCCGAGTGCGGCCCCTGGCACTTGGACTCGTTGAATGCCATCCTGTTGGACTCTGCCCCTCTGCCCAGCTGGTCAAGGTCCCTCTGCAGAGCTCTCCTGCCCTCAGCTCAACTCCTGCCCCCAGCTCGGTGCCAGCTGCCAGCTCCCTGCTGATGGACTCGATGCCCTCCTCCGGATCAGCAATGGAGATGTTCAAGAGGCTGGGGCCCAGCACCGCTCCCTGGGGCACACCGCCGGTGCCAGGCTGCCAGCTGGCTGTGGCACCATTCGCCAGCACCCTCTGGGCTCAGCCTGCAGCCAGCTCCTGCCCCAGCTCAGAGTGCCGCTGCCCCAGCCAGGAGCTGACAGCTTGCCCGGGAGCTGCCTGGGGAGGGTGCCCAAGGCCCCGCTGCAGCCCAAGCAGACTCCATCCCCAGCCTGCCCCACAGCCCCCATGGCTACCTGCTCGTGTTCTCCAGCACCTCGCAGTACCCCCAGAACGCCCCCGGTACCCCCCAGAACGCCTCGCGGTACCCCCAGCACGCTCCCAGCGGCCCCGGCGCCTCCAGCGCCTCTCGGCACCCTCCGCACCTCCCAGCGTCCTCCGGCATCCCCAGAACGCTTCCCAGTACCTCCCAGCTCCCCCCGCGCGTTCCCCGCGCTCCCCAGCATCCCCTCAGCGCCCCCGGCACGTCCCCGCTGCCGCCCAGTTCACTCCCAGTGCCTCCCAGCGGCCCCCAGTGCCTCCCAGTTCCCCTCGGTCCCTCCCCTCGCTCACCGCCTCCTCCTCCGGCCCAAGATGGCGGCACCCGGCGGGCAGCGGCGGCGGGAGGCGGCGCCCCCGCGAGGCCCGCCCAGCCCCGTCCGCCAATCCCCGCTCAGCGCGCTTCCCGCCTCGACCGCCCCCCCACCAATCGCAGCCGCCACGCGGGACGGCGCCTCCAGGCGCGGCGACGCCCCCTCGGGTAAACCACGCCCCCAAACAACCGGCGCGACCTTCCCGGCGGCCGCCGCGCCGCCCCCCGCCGCGAGCCCTGCCCCTCGCGCGCCGCCCCGCCCCGCGAGCACCGCGCAGCCTCCCGCGCGTGCGTACCGCCGACGCGCCCCCCCACACGCCCCCCGCCCCGAGTCACCTTGGGGGCGCCGCGGGCTGAGGACCCCCCGGGTCCCTGCGCCCACCCCTGCGGCCGCGCGCTGCCCTTCCGTCTCCGTGCGCGCCCCCCGCCCCCCGCCCGCTCCGCGCCCCCCGCCGCAGCCCCGGCAGCGGCGCCCTGGCCGCGATGGCGGCGGCACCGGCACCGGCGGCCGAGCGGCCCAAGAGCTCCCCCAAGGCGGTCAAGTTCCTCTTCGGCGGCCTGGCCGGGTGAGACGCCCCCAAAAGCGGGACCCCCGCCCCCAAACCCAGACGCCCCGCGGGTGGGAACCCCGACGCCGGGAACCGGGACCCCCCCTCTAAGCCACTCCAGACCCCTACCGGGGCCCCCAGCCCCTCGCACCCCCGAACCCTTCTGGACCCCCCAAACCCTTTTGGTTCCCTCTGACCTCTTCAGTTCGCCCCCAGACGCCCCCACTGCCCCCCAGTGCCCCCCGAATGCCCTCAGCCCCCCGTGGTCCCCAAAACGCCTTCAGTGCCCCCCAGATCCTGCAGCCCACCCCCAGATTCTATCAGCCACCCCCCCCCAGGGGGTGACCCTAAGTCCTTCAGGACAACCCCGATCCCTTCGGGTCCCCCAAATGCCCCCCAGGGCTCCCAAAACTCTTCAGAGCCCCCTCAGCCCCCCGTGATTTCTCCCAGACCCCCCAAATCCCCTTCAGCCCCCCCAAGGCTCCCTTAGTGTCCCCCAGAACCCTCCAGACCCCCTGAATTGCCCCGAAGACATCAGTCTCCCTCAAGCCCTCCTCAGAGCCCCCCCAGTTACCCTTCGGGTACTCAAATCCCCCACCTGTGCCCCACGGCCCCTCCAGGCCCCCCCGAAACCTCCCCTAAGGTCCCCCAAAACCCCTTCGGAGCCTCTAAAACCCCTTAAGCCCCCCAAGCCTTCAGAGCCCCCCCCAAAACGCCTTCAGAGCCTCCCAATCGCCCTTCAGCTCCCCCGGTACCCTCCCCAGTGCCCTCAAACCCCTTCAAACCCTTCCAGCTCCCCCCCCCCCAGACACCCCCCACACCCCCCCCGTCGGTGCTGGGGGTGCTGGGTACATTCTGGGGTGCCCCCCGCCCCCCGTGTCCCTGCAGGATGGGGGCCACGGTGTTCGTGCAGCCGCTGGACCTGGTGAAGAACCGAATGCAGCTGAGCGGGGCCGGGGCCAAGGGGCAAGGAGTACCCGACCAGCCTGCACGCCCTGGGGGCCATCCTGCGCAGGGAGGGCTGCGGGGGCTCTACACTGGGTACGGACCCCCGAAAACGGGCTGGGGACCCCCCAAACACACACCCCCCCCAAGAAACTGAGCCAGAGCCCCCCCGAACAACCGAACGCTGCCCACAGCAAACTCCTGGTGCTTCAAGAGCCTCCCCCGGGCCCCAGCCTGCTCGGAGGGGGCTGCGGGGGCTGCGGGGGCTCTGTGCTGGGTATGGAGCCCAAACCCACCCCAAAGCACCCCAAAAAATGGGCTGGGGACCCCCCAACACCTGAGCCAGGAGCCCCCAGAGCAACCCAACGCTGGCAGCAGCCAGCCCACGATGCTCAGAGAGCCCCCCCCAGGGCTCCAACCTGCAGGGAGAGGGGTGCAAGGTGTCTCCATTGGGGTATGGACCCCCCAAAACACCCCCAAAATGGGCTGGGGACCCCCCAGAACGCCCCCCTCCACCCCCCCAAAACCTACCCAGGGGGACCCCAAAACAATGCTGCCAAACAAACCCAACTCCCAGAACCCCCAAAGCGGCCCCAGGCCCCCTCAAACCGACCCCCCCCCAGGCCCGGCTACCCCCAGGCAGTTCATTTGAGGGCAGGTTGGGGATTTGGGGGTGCTGGTTTTTGGGGGCTGCTGGGGAGGGGGGGCTCCGGAGCTTGGCTTTCCCGGGGTTCCTGGGGCTCCCGGGGCAGTGTCTGATGCCTGGAGGGGGGGGGGGCTCCCGGGGCAGTTTCTGGTCTCTGGGGGCTCCCGGGGCAGTGTCTGGTCTCTGGGGGGGCTCCCGGGGCAGTGTCTGGTCTCTGGGGGCTCGGGCTCCCTGGGGCAGTTTCTGGTCTCTGGGGGGCTCCCGGGGCAGTCCGTCTGGTCTCTGGGGGGGCTCCCGGGTGTCTGGTCTCTGGGGGGCTCCGGGGCAGTGTCTGGTCTCTGGGGGGGGCTCTCGGGGCAGTGTCTGGTCTCTGGGGGGCTCCAGGGCAGGGGTCAGTGTCTGGTCTCTGGGGGGGGGCTCCCGGGGCAGTGTCTGGTCTCTGGGGGGCTCCCGGGGCAGTGTCTGGTCTCTGGGGGGGGGCTGTCTGGTCTCTGGGGGGCAGTGTCTGGTCTCTGGGGGGCTCCGGGCAGTGTCTGGTCTCTGGGGGGGCTCCCGGGGCAGTGTCTGGTCTCTGGGGGGCGCTCCCGGGGCAGTGTCTGGTCTCTGGGGGGCTCCCGGGGCAGTGTCTGGTCTCTGGGGGGGGCTCCCGGGGCAGTGTTCTGGTCCCGGGGCAGTTTCTGGGGGGGGCTCCGGGGTGTCTGGTCTCTGGGGGGGCGCTCTGGTCTCTGGGGGGGCAGTTTCTGGTCTCTGGGGGCAGGGGCTCCCGGGCAGTTTCTGGTCTCTGGGAGGGGCTCCCGGGGCAGTGTCTGGTCTCTGGGGGGCTCCCGGGGCAGTGTCTGGTCTCTGGGGGGGGCTCGGCTCCCTGGGGCAGTTTCTGGTCTCTGGGGGGGGCTCCCGGGGGCAGTTTCTGGGGGGGGCTCCCGGGGCAGTTCTGGTCTCTGGGGGGGCTCTGGTCTCTGGAGGGCTCCGGGGCAGTTCTGGTCTCTGGGGTCTCTGGGGAGGGCTCTGGTCCGGGGCTCCCGGGGCAGTGTCCTGGTCTCTGGGGGGCTCCGCTCTGGTCTCTGGGGGGCTCCCGGGGCAGTTTCTGGGGGGGGGCTCCCGGGGGCAGTGTCTGGTCTCTGGGGGGCTCCCGGGGCAGTGTCTGGTCTCTGGGGGAGCTCCCGGGCTCCCGGGGCAGTGTCTGGTCTCTGGGGGGGGCTCCCGGGGCAGTGTCTGGTCTCTGGGGGCGCTCCCGGGGCAGTGTCTGGTCTCTGGGGGGGCTCCCGGGGCAGTGTCTGGTCCCGGGGCAGTGTCTCTGGGGGGGCTCCCGGGGCAGTGTCTGGTCTCTGGGGGGGCTCCGGGGCAGGGGCAGTGTCTGGTCTCTGGGGGGCTCCCGGGGGTCTCTGTGTCTGGTCTCGGGGGGGGCGCTCCCGGGGCAGTGTCTGGTCTCTGGGGGGGCTCCCGGGGCAGTGTCTGGTCTCTGGGGGGCTCCCGGGGCAGTGTCTGGTCTCTGGGGGGGCTCCCGGGGCAGTGTCTGGTCTCTGGGGGGCTCCCGGGGCAGTGTCTGGTCTCTGGGGGGGGCTCCCGGGGCAGTGTCTGGTCTCTGGGGGGCTCCCGGGGCTCCTCCGGGGCAGTGTGTGGCCCCTGGCGGGGGGGGAGGGCGTTGCCGTCTGCCTGCCCCCGCGGTGCTGAGCGGCCGCCCCTCGCTGTCCCCGCCGCCCCCCGGCGCGCAGGCTGTCGGCGGGGCTGCTGCGGCAGGCCACCTACACGACCACCCGGCTGGGCATCTACAGCGTGCTGCTGGAGCGCCTGGGGGCGCCCGACGGCACGCCGCCGCCCTTCCTGGCCAAGGCCGCCATCGGCATGACCGCCGGCGCCGCCGGCGCCTTCGTGGGGACCCCCGCCGAGGTGGCGCTGATCCGCATGACCGCCGACGGCCGGTGAGCCCGCCGCCCCCCCCTCCCCCTCCCCTCCCCCTCCCTCCCCCCCCTCCCCACAACCCGCCCGACTGCGGGGGAGGGGCGGGACCGCCCCCCTTCCCCAAAAGGGGGCTTTTTCACCCCAAAGCGTGGCCGGGGCGGGGTTTGGGGGGGGTCACGCAGGTTGCCCCCGAGCGAGCGCCGCGGGCTACCGGAACGTCTTCGACGCGCTGCTGAGGATGGCCAGGGAGGAGGGCGTGGGGACCCTCTGGAGGGTGAGGAGGGGGCACGGGGACACCCCCCACCCCACGGCATGGGGACGGCCCTGGGGACCCCCCCACAGCCTGGGGACACCCCAGGGACACACACCCCCCCCCACAGCCTGGGGACCTCCCCACAGCCTGGGACACCCCCGTGGCCTGGGGACACCCCTAGAGACCCCCCACGGCCTGGGACACCCCCATGGCCTGGGGACACCCTGGAGACCCCACAGCCTGGGGACACCCCTAGGGACTCCCCCACAGCCCACCCATAGATTCCCCCCCCCAAATCCCCCTGTACCCTGTAGCCCCCCCCAAGGCTGCATCCCCATCATGAGGGTGGACTGGGGGGTGGGGGGTGTCCTCACATGCCCAAGGGAGGGGGCCAGGGTGGGTTCAGAGATGTGCAGGAGAGGTTTGGGGGGTGCAGAGGGGATTTGGGGGGGTGGGGGTCCCCCCAACTCCCTCTTTACCTACACCCCCCCCAAGGGCTGCATCCCCGCCACAACGAGGGTGGGGTTGGGGGTCCCCATACACTCAAGGGAGGGGGGCCAGGAGGGTATGGGGGCCAGGGCAGGTATGGGGGGGACGGACAGGAAGCTTGGGGGTGCGGGGGTGTGTGTCCCCTAAACACCCCCCTGCTGACCTTGTGCCCCTCCCAGGGCTGCATCCCCACCATGGCCAGGGCCGTGGTGGTCAACGCTGCCCAGCTGGCTTCCTACTCCCAGTCCAAGCAGTTCCTGCTCGACTCCGGTGAGGTTTCGGCGAGCTGAGGGGGCCCCCCTCTAGAAGCCTGTGCCCCTCCCCCCATTTTGTGCCCCCCCTGCGGTTGAAGGCTGGGGTTTCCCTCCCCAGGCTACTTCAAGGATGACATCCTGTGCCACTTCTGCGCCAGCATGATCAGCGGCTTGGTCACCACGGCTGCCTCCATGCCGTCGACCATCGTTAAGACCCGGTGGGCAATTAACTCAAGGCCTCTTTTATTTGGGGAGACCACCCCCACCCCCTCAATTACACTCTTCTGGGGTGGGGGACACACCCCCAAAAAGTCACTTGGAATCTATCATCCCCCTCCCCCTCCCCCAAAAATAGGATCCAGAACATGAGGACCATCGATGGGAAGCCTGAGTACCAATGGGCTGGTGAGGGAGGGGCTGGGGGGACGGGGCTGGTGGGAGGGAGGGGCTGGTGAGGGAGGGGCTGGGGGGGACGGGGCTGGTGAGGGAGGGGCTGGGGGGCAACAGGGCTGGGGAGGGAGGGGGCTGGGGGGACGGGGCTGGTGAGGGAGGGGCTGGTGAGGGAGGGGCTGGGGGGGCTGGGGGGACGGGGCTGGTGAGGGAGGGGCTGGGGGGGACGGGGCTGGTGAGGGGAGGGGCTGGGGGGCAACAGGGCTGGGGAGGGAGGGGGCTGGGGGGACGGGGCTGGTGAGGGAGGGGAGGTGAGGGAGGGGCTGGGGGGAACGGGGCTGGGGAGGGAGGGGCTGGGGGGACGGGGCTGGTGAGGGAGGGGCTGGTGAGGGAGGGGCTGGGGGGCAACAGGGCTGGGGAGGGAGGGGCTGGGGGGGACGGGGCTGGTGAGGGAGGGGCTGGGGGGGAACGGGGCTGGGGGGAACAGGACTGGGGAGGGGAGGGCTGGGGGGAACAGGGGGATTGTGGGGGCTCCCCTCTGTTTTGGGGCTTACTCCATTTGGGGGGGCTCAGGGCCATTTTAGGGGGATCCTCCCTTTTGGGGGTGTTTGAGCCATTTGAGGGGGGGGTCCTGCCATTTTGGGGAGGTTCCTTCCATTTTGGGGGATGTTTGGGGTCATTTAGGGGGATTCCTTCCATTGTAGGGGGGGTATCAGTGTCTTCTGGGGGTTTCATTCCTCCTTTGGGGGGGTCATTTGGAGGGGGATCCTTCCATGCTGGGGGGGGGGGGGGGCATCAGTAACTTTTAGGGAGGTCCATTCCTGTTTTGGGGGTGCTTAGGGGTCATTTGGGGGGTTCCTTCCATCTTGGGGGGTCCATTCCTGTTTTGGGGGTGTTTGGGGGTCATTTGGGGGGGTTCCTTCCATCTTGGGGGGGGTTCATTCCAGGTTGGGGGAGGGGGCTCTCCTATCTGGGTGTTCCTCTCCCATTCTGGGAGGGCTTCTCTTCCTTCTGGGGGGGTGTGTGTCCCCCTCTCCCCCCGTTTTGGGGTCCTCCCTGACCTGCTGTGTCCCCCCCAGGATGTGCTGGTGAAGGTGGTGAGATATGAGGGTTCTTCAGCCTCTGGAAGGGCTTCACCCCCTACTATGCCAGGCTGGGCCCCCTCACACTGTGCTCACCTTCATCTTCCTCGAGCAGATGAACAAGTGGTACAAGAGGGGCTTGTCCTCAGTGCCTGAGCCCTAGGGGGCAGCCCTAGGGGGCTGTGGGGCTGCCTCATGGCCCTGGAGGGGCTAGAGGGCAGCCCCTGGAGGGGCTGTGGGCTGCCTTGTAGCTCTATGGGGGCTGTGGGGTGTCCTTATGGCCCTATGGGGCCTACAGGGCAGCCCTAGAGGGGCTGTAGGATGTCATTATGACCCTATGGGCCCTGTAGGGCAGCCCTGAAGGGGCTGTGGGTGTCCTTATGGCCCTATGGGGCCTACAGGGCAGCCCTAGAGGGGCTGTGGGGTGTCCTTATGACCCTATGGGCCCTATAGGACAGCCCTAGAGAGGCTGTGGGCTGCCTTGTGGCTCTATGGGGGCTGTAGGGCAGCTCTATGGGGCTGTGAGGTGTCCTCATGGCCCTATGGGCCCTGTGGGGTGTCTATGGCCCTATGGGGCCTATAGGGCCTAGAGGGGCTGTGGGGTGTCCTCATGGCCCTGTGGGGGCTGCAGGATGGCTTCATGCCCCCTGTTGGGCAGCCCCACAGCCCTATGGGGGTCTATAGGGTGTCCTTATAGGGACCCTGGGGTGTCCCCGTGGGGGGCTCTGGGACAGGGAGGGGGACAGCCCCTATCCCCTCCTGCCCCAGACTCGGGGTGGGGGGTCCCCAGCCTGCCCCAAGCTGCCCCTCCCCAAAGACCTGTTGTGTCCCTCCCCACAAGTGCTTCAGTCATGGTTCTCAGTTAGGAACGATTAAAGGGAACTACACAGAGAGGTCTGAGCCAGCGGGGAAAGGGGGGAAGGCGGGAGGCACACTGGGGGTGACTGGGGGCACTGGGGGGACACCAGGGAGAGGCTGGGAAGCACTGGGGGGCCCTGGGGGACCCTTAAAGCACTGCTGGGGGACACCAGGGAGAGGCTGACACTGGGGGACCCTTAAAAGCCAGGGAGTGACTGGGAGGCACTGGGGGGACCTTTAAAGCACACTGGGGCACTGGGACTGGGGGTGAAGCATTGGGAGGCACTGGGGGACCCTTTAAAGCATACTAGGGGTGACTGGGGGGACACCAGGGAGAGACTGGGAAGCACTGGGAGGCACTGGGGACCCTTTACACACAGGGACTGGGAGGCACTGGGGAGAGGCTGGGAGGCACTGGGGGACCCTTTAAAGCACACTGGGAGTGACTGGGAGGCACTGGGGGACCTTTAAAGCACACTGGGGGTGACACTGGGGAGAGGCTGGAAAGCACTGGGGGACCCTTAAATGCACACTGGGAGTAGGTGGGAGGCCCTGGGGGGAGAGGCTGGGAGGCACTGGGAGGGACCCTTTAAAGCACACTGGGGGTGACTGGGAGGCACTGGGGAGAGGCTGGGAGGCACTGGGAGGCACTGGGGGACCCTTTAAAGCACACTGGGGGTGACTGGGAGGCACTGGGGAGAGGCTGGAGGGCACTGGGAGGCACTGGGGCCTTTAAAGCACACTGGGGGTGACTGGGAGGCACTGGGGAGGCTGGAAAGCACTGGGGGGACCCTTTAAAGCACACTGGGAGTGACTGGGAGGCACTGGGGAGAGGCTGGGAGGCACTGGGGGGACCCTTTAAAGCACACTTGCCTCCTAGTCACTCCCAGTGTGCTTTAAAGGGTCCCCCAGTGCCTCCCAGTGCTTTCCAGCCTCTCCCCAGTGCCTCCTAGTCACTCCCAGTGTGCATTTAAGGGTCCCCCAGTGCCTCCCAGCCTCTCCCCAGTGCCTCCCAGTCACTCCCAGTGTGCATTTAAGGGTCCCCCAGTGCCTCCCAGCCTCTCCCCAGTGCCTCCCAGTCACTCCCAGTGTGCTTTAAAGGGTCCCCCAGTGCCTCCCAGCCTCTCCCCAGTGCCTCCTAGTCACTCCCAGTGTGCATTTAAGGGTCCCCCAGTGCCTCCCAGCCTCTCCCCAGTGCCTCCCAGTCACTCCCAGTGTGCTTTAAAGGGTCCCCCAGTGCCTCCCAGCCTCTCCCCAGTGCCTCCCAGTCACTCCCAGTGTGCTTTAAAGGGTCCCCCAGTGCCTCCCAGTCACCCCCAGTGTGCTTTAAAGGGTCCCCCAGTGCCTCCCAGCCTCTCCCCAGTGCCTCCCAGTCACTCCCAGTGTGCTTTAAAGGGTCCCCCAGTGCCTCCCAGTCACCCCCAGTGTGCTTTAAAGGGTCCCTCAGTGCCTCCCAGCCTCTCCCCGTGCCTCCCAGTCACCCCCAGTGTGCTTTTAAGGGTCCCCCAGGGCCCCCAGTGCTTCCCAGCCTCTCCTGGTGTCCCCCAGTGCCTCCCAGTCAGCCCCAGTGTGCTTTAAAGGGTCCCCCAGTGCCTCCCAGTCACCCCCAGTGTGCTTTTAAGGGTCCCTCAGTGCCTCCCAGCCTCTCCCTGGTGCCCCCCAGTCACCCCCAGTGTGCTTTTTAAGGGTCCCCCAGGGCCCCCAGTGCTTCCCAGCCTCTCCCTGGTGTCCCCCAGTGCCCCCCAGTCACCCCCAGTGTGCCTCCCGCCCCCTTTCCCCGCTGGCTCAGACCTCTCTCTGTGTAGTTCCTTTAATCGTTCCTAACTGAGAACCATGACTGAAGCACTTGTGGGGAGGGACACAACAGGTCTTTGGGGGAGGGGCAGCTTGGGGCAGGCTGGGGACCCCCACCCCGAGTCTGGGGCAGGAGGGGATAGGGGGCTGTCCCCCTCCCTGTCCCAGAGCCCCCACGGGGACACCCCAGGGTCCCTATAGGGACACCCTATAGACCCCCATAGGGCTGTGGGGCTGCCCAACAGGGGCATGAAGCCATCCTGTAGCCCCCATAGGGCCATAAGGACACCCCACAGGGCCACCCTATAGCTCCCATAGGGCCATGAGGACACCTCACAGCCCCATAGAGCTGCCCTACAGCCCCCATAGAGCCACAAGGCAGCCCACAGCCTCTCTAGGGCTGTCCTATAGGGCCCATAGGGTCATAAGGACACCCACAGCCCCTCTAGGGCTGCCCTGTAGGCCCCATAGGGCCATAAGGACACCCCACAGCCCCTCTAGGGCTGCCCTACAGGGCCCATAGGGTCATAATGACATCCTACAGCCCCTCTAGGGCTGCCCTGTAGGCCCCATAGGGCCATAAGGACACCCCACAGCCCCCATAGAGCTACAAGGCAGCCCACAGCCCCTCCAGGGCTGCCCTCTAGCCCCTCCAGGGCCATGAGGCAGCCCCACAGCCCCCCTAGGGCTGCCCCCTAGGGCTCAGGCACTGAGGACAAGCCTCTTGTACCACTTGTTCATCTGCTCGAGGAAGATGAAGGTGAGCACGGTGTGGGGGCCCAGCCTGGCATAGTAGGGGGTGAAGCCCTTCCAGAGGCTGAAGAACCCCTCATATCTCACCACCTTCACCAGCACATCCTGGGGGGGGGGGGACACAGCAGGTCAGGGAGGACCCCAAAACGGGGGAGGGGGACACACACCCCCCCAGAAGGAAGAGAAGCCCTCCCAGAATGGGAGAGGAACACCCAGATAGGAGAGCCCCTCCCCCAACCTGGAATGAACCCCCAAGATGGAAGGAACCCCCCAAATGACCCCCAAACACCCCCAAAACAGGAATGGACCCCCCAAGATGGAAGGAACCCCCCAAATGACCCCTAAGCACCCCCAAAACAGGAATGGACCTCCCTAAAAGTTACTGATGCCCCCCCCCCCCCCCAGCATGGAAGGATCCCCCCTCCAAATGACCCCCCCCAAAGGAGGAATGAAACCCCCAGAAGACACTGATACCCCCCTACAATGGAAGGAATCCCCCTAAATGACCCCAAACATCCCCCAAAATGGAAGGAACCTCCCCCAAAATGGCAGGACCCCCCTCAAATGGCTCAAACACCCCCAAAAAGGGAGGATCCCCCTAAAATGGCCCTGAGCCCCCCCAAATGGAGTAAGCCCCAAAACAGAGGGGAGCCCCCCCACAATCCCCCTGTTCCCCCCAGCCCCTCCCTCCCCAGTCCTGTTCCCCCCAGCCCCGTTCCCCCCAGCCCCTCCCTCACCAGCCCCGTCCCCCCCAGCCCCTCCCTCCCCAGCCCTGTTGCCCCCCAGCCCCTCCCTCACCAGCCCCTCCCTCACCAGCCCCGTCCCCCCAGCCCCTCCCTCCCCAGCCCCGTTCCCCCCAGCCCCTCCCTCACCAGCCCCTCCCTCACCAGCCCCGTCCCCCCAGCCCCTCCCTCCCCAGCCCTGTTGCCCCCCAGCCCCTCCCTCACCAGCCCCGTCCCCCCAGCCCCTCCCTCACCAGCCCCGTCCCCCCAGCCCCCCCCAGCCCCTCCCTCACCAGCCCCTCCCTCACCAGCCCCGTCCCCCCCAGCCCCTCCCTCCCCAGCCCTGTTGCCCCCCAGCCCCTCCCTCACCAGCCCCGTCCCCCCAGCCCCTCCCTCACCAGCCCCTCCCTCACCAGCCCCGTCCCCCCAGCCCCTCCCTCACCAGCCCATTGCGGTACTCAGGCTTCCCATCGATGGTCCTCATGTTCTGGATCCTATTTTTGGGGGGGGAGGGGGAGGGGGATGATAGATTCCAAGTGAGCTTTTTGGGGTGTGTCCCCCCACCCCAGAAGAGTGTAATTGAGGGGGTGGGGGGTGGTCTTCCCCATCCCCCCAATTAAAGAGGCCTTGAGTTAATTGCCCACCGGGTCTTAACGATGTCGACGGGCATGGAGGCAGCCGTGGTGACCAAGCCGCTGATCATGCTGGCGCAGAAGTGGCACAGGATGTCATCCTTGAAGTAGCCTGGGGGGAGGGAAACCCCAGCCTTCAACCGCGGGGGGGCACAAAATGGGGAGGGGCACAGGGTTTAGAGGGGGGCCCCCTCAGCTCCCCCCCCCCCCGCCGAAACCTCACCGGAGTCGAGCAGGAACTGCTTGGACTGGGAGTAGGAAGCCAGCTGGGCAGCGTTGACCACCACGGCCCTGGCCATGGTGGGGATGCAGCCCTGGGGAGGGGGCACAAGGTCAGCAGGGGGTGTTTAGGGGGACACACCCCCCCCCCCCGCACCCCCAAGCTTCCCTGTCCGTCCCCCCATACCTGCCCTGGCCCCCCCATACCCTCCTGGCCCCCTCCCTTGAGTGTATGGGGACCCCCAACCCACCCTCGTTGTGGCGGGGATGCAGCCCTTGGGGGGGGGGGGGTGTAGGGTAAAAGAGGGAGTTGGGGGACCCCACCCCCAAATCCCCTCTGCACCCCCAAACCTCTCCTGCATCTCTGAACCCACCCTGGCCCCCTCCCTTGGGCATGTGAGGACACCCCCCACCCCCCAGTCCACCCTCATGATGGGGATGCAGCCTTGGGGGGCTACAGGGTACAGGGGGGGGGATTTGGGGGGAATCTATGGGTGGGCTGTGGGGGAGTCCCTAGGGGTGTCCCCAGGCTGTGGGGGGGGGGTCTCCAGGGGTGTCCCCAGGCCATGGGGGTGTCCCCAGGCCGTGGGGGGGGTCTCTAGGGGTGTCCCCAGGCCACGGGGGTGTCCCCAGGCTGTGGGGAGGTCCCCAGGCTGTGGGGGGGTGTGTGTCCCTGGGGTGTCCCCAGGCTGTGGGGGTCCCCAGGGCCGTCCCCATGCCGTGGGGTGGGGGGTCCCCGTGCCCCCTCCTCACCCTCCAGAGGGTCCCCACGCCCTCCTCCCTGGCCATCCTCAGCAGCGCGTCGAAGACGTTCCGGTAGCCGCGGCGCTCGCTCGGGGGCAACCTGCGACCCCCCCCCAAACCCCGCCCCGGCCACGCTTTGGGGTGAAAAAGCCCCTTTTGGGGAAGGGGGGCGGTCCCGCCCCTCCCCCGCAGTCGGGCGGGTTGTGGGGAGGGGAGGGGAGGGGGAGGGGAGGGGAGGGGGGGGGCGGCGGGCTCACCGGCCGTCGGCGGTCATGCGGATCAGCGCCACCTCGGCGGGGGTCCCCACGAAGGCGCCGGCGGCGCCGGCGGTCATGCCGATGGCGGCCTTGGCCAGGAAGGGCGGCGGCGTGCCGTCGGGCGCCCCAGGCGCTCCAGCAGCACGCTGTAGATGCCCAGCCGGGTGGTCGTGTAGGTGGCCTGCCGCAGCAGCCCCGCCGACAGCCTGCGCGCCGGGGGCGGCGGGGACAGCGAGGGGCGGCCGCTCAGCACCGCGGGGGCAGGCAGACGGCAACGCCCTCCCCCCGCCAGGGGCCACACACTGCCCCGGGAGCCCCCCCCGGAGACCAGACACTGCCCCGGGAGCCCCCCCGGAGACCAGACACTGCCCCGGGAGCGCCCCCCAGAGACCAGACACTGCCCCGGGAGCCCCCCCAGAGACCAGACACTGCCCCGGGAGCCCCCCAGAGACCAGACACTGCCCCGGGAGCCCCCCAGAGACCAGACACTGCCCCGGGAGCGCCCCCCCCGGGAGAGACCAGACACTGCCCCGGGAGCCCCCCAGAGACCAGACACTGCCCCGGGAGCCCCCCCAGAGACCAGACACTGCCCCGGGAGCCCCCCCAGAGACCAGACACTGCCCCGGGAGCCCCCCCCAGAGACCAGACACTGCCCCGGGAGCCCCCCGAGACCAGACACTGCCCCGGGAGCCCCCCCCCCAGAGACCAGACACACTGCCCCGGGAGCCCCCCCCAGAGACCAGACACTGCCCCGGGAGCCCCCCCCCCCAGAGACCAGACACTGCCCCGGGAGCCCCCCCAGAGACCAGAAACTGCCCCGGGAGCCCCCCCCAGAGACCAGAAACTGCCCCGGGAGCCCCCCCAGAGACCAGAAACTGCCCCGGGAGCCCCCCCCAGAGACCAGACACTGCCCCGGGAGCCCCCCCCGGGAGCCCCCAGAGACCAGACACTGCCCCGGAGCCCCCCAGAGACCAGACACTGCCAAGAGACCAGAAACTGCCCCGGGAGCCCCTCCAAGAGACCAGAAACTGCCCCCGGGAGCCCCTCCAAGAGACCAGAAACTGCCCCGGGAGCCCCTCCAAGAGACCAGACACTGCCCCGGGAGCCCCCCCAGAGACCAGACACTGCCCCGGGAGCCCCCCCCAGAGACCAGAAACTGCCCCGGGAGCCCCCCCAGAGACCAGACACTGCCCCGGAGCCCCCCCAGAGACCAGAAACTGCCCCGGGAGCCCCCCCCAGAGACCAGAAACTGCCCCGGGAGCCCCCCCAGAGACCAGAAACTGCCCCGGGAGCCCCCCAGAGACCAGACACTGCCCCGGGAGCCCCCCAGAGACCAGAAACTGCCCCGGGAGCCCCCCAGAGACCAGACACTGCCCCGGGAGCCCCCCCAGAGACCAGACACTGCCCCGGGAGCCCCCCAGAGACCAGAAACTGCCCCGGGAGCCCCCCCCTCCAGGCATCAGAACCAGCCCCAGGAACCCCAAAGCCAAGCTCCGGCCCCCCCCCCCCAGCAGCCCCCAAAACCTGACCCCAAATCCCCAACCTGCCCTCAAATGAACTGCCTGGGGGTAGCCGGGCCTGGGGGGGGTCGGTTTGAGGGGGGGCCTGGGGCCGCTTTGGGGGTTCTGGGAGTTGGGTTTGTTTGGCAGCATTGTTTTGGGGTCCCCCTGGGTAGGTTTTGGGGGTGGAGGGGGCGTTCTGGGGGTCCCCAGCCCATTTTGGGGGTGTTTTTGGGGGGTCCATACCCCAATGGAGACACCTTTGCACCCCCTCTCCCTGCAGGTTGGAGCCCGGGGGCTCTCTCTGAACATCGTGGGCTGGCTGCTGCCAGCGTTGGGTTGCTCTGGGGGCTCCTGGCTCAGGTGTTGGGGGGTCCCCAGCCCATTTTTTGGGGTGCTTTGGGGTGGGTTTGGGCTCCATACCCAGCACAGAGCCCCCGCAGCCCCCCGCAGCCCCTCCGAGCAGGCTGGGGCCCGGGGGGAGGCTCTTGAAGCACCAGGAGTTTGCTGTGGGCAGCGTTCGGTTGTTCGGGGGGCTCCTGGCTCAGTTTCTTGGGGGGGGGGGTGTGTGTTTGGGGGGGTCCCCAGCCCGTTTTCGGGGGTCCGTACCCAGTGTAGAGCCCCCGCAGCCCCTCCCTGCGCAGGATGGCCCCCAGGGCGTGCAGGCTGGTCGGGTACTCCTTGCCCTTGGCCCCGGCCCCGCTCAGCTGCATTCGGTTCTTCACCAGGTCCAGCGGCTGCACGAACACCGTGGCCCCCATCCTGCAGGGACACGGGGGGGGCGGGGGGCACCCCAGAATGTACCCAGCACCCCCTCCCCCAGCACCGACGGGGGGTGTGGGGGGTGTCTGGGGGGGAGATTTGGGGGAGCTGAAGCGGGTTTGAAGGGGTTTGAGGGGCACTGGGGAGGGTACCGGGGGAGCTGAAGGGCGATTGGGAGGCTCTGAAGGCGTTTTGGGGGGGGCTCTGAAGGCTTGGGGGGGGGGGGGGGGCTTAAGGGGTTTTAGGAGGCTCCGAAGGGGTTTTGGGGGACCTTAGGGGAGGTTTCGGGGGCCTGGAGGGGCCGTGGGGGCACAGGTGGGGGATTTGGAGTACCCGAAGGGTAACTGGGGGCTCTGAGGAGGGCTTGAGGGAGACTGATGTCTTTGGGGGGCAATTCAGGGGGTCTGGAGGGTTCTGGGGGACACTAAGGGAGCCTTGGGGGGGCTGAAGGGGATTTGGGGGGGTCTGGGAGAAATCACGGGGGGCTGAGGGGCTCTGAAGAGGTTTTGGGGAGCCCTGGGGGGCATTTGGGGGACCCGAAGGGATCGGGGGGGTTGTCCTGAAGGACTTAGGGGTCACCCCCTGGGGGGGGGGTGGCTGATAGAATCTGGGGGTGGGCTGCAGGATCTGGGGGGCACTGAAGGCGTTTTGGGGACCACGGGGGGCTGAGGGCATTCGGGGGGCACTGGGGGGGCAGTGGGAGGCGTCTGGGGGCGAACTGAAGAGGTCAGAGGGAACCAAAAGGGTTTGGGGGGGTCCAGAAGGGTTCGGGGGTGCGAGGGGGCTGGGGGGCCCCGGTAGGGGTCTGGAGTGGCTTAGAGGGGGGTCCCGGTTCCCGGCGTCGGGGTTCCCACCCGCGGGGCGTCTGGGTTTGGGGGGCGGGGGTCCCGCTTTTGGGGGCGTCTCACCCGGCCAGGCCGCCGAAGAGGAACTTGACCGCCTTGGGGGAGCTCTTGGGCCGCTCGGCCGCCGGTGCCGGTGCCGCCGCCATCGCGGCCGGGGCGCCGCTGCCGGGGCTGCGGCGGGGGGCGCGGAGCGGGCGGGGGGCGGGGGGCGCGCACGGAGACGGGAAGGGCAGCGCGCGGCCGCAGGGGTGGGCGCAGGGACCCGGGGGGTCCTCAGCCCGCGGCGCCCCAAGGTGACTCGGGGCGGGGGGGGCGTGGGGGGGGGGCGCGTCGGCGGTACGCACGCGCGGGAGGCTGCGCGGTGCTCGCGGGGCGGGGCGGCGCGCGAGGGGGCGGGGCTCGCGGCGGGGGCGGCGCGGCGGCCGCCGGGAAGGTCGCGCCGGTTGTTTGGGGGCGTGGTTTACCCGAGGGGGCGTCGCCGCGCCTGGAGGCGCCGTCCCGCGTGGCGGCTGCGATTGGTGGGGGGCGGTCGAGGCGGGAAGCGCGCTGAGCGGGGATTGGCGGACGGGGCTGGGCGGGCCTCGCGGGGGCGCCGCCTCCCGCCGCCGCTGCCCGCCGGGTGCCGCCATCTTGGGCCGGAGGAGGAGGCGGTGAGCGAGGGGAGGGACCGAGGGGAACTGGGAGGCACTGGGGGCCGCTGGGAGGCACTGGGAGTGAACTGGGCGGCAGCGGGGACGTGCCGGGGGGCGCTGAGGGGATGCTGGGGAGCGCGGGGAACGCGCGGGGGGAGCTGGGAGGTACTGGGAAGCGTTCTGGGGATGCCGGAGGACGCTGGGAGGTGCGGAGGGTGCCGAGAGGCGCTGGAGGCGCCGGGGGCCGCTGGGAGCGTGCTGGGGGTACCGCGAGGCGTTCTGGGGGTACCGGGGGGCGTTCTGGGGGTACTGCGAGGTGCTGGAGAACACGAGCAGGTAGCCATGGGGGCTGTGGGGCAGGCTGGGGATGGAGTCTGCTTGGGCTGCAGCGGGGCCTTGGGCACCCTCCCCCAGGCAGCTCCCGGGCAAGCTGTCAGCCCCTGGCTGGGGCAGCAGCACTCTGAGCTGGGGCAGGAGCTGGCTGCAGGCCGAGCCCAGAGGGTGCTGGTGAATGGTGCCACAGCCAGCTGGCAGCCTGGCACCGGCGGTGCCCCAGGGAGCGGTGCTGGGCCCCAGCCTCTGAACATCTCCATTGCTGATCCGGAGGAGGGCATCGAGTCCATCAGCAGGGAGCTGGCAGCTGGCACCGAGCTGGGGGCAGGAGTTGAGCTGAGGGCAGGAGAGCTCTGCAGAGGGACCTTGACCAGCTGGGCAGAGGGGCAGAGTCCAACAGGATGGCATTCAACGAGTCCAAGTGCCAGGGGCCGCACCTCGGCCACGGCGCCCCCAGGCGGTGCCGCAGGCTGGGGGCAGAGGGGCCGAGAGCGGCCAGGCGGAGAGGGGCCTGGGGGCGCCGGGGGACGGGAGGCTGAACAGGAGCCCGCAGTGTGCCCAGGGGGCCGAGAGGGCCGAGGGCATCCTGGCCCGCAGCGGGAGCGGTGCGGCCAGCAGGAGCAGGGAGCTCATCCTGCCCTGTGCTCAGCGCTGCTGAGGCCACCCCTTGAGCCCTGTGCCCAGCTCTGGGCCCCTCGGGCCGGGAAAGAGGTTGAGCTGCTGGAAGGTGTCCAGAGAAGGGCAACGAGGCTGGGGAGGGGTCTGGGGCACAGCCCCGGGAGGAGAGGCTGAGGGAGCTGGGGTGCTGAGCCTGGAGGGGAGGAGGCTCAGGGGAGACCTCATTGCTCTCTGCCCCTCCCTGCAGGGAGCTTGTAGCCGGGTGGGGGTTGGGCTCTGCTCCCAGGCCCCCAGCAGCAGAACGAGAGGACACAGCCTCAGGCTGTGCCAGGGGAGGTTGAGGCTGAGGCTGGAGGTGAGGAGGGAGTTCTTCACAGAGAGAGTTGTTGGCCACTGGGATGTGCTGCCCGGGGGGAGGTGGAGTCCCCGTCCCTGGGGGCGCTCAGGAGGGGACTGGACGTGGCCCCTGGGGCCCTGGTCTGGTCAGTCAGGAGGTGCTGGGTGGCAGCTCGGCCCCGGTGACGTTTGAGGTCTCTTCCAACCTTACTGATGCTCCGAGTCTGTGAGCACTGGGAGGGCAGAGAGGCTCTGACCGCTGGAGGGCGCTGGGGCGCCGTGTCGGCACTGGGGGGCACTCTGGGGGGACTGGGTGATCCCGGGGACGCTGGGAGGTGCAGAGGGCGCTGCGGCCGCTGGGGGGCGCCGTGTCGGCACTGGGGGGCACTGGGCGGCGCGGAGAGGCTCTGCGGCCAGCGGGGGGCGCTGGGAACCACGTTGGGGCGGCAGAGAGCGGCTCAAGGTGACCCTGGGTGCTGTGCCGGGGTGGCAGAGTTGGCAGCCCCCACTGGCGACAGGGTGGCAGGGGCTGGACCCCCGGGGGTGGCACCGCGGGGAGGCGCCACCAGGACAGGGGCTGGAGCCCCGGGGGTGGCACCATGGCACTGGGTGGCACCAGGACAGGGTCTGGAGCCCCAGGGGTGGCACCAGGACAAGGTGCCCCTGTGCCAAGGCGCCACGTGTGCCAGGGTGATTCAGAGCTGGCCCCGGGGGTGCCGCCTGGCACTGGGAGAGGCTGTGGGGAGCCGGAGGGGACAGGGGCAGCGCCCCCCGCAGTGCCCCACGGCCGCCCACAGTGCCCCACGAGTGACCCAGTGCCCCACGGGTGCCCTAAGGTGCCCCACAAATGTCCCACGGTGCCCCGGAAGCGTCCCACGGCTGCCCCACGGGGACCCATGGTGCCCCACAAGTGCCCTACGGCTGCCCCATGGGGGCCCACCGTGCCCCAGTAGTGCCCCACGGCTGCCCCATGGGGACCCACGGCTGCCCCACAGTGCCCCACGAGTGACCCTAAGGTGCCCCACAAATGTCCCACCGTGCCCCTGAAGCGTCCCACGGCTGCCCCACGGGGTCCCATGGCTGCCCCAGAAGTGCCCCACGGCCACCCCATGGGGACCCACCATGCCCAGTAGTGCCCCACGGCTGCCCCACGGGGTCCCATGGCTGCCCCAGAAGTGCCCCACGGCCACCCCATGGGGACCCACCATGCCCAGAAGTGCCCCACGGCTGCCCCACGGGGTCCCATGGCTGCCCCAGAAGTGCCCCACGGCTGCCCCACGGGGACCCGCGGTGCCCCAGTGCTGCTCCCCTGCCCCACAACCGCCCCGACCCCCGCCTAGCAGCACTTGGGGGGAGACAGCAGGCAGGAGCCGGGGGAGCTCCTCCTGCCCCCAGCTCCTGCCCCATAGATTCCCCCGCAGCGTGGGGCCCACGGCCGTGCCCCTCCCGCGCGAAGGGGCTCCGGGCCGGGGGAGGGGCGGCGGCGCCGCAGCCGCGTCCAGGCCTTATAAGGGAAACGGCGGCGCCGGGAGCGCTTCCGCCCCACGGCTGCCCCACGGCCCTGCCCCCCGCCCACGGCCGCCCCACGGCCCTGCCCCACGGCCCTGCTCCCTGCCCCACGGCCGCCCCACGGCCCTGCCCCCGCCCCACGGCCCTGCTCCCCGCCCCACGGCCGCCCCACGGCCCTGCCCCCCGCCCCCACGGCCGCCCCACGGCCCTGCCCCCTGCCCCACGGCTTCCCCCCGGCTCCAGGAGCGTCCCAGCCCCACAAGCTTTCTGCCCAAGTGTCTCTTCTACCTCCCCCCCCCGGGACCTCCTGCTCCCCACACTGAGCTCCCTCTGCCCCCCGAGTCCCTTCCTGCCCCCCACACTGCCCCTAACCTCTTTCTCTGCCCCACAGCCGCAGCATGGACCCTGCCTGCCCCCACCTGCCGCCTGCCCCCACCTGCTGGACCCCCTCGGGTGAGCTCCTACACCCCCCCCCAATAAAGTCCCTGACCCCCAACTGCGGCTTCTGTGGGGCTGGGAGGAGGGGAGGGGGTGTCAGTGACGTGGCCTCACCCCTGCCCCACGGCGGACTCTGACCCCCGGGTGTGGCTTCGACCCTTGGACCCGGCCCTGCCGCACCCCACGGCCCTGCCCCATGGCTCTGAGCTCTGCCCCACGGCTCTGAGCGCCCCACAGCTCTGAGCTCTGCCCCACGGCTCTGAGAGCCCCACGGCCCTGCCCCACGGCTCTGAGCTCTACCCCACGGCTCTGCCCCACGGCCCTGCCCCACGGCTCTGAGCTCTGCCCCACGGCCCTGCCCCACGGCTCTGAGCTCTGCCCCACGGCTCTGAGAGCCCCACGGCCCTGCCCCACGGCTCTGAGCTCTGCCCCACGGCCCTGCCCCACGGCCCTGCCGCACACATTTGTGCCCCTCAGCCCCACACATCCAGCCCGTACGTCCCCCCCGCCCCACAGAGCGCGGCGGCTCCCACCAAGCCTCGTTTATTGCTGCCGGCAGCGGTGGGGGTGGGGCCGGGGCTGCGTGTGGCGGCGCTGAGGGGGCGGGAGGGGGTCCGGGGTGGTCCCTGCTGGGGGTGGTCCCGGCTCGCTTCGGTCCGACAGAGAGGGGGGGCGGGGCTACGAGTGAAGGGGCGTGTCCGGGCGGGGGAGGGCGTGTCCGGGCGTGGCCCCGCCCTCAGTACTGCGAGCGCCGCAGGTGATTGGCCATCTCGTAGCACTTCTTGTTGACGCAGCCGCCGTGCACCCCCTCCTTGCCCATCACCAGCACGATGGCTGCGGGGGGAGGCGGGGGCGGCTCAGGGGGCGGCTCAGGGGGCGGCTCCCCCCCAGCGCCCCTTCCTCCCCCCATTCCCCCCCCCAGCGCCCCCTTCCTCCCCCAGCCCCCCTTCCTCCCCCATTCCCCCCCAGCCCCCCCTTCCTCCCCCTTCCTCCCCCTTCCTCCCCCTCCTCTTCCCTCTCCTTCCCCTTTCTCTTCCTCCCTCCCATCTCCCCTCCCCCTCCCTTCCCGCCTTGGCCACCGCCAGAGCCCCAAGAGGGGAGCAGGGGGGTGGGAGGTGCCAGGGGGTGCTGGGAGAGGTGGCACAGGGGTACAGGATGGGACCCCAGGCCGCAGGAGGCAGTGCTGGAGGCTACCAGAGCTGCCAGGGGGCTGCCAGGAGGTGCCGTGGGGTGACCCCGGGGTGACCCCAGGGCGACAGGAGGGCACGGGGGGGGGGGGGGGGGGGCAAGGGGGATGCCAGGTGGTGGTGAGAGGGATGAGCAGCAACCAGGGAGACTGAGGAGTGGCACTGGCTGCTAGGGGGTGACAGAGGGATGCCAGGGGAGAGGAGAGGCATGCCAGAGGGATGCCCTAGGGTCACACTGGGTGCCAGGGGTGCCAGAGGGATGCCAGGGGTCGGCAGAGGGTCTCAGGGGGTCACACTGGGTGCCATGGGCGGACAGGGGGATGCCAGAGGGTGTCAGAGGATCAGACTGGGTGCCATGGGCTGACACAAGGGTGCCAGGAGGTGACAGAGGGATGGCAGAGGGATGCCATGGGCTGAGAGAAGGATGGCAGAGGGATGGCAGAGGGATGCCAGGTCACACTGGGTGCCAGGGGGTGGCAGAGGGATGGCACAGGGATGCCAGGTCACACTGGGTGCCAGGGGGTGACAGAAGGATGCCAGGAGGTGACAGAGGGTCATGCTGGGTGCCAGGGGGTGGCAGAGGGGTGGCAGAGGGATGCCAGGTCACGCTGGGTGCCAGGGGGTGCCAGGGGGTGGCAGAGGGATGCCAGGTCACGCTGGGTGCCAGGGGGTGGCAGAGGGGTGGCAGAGGGATGCCAGGTCACACTGGGTGCCAGGGGGTGGCAGAGGGGTGGCAGAGGGATGCCAGGTCACGCTGGGTGCCAGGGGTGGCAGAGGGATGGCACAGGGATGCCAGGTCACGCTGGGTGCCAGGGGGTGGCAGAGGGGTGGCAGAGGGATGCCAGGTCACGCTGGGTGCCAGGGGGTGGCAGAGGGATGCCAGGAGGTGACAGAGGGTCACGCTGGGTGCCAGGGGGTGCCAGGGGGTGGCAGAGGGATGGCAGAGGGATGCCGGGGGTGCGCGAGGGCGGCGGGGGGCCGTCGGGGGCGCCGCGGCACTCACTCTTGTTGGTGATGGTGGCGGTGATGTTGAAGGTGGGCGCCCCCGCGGGGCTCTTGGTGCGCAGGTCCATGCTGTGCTCGCCCTCCACCAGCAGCGAGTCCCGGATCACCGAGCAGCGCAGCCCGCCCAGGGTCAGCCCGTTCACCAGCAGCGGCCCCCGGTCCGGCCCCACCAGCGCCGCCACCTCCGCCGCCTGCCGCAGCCCCGCAGACACCGCGGCGTCAGGGCCGGCCCCGCCCCGCCCCGGGACCCCCGGCGTCCACCCAACGACCCCCAGCGGCACGGGCACCAGTGAGGGACCCCCGGCGTCCACCCAACGACCCCCAGCGGCACGGGCACCAGTGAGGGACCCCCGGCGTCCACCCAGCAGCCCCCAGCGACACAGGAAGCAGGTGAGGGACCCCCAACGTCCACCCAGCAGCCCCCAGCGACACAGGAAGGAGGTGAGGGACCCGCAACGTCCACCCAGCAGCCCCCCAGCGACACAGGAAGCAGGTGAGGGACCCCCAACGTCCACCCAGCAGCCCCCCAGCGACACAGGAAGGAGGTGAGGGACCCGCAACGTCCACCCAGCAGCCCCCCAGCGACACAGGAAGCAGGTGAGGGACCCCCAACGTCCACCCAGCAGCCCCCCAGCGACACAGAAAGGAGGTGAGGGACCCCCAACGTCCACCCAGCAGCCCCCCAGCGACACAGGAAGGAGGTGAGGGACCCCCAACGTCCACCCAGCAGCCCCCTCCACAGGAAGGAGGTGAGGGACCAACGTCCACCCAGCCCCCTAAAGCCACAGGAAGGAGGTGAGGGACCCCCAACGTCCACCCAGCAGCCCCCTAAAGCCACAGGAAGGAGGTGAGGGACCCGCAACGTCCACCCAGCAGCCCCCTAAAGCCACAGGAAGGAGGTGAGGGACCCCCAACGTCCACCCAGCAGCCCCCCAGGGACACAGGAAGCAGGTGAGGGACCCCCAACATCCACCCAACCGCCCCCCCCCCCTTCTCGGCACGGGAACGAGATGAGGGACCACCAGAGTCCACCCAGCAGCCCCCCAGTGGCAGGGGAATGAGGTGAGTGACCCCCAGCAACACGGGAACCAGGCGAGGGACCCCAGGGTGCACCCGGCCCCCTCCCCGGGCAACATAGGAATGAGGTGAGGGACCCCCAACATCCAGCCCCCTCCCCCCCCCCACGGGACCCCACTTGGAGTCAGGACCCCCCCCCCAACACACACCCCCCCCCAGGGACCCGAGAGTCTGGGGACACCTAGGACCTTCTCCCCACAGAGACCCCAACAAGGGACCCAGGAGTTTGGGGACTCCCCCCAGTAAGGGAGCCAAGAGGCTGGGGACCCCCAACCCCCCCCTAAGAGACACAGGAATTTGGGGGGACATCCCCCCGAGGCGTCCTGTAAGGGCAATGGCCAGGTAGAGACCACCCCCATGACACCCCCATAAGGACCCCCACGGGAGAGCCCCCTCCCCCTCCCCCCCCTTGAACCACAAAAGCCCCATAAGGACCCCCGGGACCCCCCCAGGGACCCCTAATTTCGAGACACCACCCCCCCCCCCCCCCCCCAAAATGGACACAGAGGTCTGGGGACCCCTCCAGGGACCCCCCAGCTTGGGGCCCCCCTCCCCCCTGACAAAACCCAATGAGAGGACTCAAAACCTTGAGCTCCCCCTCCCCATAATTCCCCTCCCTTTGACCCCCAAGGAGACCCCCCCCCCAAAACGCCCCTCTCTGAACCCCCCTTGTCACCCCCTCCCCCCATAACGGCCCTAAGCTTCCTGCAACCCCCGTCCCCAATTTCCTGCCCCCTCTTTCATTTCCGGGGGGGTGTGGGGAAGGGGGGGGTGGGGTAATGGGGTTAAGGGAGGGGGGGCGAACAGGGGGAAGGGGGAGTGCACGCGCGCCGCCCCTCCCCCCACAGGAAGGCCCTGCCCGCCCCTCCCCCACCGGGAAGTGGCCACATTCCGGAGATGTTTAATCGTTAAGAGCCCCCCCAAAAAAGAACCCAAAAAGGGGGGGCCGGGGGGGGGGGCGGGGCATGGGGAAGGGGCTGCAAAGAGTGCGGGGGGTTAGAAGTAGGGGAGGGAGAAGTTCGGCGGGGGTCGCGGGAGTTTGGGAGGGGGCAGAGAGGTGCGGGGGGGGCTTAAAATGGGTCTGGGGGAGGGTTGAAACGGGTCCGGAGGGAGGGGGCGAAAGGGTCTCGGGGTGGTTAAAATGGGTCGGGGGGGGAGGCAGAAAGGGTCCCGGGGGGCCACAGTCAAAGAGGGAAGAATAGGGAAGTGATGGGGGGAGGGGGTGTCGTGGAGCCACGTGGGGCGGAAAGCTTGGGGCGCTGCGGACCCCCCCCGCATTTCTGGGTCTCTTATGGTGAGGGGGGTCTGGGGGGTGGGGGTGGGGTCACGGGGGCACGCTGAGGTCGGATTTTGGGGGGGGGGGGAAGCGTCTGGGGTCACGCCCTGGGTGCCTGAGGCCCATCCAGGGTCAGGGATTGGCCGGGGGGGGTCCCGGACTCGCGGGTGCTCCCCGTGAACCTTCCAGATTGATGGGAGGGGGGGTCAAGGGGTGCCCCCCGCCCCCCGCGCTTCCTGAACCGCTGAGACCCTTCCCCACCCCCCCCCGGCCTCATGTGACCCTCCCTGATCTCCTGAGCCCCCGCCCCCCCAAGCCCCCTGAGACGGGGAGCTAGGAGGTGCCCCCCCGCCCCCTTTGAGCCCCCTAACATTTGGGGCGCGGGGGGGGGGGGGGGTGAATTTAGAGCTGCCCCCGCGCCCCTCCTCAGCCCTTTGGGACGCCCCCCAACCCCTCTAGAATCTTTGGGGGGGGGTTAGCGGTGTCTGCTTGCCCCCCCAAATCCCTGGGGGGTGCTAGGGGGTCCCTCCCCTTCCTTACCCCCCTCAGATCTCTGGGGGGACCTAAGGGCTACGAGTTGGGGTGGGGGGGATAGGGATGTGTGACCCCCCCCCGACCCCCTAAATTCCCTGAGGGGAGTCCGGGGGGGGGGCTAGGGCCACCCTCCCCCACCCCCCTCTTTGCCCCCTCCCTCTCCCCAAGTGGGGGGGGGGCGGGGGGGCCGGGCCACGCTGGCAGCTCCCTGGCGTTTTCTCCCTTTTTGTCCCTCGCCGGCGGCCGTCGCTGGGGCAGGGCCGGGGGGGGGGGGCTCAGCCCCGCCTCCCTCCGCTGCAAGGCAGGAAACCCCTCCCCCCTTCCTCCTCCCCCCCAAAATCCTTTTCCTTCTCTCTTGCCTTCCCCCCTGCTCCCCTTTTCACTATCGCGACTGCTCACCGTGATATTAGCGAAGGTCTTGCCGGGCGCGGCGGCCCAGACGGCGGGGGTATCGCGATAGCCCACGATAGCCGCATCCTGGCAGGTGCCGTCCGCCAGCAGCGTCTCCACGTACGGCGCCCACCCGCTCATGGCGCCGGCGGGAAAGGGAGAGAGGGAGAGAGAGAGAGGCGGGGAGGGGGTGCCGGGGGGAGAGGGGGCGGAGCCCGAGCCGGCGGCGGGAGGGAGGAAAGAGGGCGGGCGGGGCCCAGAGGGAAAAAGGCGGGAAAAGGGGGCGGAGCTTCAGGAGGGGAGGAGGGACGGGCAGAACCGGCGCCTGCGCAGTGCGGGAGGGGCGCCGCGCGGCTGGGAGCGGCGCGAGCGCGGCGGCGCCGCTTTCATAGGCGAGCGAGGGGGCGGGGCCGGGAGGGGGCGGGGTTAGCGCGAGGGGCGGGGCGCGGGCGGGGCTTAAGGCGGCCGGCAGCGCCCGGCGGGAGCAGGAAGGGAGGGAAAGGGAGTGGGGAGGAGGCTGCCCAGGGATCGCCCCCGCCCCTCCCTCTTCCCCCTGCTCCCCCCACCCCCAGTGTCATCGCGATAGCTTCCTCGTGTCGTGAGCCCTCCGCGGCGTTGGGATGCGTCCAGCGGCGTCTCGGCTGCCGCCGCGATGTCGTGACAGCCTCCCTAGTGGGACCGAGCCCTCCCGCCCCTGCGGGTCCGCCTCTGGCCTTACCGTGCTTTGCCTTCCTGTGTTATCGCGACAGGTCCAATGTGTCGTGAGCCCTCCGCGGCGTCGGAATGCGTCTCGATATGTCGTGTTAGCCGCCGCGGTGTGTTGATAGCCGTGGAGATGTCGTGACAGCTTCCTGCTGGTACGGAGCTCTCCTGCCACTGCGGGTCGTTTCCCTCTTCCCTCTGTCGTTATCGCGACACTCCCTCGTTAACACAGACACACACCCCCCCCAACCACACTTTATCGTGACTGCTCTTCAGGGTATTGTGCCCCACCCACTGTCGCGATACTCCCTCGTTAGTGTAGCCCTTTCACGCCTCAGCCTGACCCCTTGTGTTCACCTGAGGCGTCCTCCCTATCGCGACACCACCCCCGATAGTGACTCCATCCCCTCTAAAACGACACGAACCTGCCTGGAGACGCCGCCCCTCTTATCGCGACCCGGGATCGTGACCACCTCCCGTTCATACTCCCACGCCCCTCCCGGAGCGACTCCTTATCGTGATCCTTCCCCGTCGCTGTCGCGACGCTGCCCCCCCCATTTTATTGCGGAAGCCCCCAATTATCGCGGCTCACCCCCCAATTTTCGTGACCCTGTCCCCCCCAAATAGGGCAGGGAAGGACTTGGGGGGAGAGGGGGAGGAGGTCCCAAGACCTGCAGAGCTTCCCCGGGGGGATGGAGGGAGGACCCCCCCCAAATACGGGAGGCCAGGGGAGGTCCCAGGGGCTTCACAGCAGGGCTGGGGGGCGGAGCATCGCAAAGGCATGAGGAGCAACGACCCCCCCAAATGATCCCCCTTTGCAACGCAACGCCCCCAAATGATCCCCCCGCGCGACGACCCCCCCCGAGTTCCTCGTGTGTCCCCCCTAATTCCAGGGGCGCCCCTTTATCTGTTCCCCCGCAATTCATCTCCCCCCTCCTGCCAGTGCCCCCAATTCTCCCCCTCCCCAATTCCTCACCCCTTCTGCATGACCCCCCCCCTCAAAATCTCTCTCCCCGCCCCCTCCCCAAATTCCCCTCCCCCCTCCCGTCTCGCGCTCTCCCGCCACCAGCTTTGACTCAGCCCCGGGCGGGACTTTCCGGGGGGGGGGGGGAGAGAGGTTGAATTGGGGAGGGGGGGAGGGGCAGCGGTTTCACTTCCTGCCCGCGGGGGGGCGAGGGGGGCGGAAAATGGGGGGAGGGGCCGCGCGGGGCCGTTTTGCTTTGGCGGGGGGCGAGAAGGAGCCAGGAGGGGGGGTGGGGGGGGGGGTTGTCAGAAGGGTCCTGGGGGGGGGGGGGGGAGGTGTGCAAGGGTGTTGGGGGGGGGGGGGGGGGTCAGGACTTGGGGTCCCGCCCCTCTTTTGCCCTCCCCCCACCCCCTCGGTGAGAACTTCCCCGGGAAGTGGTCAGAGGCTCTGCCCCTCCCCCCCCCCAGCACTTATAAGGCTGTGACCCCCCCTCCCCCCCCACTTCAACCCCTGCAGACCCCAGAGAAGCCACTCTGCGCCCCCCCCCCACCCCCCCGCCAAATAAAAAAGGGGTTCGGGGTGACCCCCAAAGCCCCCCCGGGGGGCCGCAGTAGAGGGAAGAGGTCACAGGGGGTCAAGGAGAGACTCAAGCCCCCCCCCCCCCCATGAGACCTCCCCCAGCCAAAAACGAGGACCCCCCCAAGAAATGAGAGCCCCCCCCCCCCCGCCCGAACGTGAAGACCCCACCCGAAAGTGAGGACACCCCCCCAGGAAAATGAAACTCCCTCCCTCCCCCCCCGAAGGGGGACCCAGGAGGGGTTTTATTTGGGGGGGGGGGGACACAACTCCAGTGTCCTGAGACCCCTCCCCCCAGCGGGACCTAGAATGCAGCTGTGTCCCCCCCCCCCAAAAAGGGCCCCCAGGGATTCTTTGGGGGGGGGTCAGAAGGGGTCAGGGGGACCCCGGCTTCCCCTGAAACCCCCCCCCAAGAATGGGACCCCCCCCAAATCAACCCAGAAAGGCCTTGGGGGGGCTCGGGGCGGGGGGGGGGTCAGGTTACTGTGGCCTTTCCCTGAGACCTTTGGGGGGCTAAATATAGCCCCGGGGGGGTGGGGGGAGGGGATCTGAGGGGGGGGTTGGGCATAAATAGACCCCAGGGGACCCCCGGGTGGGGACAGGGCCGGAGCCAGAGGCAGCAGGCAGTGAGCTGGGGGGGGGCTTGGGTTAGCCCTGGGGGGGGGGTCCCCTTGTTTTTGGGGGGTGGTCTCCCAAAATGCTCTGACACCCCCCCCCCCAGGTTCCCTCTTCTGAAGGGGAGTCTCTAGGACGCCTGGAACCCCCCCCCCCCCCCCCAAGAAGCCTCCTGGGGGGGGGTCTTGTTTCTTGGGGGGGGTCTGAGGGATACTTCGCCCCCCCCTGGACACCGCCCCCCCCCAAATCTGGGTCCCCTTTTTTTTGAGGGGTGGTCTCTTTTGGGGGGGGGGATTTTTGAGGGGGGGGACACTCCATTTGTTTTGGGGGGGCCCAGATTTTAGGTCCCATTTTGAAGGGGGGTCGTCCCTGTGCCCCCTCCCCATCCTTTTTGGCTCCTCTTGGTTCAGGGGGGTTTGTGAGGGTGCCATTCTGGGGGGAGGTCCCGGGGGGTATTTTTTTTTTCGGGGGGGGGTCTCTGACATCAAATCCTTTCCCTCCCCCTCTGCCCCTCCTCTTTCCACTCCCTGGTGGGATGGGAGGGGTCTGGGCTCCCCTCAGGCCTCCCCCAGCTCCTCGGTCCCTTGGTGACCTTGGGGGGGTCTTTGAGGGGGGCTCAAGGTCAGGTGGTCCCGGGGGGCCCCTCCCGCTTTGACACGGGCTCCCCCCGCCCCCCTCCCCCTCCCCCCAGCGATGTCCATCCAGAAGGTGGTGGCCAGGGAGATCCTGGACTCCAGGGGCAACCCCACGGTGGAGGTCGACCTGTTCACCGCCAAGGGTCAGCGGGGAGGGGGCCGCGGGGGGGGGCACGCGTGGGGAGGGGGCCGCGGGGGGAGGGCGGTAGGGTGGCACCCCGAAGGGGAGGTGGGACATGTAGGGATGGGGGGGGGGGGGCACGGGGAGAAAGAGGGAGGGGGCCCATGGGGGGAGGGGGCTGGGGGGGTGAGAGGGAAAGGAAGGGGTATGTGTGGGGAGGGGTTGGGGGGCATGGGGAAGGGGGGGAAGGGGAGGCATGTGTGGGGAAGGGGCTGGGGGGGTCAGGGGGAAGGGGGACATGTGTGGGGAGGGGGCTGGGGGGGGTCAGGGGGAAGCGGGGGACGTGTGGGGAAGGGGCTGAGGGGGACATGGGGAAGGGGGGCAGGTGTGGGGAGGGGGCTGGGGGGGTCAGGGGGAAGGGAGGGCAGGTGTGGGGAAGGGGCATGTGAAGGGGAGGGGAGCCCCACGGCCGGGGGGCCGGGGGGGTGACGGCGCGCCGCCCCCAGGGCGCTTCCGAGCGGCGGTGCCCAGCGGAGCCTCCACCGGCATCCACGAGGCCTTGGAGCTGCGGGACGGGGACAAGGGGCGCTACCTGGGCAAAGGTGGGGCTGGGGGCGCGCCGGGACCCCCCGCGCCTCGGCGGGCCCCGCAGGGCACAGCCCGGCCCCAGCAGCACCCCCAGACCCAGCTGGGGCCCCCGCGGCCCCGGGACCCAACTGGGGTGCACCGAGACCCCCAGGACCCAACTGAGCCCCACCAAGGCCCCCAGGACCCAACTGAGCCCCACCAAGGCCCCCAGGACCCAACTGGGGTGCACCGAGACCCCCAGGACCCAACTGAGCCCCACCGAGGCCCCCAGGACCCAACTGAGCCCAACCGAGACCCCCAGGACCCAACTGAGCCCCACCGAGGCCCCCAGGACCCAACTGAGCCCCACCGAGACCCCCAGGACCCAACTGAGCCCCCCAAGGCCCCCAGGACCCAACTGACCCCCACTGAGGCCCCCCAGGACCCAACTGAGCCCCCCAAGGCCCCCAGGACCCAACTGAGCCCCCCCGAGACCCCCAGGACCCAACTGAGCCCCCGCGAGGCCCCCGGGACCCAACTGAGCCCCACCGAGGCCCCCAGGACCCAACTGACCCCCACCAAGGCCCCCAGGACCCTCTGTGTCCCCCCAAGCCCCTGCCCCCTGCCCGTGCCCCCCCGTGCCGTGAGCCCCTCCTGTGCCCCCAGGGGTGCTGAAGGCCGTGGAACACGTCAACAAGACCATTGGCCCTGCCCTGGTGGAGAAGGTTGGTGAGGCCCTGGCTGGGGGGGGAGGTTTGGGGAAGGGGTGGGGGTGACTTTGGGGTCCCCCAACCCTTTGACCCTCCCTCTCCCCTCCCCCCCCCCCCAGAAAATCAGCGTGGTGGAGCAGGAGAAGATTGACAAGCTGATGATTGACATGGATGGCACCGAGAACAAGTGTGAGCCCCTGGGGACCCCAGACCCAATGGCAGCCCCCAGGCCCACTGACCCTCCTGAGACCCAGCTGGAGGCCCCCAGACCCAGTGGCACCCCCAGACCCAATGGACACCCCCAGACCCAATGGGCACCCCCAGACCCAATGGACACCCCCAGACCCAATGGACACCCCCAGACCCAATGGCACCCCCAGACCCAATGGACACCCCCAGACCCAATGGGCACCCCCAGACCCAATGGACACCCCCAGACCCAATGGGACACCCCCAGACCCAATGGACACCCCCAGACCCAATGGGACACCCCCAGACCCAATGGGCACCCCCAGACTCTATGGACACCCCCAGACTCAATGGACACCCCCAGACCCAATGGGACACCCCCAGACCCAATGGCACCCCCAGACCCACCTGGATTCCCTCAAGACCAAACCAGCTCCCTCCAAACGCCCCTGAGACACCCAACCCCCACCCCCCCAAGACCCCTCAGGACCCCCCAGAACCTTGCTGGGATCCCCCAAGACCCTCAAGACCCAACTGGGAGCCCCCAACCCCCTCGAGACCCAACCAGGTCCCTTTGAACCCACCTGAGACCCTCAAGCCCCCCCCAGAGCCTCCCCAAAACCTTGCCGGGATGCCCCAAAGCCCCTTCTGAAGCCCTTCGAGACCCCCTGAGGAGGCTTGCCACGCCCCCTGAGCCCCCAACGTGTGCCCCCCCAGCCAAGTTCGGGGCCAACGCCATCCTGGGGGTGTCGCTGGCGGTGTGCAAGGCGGGGGCGGCCGAGCGGGGGGTGCCGCTGTACCAGCACATCGCCGACCTGGCCGGCAACAAGGAGCTGATCCTGCCCGTGCCGGTACCGCCGCGCCGCCAGGGGGCGCCAGAGGCCGGGCAGGGCGGGGGCAGGAGGAGCCAGGATGGGGCTGGAGGGAGCTGGCTGGGGCTGGAGGGAGCTGGTTGGGGTTGGAGGGAGCTGGTTGGGGCTGGAGGGACCTGGTTGGGGCTGGAGGGAACTGGTTGGGGTTGGAGGGAGATGGTTGGGGTTGGAAGGAGCTGGTTGGGGCTGGAGGGAGCTGGTTGGGGTTGGAGGGAGATGGTTGGGGTTGGAAGGAGCTGGTTGGGGCTGGAGGGAGCTGGTTGGGGTTGGAGGGAGCTGGTTGGGGCTGGAGGGAGCTGGTTGGGGTTGGAAGGAGCTGGTTGGGGCTGGAGGGAGCTGGTTGGGGCTGGAGGGAGCTGGTTGGGGTTGGAAGGAGCTGGTTGGGGCTGGAGGGAGCTGGTTGGGGTTGGAAGGAGCTGGTTGGGGCTGGAGGAGCTGGTTGGGGTTGGAGGGAGCTGGTTGGGGCTGGAGGGAGATGGTTGGGGTTGGAAGGAGCTGGTTGGGGCTGGAGGGAGCTGGTTGGGGTTGGAAGGAGCTGGTTGGGGCTGGAGGAGCTGGTTGGGGTTGGAGGGAGCTGGTTGGGGCTGGAGGGAGATGGTTGGGGTTGGAAGGAGCTGGTTGGGGTTGGAGGGACCTGGTTGGGGCTGGAGGGAGATGGTTGGGGCTGGAGGGAGATGGTTGGGGTTGGAGGGAGCTGGTTGGGGCTGGAGGGAGATGGTTGGGGTTGGAAGGAGCTGGTTGGGGTTGGAAGGAGCTGGTTGGGGTTGGAGGGAGCTGGTTGGGGTTGGAGGGAGATGGTTGGGGTTGGAGGAGCTGGTTGGGGTTGGAGGGAGCTGGTTGGGGCTGGAGGGAGCTGGTTGGGGCTGGAGGGAGCTGGTTGGGGCTGGAGGGAGCTGGTTGGGGTTGGAGGGAGCTGGTTGGGGCTGGAGGGAGCTGGTTGGGGCTGGAGGGAGCTGGTTGGGGCTGGAGGGAGCTGGTTGGGGTTGGAGGGAGCTGGTTGGGGCTGGAGGGAGATGGTTGGGGTTGGAAGGAGCTGGTTGGGGCTGGAGGGAGCTGGTTGGGGTTGGAAGGAGCTGGTTGGGGCTGGAGGAGCTGGTTGGGGTTGGAGGGAGCTGGTTGGGGCTGGAGGGAGATGGTTGGGGTTGGAAGGAGCTGGTTGGGGTTGGAGGGACCTGGTTGGGGCTGGAGGGAGATGGTTGGGGCTGGAGGGAGATGGTTGGGGTTGGAGGGAGCTGGTTGGGGCTGGAGGGAGATGGTTGGGGTTGGAAGGAGCTGGTTGGGGTTGGAGGGAGCTGGTTGGGGTTGGAAGGAGCTGGTTGGGGTTGGAAGGAGCTGGTTGGGGTTGGAGGGAGCTGGTTGGGGTTGGAGGGAGCTGGTTGGGGCTGGAGGGAGATGGTTGGGGTTGGAAGGAGCTGGTTGGGGCTGGAGGGAGCTGGTTGGGGTTGGAAGGAGCTGGTTGGGGCTGGAGGGAGCTGGTTGGGGTTGAGGGAGCTGGTTGGGGCTGGAGGGAGCTGGTTGGGGTTGGAAGGAGCTGGTTGGGGCTGGAGGGAGCTGGTTGGGGCTGGAGGGAGCTGGTTGGGGTTGGAGGGAGCTGGTTGGGGCTGGAGGGAGATGGTTGGGGTTGGAAGGAGCTGGTTGGGGCTGGAGGGAGCTGGTTGGGGTTGGAAGGAGCTGGTTGGGGCTGGAGGGAGCTGGTTGGGGTTGGAGGGAGCTGGTTGGGGCTGGAGGGAGCTGGTTGGGGTTGGAAGGAGCTGGTTGGGGCTGGAGGGAGCTGGTTGGGGCTGGAGGGAGCTGGTTGGGGTTGGAGGGAGCTGGTTGGGGCTGGAGGGAGATGGTTGGGGTTGGAAGGAGCTGGTTGGGGTTGGAGGGACCTGGTTGGGGCTGGAGGGAGATGGTTGGGGCTGGAGGGAGATGGTTGGGGTTGGAGGGAGCTGGTTGGGGCTGGAGGGAGATGGTTGGGGTTGGAAGGAGCTGGTTGGGGTTGGAAGGAGCTGGTTGGGGTTGGAGGGAGCTGGTTGGGGTTGGAGGGAGCTGGTTGGGGCTGGAGGGAGATGGTTGGGGTTGGAAGGAGCTGGTTGGGGCTGGAGGGAGCTGGTTGGGGTTGGAAGGAGCTGGTTGGGGCTGGAGGGAGCTGGTTGGGGTTGGAGGGAGCTGGTTGGGGCTGGAGGGAGCTGGTTGGGGTTGGAAGGAGCTGGTTGGGGCTGGAGGGAGCTGGTTGGGGCTGGAGGGAGCTGGTTGGGGTTGGAGGGAGCTGGTTGGGGCTGGAGGGAGATGGTTGGGGTTGGAAGGAGCTGGTTGGGGCTGGAGGGAGCTGGTTGGGGTTGGAAGGAGCTGGTTGGGGCTGGAAGGAGCTGGTTGGGGTTGGAAGGAGCTGGTTGGGGCTGGAGGAGCTGGTTGGGGTTGGAAGGAGCTGGTTGGGGCTGGAGGGAGCTGGTTGGGGTTGGAGGGAGCTGGTTGGGGCTGGAGGGAGCTGGTTGGGGTTGGAAGGAGCTGGTTGGGGCTGGAGGGAGCTGGTTGGGGCTGGAGGGAGCTGGTTGGGGTTGGAGGGAGCTGGTTGGGGCTGGAGGGAGATGGTTGGGGTTGGAAGGAGCTGGTTGGGGTTGGAGGGACCTGGTTGGGGCTGGAGGGAGATGGTTGGGGCTGGAGGGAGATGGTTGGGGTTGGAGGGAGCTGGTTGGGGCTGGAGGGAGATGGTTGGGGTTGGAAGGAGCTGGTTGGGGCTGGAAGGAGCTGGTTGGGGTTGGAAGGAGCTGGTTGGGGCTGGAGGAGCTGGTTGGGGTTGGAAGCTGGTTGGGGTTGGAGGGAGCTGGTTGGGGCTGGAGGGAGCTGGTTGGGGTTGGAAGGAGCTGGTTGGGGCTGGAGGGAGCTGGTTGGGGCTGGAGGGAGCTGGTTGGGGTTGGAGGGAGCTGGTTGGGGCTGGAGGGAGATGGTTGGGGTTGGAAGGAGCTGGTTGGGGTTGGAGGGACCTGGTTGGGGCTGGAGGGAGATGGTTGGGGCTGGAGGGAGATGGTTGGGGTTGGAGGGAGCTGGTTGGGGCTGGAGGGAGATGGTTGGGGTTGGAAGGAGCTGGTTGGGGTTGGAAGGAGCTGGTTGGGGCTGGAGGGAGCTGGTTGGGGTTGGAGGGAGCTGGTTGGGGCTGGAGGGAGCTGGTTGGGGTTGGAGGGACCTGGTTGGGGTTGGAGGGAGATGGTTGGGGTTGGAAGGAGCTGGTTGGGGTTGGAAGGAGCTGGTTGGGATTGGAAGGAGCTGGTTGGGGTTGGAAGGAGCTGGTTGGGATTGGAAGGAGCTGGTTGGGGTTGGAGGGAGATAGTTGGGGCTGGAGGGAGCTGGTTGGGATTGGAAGGAGCTGGTTGGGGCTGGAAGGAGCTGGTTGGGGTTGGAAGGAGCTGGTTGGGGTTCGAGGGAGCTGGTTGGGATTGGAAAGAGCTGGTTGGGGTTGGAAGGAGCTGGTTGGGGTTGGAGGGAGCTGGTTGGGGCTGGAAGGAGCTGGTTGGGGTTGGAAGGAGCTGGTTGGGGTTGGAAGGAGCTGGTTGGGGTTGGAGGGAGATAGTTGGGGTTGGAGGGACCTGGTTGGGGTTGGAGGGAGCTGGTTGGGGCTGGAAGGAGCTGGTTGGGGCTGGAGGGAGCTGGTTGGGGTTGGAAGGAGCTGGTTGGGGCTGGAGGAGCTGGTTGGGGCTGGAAGGAGCTGGTTGGGGTTGGAAGGAGCTGGTTGGGGTTGGAGGGAGCTGGTTGGGGTTCGAGGGAGCTGGTTGGGATTGGAAGGAGCTGGTTGGGGTTGGAAGGAGCTGGTTGGGATTGGAAGGAGCTGGTTGGGGTTGGAAGGAGCTGGGGGTTGGAGGGATGGTTGGGATTGGAAGGAGCTGGTTGGGGCTGGAAGGGAGCTGGTTGGGGTTGGAAGGAGCTGGAAGGGAGCTGGTTGGGGTTGGAAGGAGCTGGTTGGGGTTGGAAGGAGATGGTTGGGGTTGGAGGGACCTGGCTGGGGTTGGAGGGAGCTGGTTGGGGTTGGAGGGAGCTGGTTGGGGTTGAGGAGATGGTTGGGGGAAGGAGCTGGTTGGGGTTGGAAGGAGCTGGTTGGGGTTGGAAGGAGCTGGTTGGGGCTGGAAGGAGCTGGTTGGGGCTGGAAGGAGCTGGTTGGGGTTGAGGGAGCTGGTTGGGGCTGGAAGGAGCTGGTTGGGGCTGGAAGGAGCTGGTTGGGGCTGGAAGGAGCTGGTTGGGGTTGGAGGGAGCTGGTTGGGGCTGGAAGGAGCTGGTTGGGATTGGAAGGAGCTGGTTGGGGTTGGAAGGAGCTGGTTGGGGTTGGAGGGAGCTGGTTGGGGTTGGAAGGAGCTGGTTGGGATTGGAAGGAGCTGGTTGGGGTTGGAAGGAGCTGGTTGGGGTTGGAGGGAGCTGGTTGGGGCTGGAAGGAGCTGGTTGGGGTTGGAGGGAGCTGGTTGGGGTTGGAAGGAGCTGGTTGGGATTGGAAGGAGCTGGTTGGGGTTGGAAGGAGCTGGTTGGGGTTGGAGGGAGCTGGTTGGGGCTGGAAGGAGCTGGTTGGGGCTGGAGTGGTGGGGTTGGAAGGAGCTGGTTGGGGTTGGAGGGAGCTGGTTGGGGTTGGAGGGAGCTGGTTGGGGCTGGAAGGAGCTGGTTGGGGTTGGAAGGAGCTGGTTGGGGTTGGAAGGAGCTGGTTGGGGTTGGAAGGAGCTGGTTGGGGTTGGAAGGAGCTGGTTGGGGTTGGAGGGAGATAGTTGGGGTTGGAGGGACCTGGTTGGGGTTGGAGGGAGCTGGTTGGGGCTGGAAGGAGCTGGCTGGGGTTGGGGGAGCTGGTTGGGATTGGAAGGAGCTGGTTGGGGTTGGGAGCTGGTTGGGGCTGGAGGGAGCTGGTTGGGGTTGGAGGGAGCTGGTTGGGGCTGGAGGGAGCTGGTTGGGGTTGGAAGGAGCTGGTTGGGGCTGGAGGGAGCTGGTTGGGGTTGGAAGGAGATGGTTGGGGTTGGAAGGAGCTGGTTGGGGTTGGAAGGAGCTGGTTGGGGCTGGAAGGAGCTGGTTGGGGCTGGAAGGAGCTGGTTGGGGTTGGAGGGAGCTGGTTGGGGCTGGAAGGGAAGGTTGGGGCTGGAAGCTGGTTGGGGTTGGAGGGAGCTTTGGGGCTGGAGGGAGCTGGTTGGGGTTGGAAGGAGCTGGTTGGGGTTGGAAGGAGCTGGTTGGGGTTGGAGGGAGCTGGTTGGGGCTGGAAGGAGCTGGTTGGGGTTGGAAGGAGCTGGTTGGGGTTGGAAGGAGCTGGTTGGGGTTGGAGGGAGCTGGTTGGGGCTGGAAGGAGCTGGTTGGGGTTGGAGGGAGCTGGTTGGGGCTGGAAGGAGCTGGTTGGGGAGCTTGGAGGGAGGAGGGAGCTGGTTGGGGCTGGAAGGAGCTGGTTGGGGTTGGAAGGAGCTGGTTGGGGTTGGAGGGAGCTGGTTGGGGTTGGAGGAGCTGGTTGGGGCTGGAAGGAGCTGGTTGGGGCTGGAAGGAGCTGGTTGGGGTTGGAGGGAGCTGGTTGGGGCTGGAAGGAGCTGGTTGGGGCCTGAGTGACTGGTTGGGCTCCAGGGTTGTTCCTTGGGCCTTGCTTGGGCCTTGGCTGCCTCTGGAGACAACTCTCAGCCCTGGGCTGAAGCTCTGTGTCCCGGGAGGAGCTGCTCTGAGCCTGCTGGAGGTCCGGGGATGCTCCAAGCCCCTCCCTCTCTGCCCCTGCAGGCCTTCAACGTCATCAACGGGGGCTCCCACGCCGGGAACAAGCTGGCCATGCAGGAGTTCATGGTGCTGCCGGTGGGGGCTGCCTCCTTCAGGGAGGCCCTGAGGATCGGGGGCTGAGGTCTACCACAGCCTGAAGGCCGTCATCAAGGCCAAGTACGGGGAAGGACGCCACCAACGTGGGCGACGAGGGCGGCTTCGCCCCCCAACATCCTGCAGAACAACGAAGGTCAGGCCGGGCCCCTGCCCGCCTCCTGGGGGGCACTGGGGGCACTGGGGGCACTGGGGGTCTGCTCACACCCTTTGAGGCTTTCTGGGGGGGGGGGTCTCCTGGGGCCTCCAGAGGGTCTCCCGGCACCTCCTGGGCGCCTTGGGGGCCTGCTCCGAATCTTTGGTGACCTTCTTAGCACCTTGGAGGTCTTCTTGGCTCCTCCTCAGCACCTTTTGAGGCCTCCTCAGCACCTTGTGGCTTCTTTTGGGGCCCCCCCAGCCCCTTTGGGGTCCTCCTGGGGTCTTTATCAGCACCCCCAGGTCCTCCTCAGCCCCTTTGGGGTCCTCCTGGGGTCCTCCTCAGCACCCCCAGGTCCTCCTCAGCCCCTTTGGGGTCCTCCTGGGGTCCTCCTCAGCACCCCCAGGTTCCTCTCAGCCCCTTTGGGATCCTCCTGGGGTCCTCCTCAGCCCCTTTGGGATCCTCCCTGGTGTCCTCCTCAGCACCCCCAGGTCCTCCTCAGCCCCTTTGGGATCCTCCTGGGGTCCTCCTCAGCACCCCCAGGTCCTCCTCAGCCCCTTTGGGGTCCTCCTGAGGTCTTTCTCAGCACCCCCAGGTCCTTCTCAGTCTCTTTGGGTCCTCCTCAGCCCCTTTGAGGTCCTCTTGGGGTTCTCCTCAGCACCCCCAGGTTCCTCTCAGCCCCTTTGGGGTCCTCCTCAGCCCCTCTGGGGTCCTCCTGGGTTCCTCCTCAGCCCCTTTGGGGTCCTCCTCAGCCCCTCTGGGGTCCTCTTGGTGTCCTCCTCAGCACCCCCAGGTCCTCCTCAGCCCCTTTGGGGTCCTCCTCAGCCCCTCTGGGGTCCTCCTGGGTTCCTTCAGCAGCACCCCAGGTCCTCCTCAGCCCCTCTGGGGTCCTCTTGGTGTCCTCCTCAGCACCCCCAGGTCCTCCTCAGCCCCTTTGGGGTCCTCCCGGGGTCCCCCTCAGCACCCCCGGGTCCCTGCTGGGTTCCAAGCCTCTCCGCGGGGCGGGGCGGGTCAGGGCGGTCCCGGGAGCCCCCCCGTGGGCGGGGGCGGGCGGGGGGCCCGGGCGGCCCCGCCCTCCGCCCCCTGACGGCGCGCCGCGGGCGCCCCCTAGCGCTGGAGCTGCTGAAGGCGGCGATCGGGCAGGCGGGCTACGCGCAGCAGGTGGTGATCGGCATGGACGTGGCGGCCTCCGAGTTCTTCCGCCAGGGCCGCTACGACCTCGACTTCAAGTCCCCCCCCGACCCCAGCGCCTCATCAGCGGCGAGCAGCTGGGGCAGCTCTACCAGAGCTTCAAGGACTACCCCGGTGAGCGCCCCCGGCCGCGGGGAGGCACCGGGGAGGGAGCGAGGCGGGCCGGCAGCAAGGGGGAGGGGCTGGGAGCGACTGGGGAGGGGCTGGGGGAGGGAAGTGAGAGTTGCTAGAGGGGCACTGGGAGGGGACTGGGAGGGGCTGGAAGGGAGGTGAGAGTTGCTAGAGGGGCACTGGGAGGGGCACTGGGAGGGACTGGGAGGGGCTGGGAGGGGAGGGGCACTGAGAGTTGCTAGAGGGGCAGTGGAGGGGCACTGGGAGGGACTGGGAGGGGCTGGAAGGGAGGTGAGAGTTGCTAGAGGGGCACTGGGAGGGCACTGGGAGGGGCTGGAAGGGAGGTGAGAGTTGCTAGAGGGGCACTGGGAGGGGCACTGGGAGGGGCTGGGAGGGGCTGGGAAGGGAGGTGAGAGTTGCTAGAGGGGCACTGGGAGGGCACTGGGAGGGGCACTGGGAGGGGCTGGGAGGGAAGTGAGAGTTGCTAGAGGGGCACTGGGAGGGGCACTGGGAGGGGCTGGGAGGGAAGTGAGTTGAGGGCACTGGGAGGGGCTGGGAGGGAAGGAGGGGCTGAGGGGTTGGAAGGGAGGTGAGAGTTGCTAGAGGGGCACTGGGAGGGCACTGGGAGGGGCACTGGGAGGGGCACTGGGAGGGGCTGGGAGGGAAGTGAGAGTTGCTAGAGGGGCACTGGGAGGGCACTGGGAGGGGCTGGGAGGGAAGTGAGAGTTGCTAGAGGGGCACTGGGAGGGCACTGGGAGGGGCTGGGAGGGGTTGGAAGGGAGGTGAGAGTTGCTAGAGGGGCACTGGGAGGGCACTGGGAGGGGCTGGGAGGGAAGTGAGAGTTGCTAGAGGGGCACTGGGAGGGCACTGGGAGGGGCTGGGAGGGAAGTGAGAGTTGCTAGAGGGGCACTGGGAGGGGGGAGGGGCACTGGGAGGGGCTGGGAGGGAAGTGAGAGTTGCTAGAGGGGCACTGGGAGGGGCTGGGAGGGGCTGGGAGGGGCTGGGGAGGGGCCGGGGGAGGCTCTCCGGTGGCTGCATGGCGCCGGGTTGGGGACGGCCCCGAGCTGGGCCCTGGGGCACTGCCAGGGGCTGGGGAGGGAAGGGGGAAGGTCCGGGAGGCGCTGGGAGCGGGGCGGAGCCCCTCTGGTGGCTTCTGGGGGCCGGGGTGGGCGCAGGGGGCTGCGAGCCGGTGCGAGCCGGTGCGAGCCGGATCCGGCGCAGTGGTGTCCATCGAGGACCCCTTCGACCAGGACGACTGGGAGGCCTGGCAGCGCTTCCTGGCCCAGGTGGACATCCAGGTGGTCGGCGACGACCTGACGGTGACCAACCCCAAGCGCATCCAGAAGGCAGCGGAGCTCAAGGCCTGCAACTGCCTCCTGCTGAAGCTCAACCAGATCGGCTCCCTCACCGAGGCCGTGCAGGCGTGAGCGGGCACCGGGGCCGGAGCGGGGCGCTGAGCGGGCACGGGGGCGCTGAGCGGGCACGGGGGCGCTGAGGGCGGGGCAGCCTGGGGGCCTGGGGTGCAGCTGCCTGCTGCCGAAGCTCAACCGGATCGGCTCCCTCACCGAGGCCGTGCAGGCGTGAGCGGGCACAGGGGGTCCCGAGTGGGCAAGGGGGGTCCCGAGTGGGGTGCTGAGTGGGCAGAGGGGAACTTGAGTGGGTACAGGAAGGTCCTGAGTGGGCACCTGGGGTGCTGAGTGGGGTGCTGAGTGGGCACAGGGGGTCCTGAGTGGGCACAGGGGGTCCCGAGTGGGCACCAGGGGTGCTGCATGGGCACAGGGGGTCCTGAGTGGGCACCAGGGGTGCTGCATGGGCACAGGGGGTCCCGAGTGGGCACCAGGGGTACTGCATGGGCACAGGGGGTCCCGAGTGGGCACCAGGGGTCCTGAGTGGGCACAGGGGGTCCCGAGTGGGCAAGGGGGGGGTCCCGAGTGGGGTGCTGAGTGGGCAGAGGGGAACTTGAGTGGGTACAGGAAGGTCCTGAGTGGGCACCTGGGGTGCTGAGTGGGGTGCTGAGTGGGCACAGGGGGTCCTGAGTGGGCACAGGGGGTCCCGAGTGGGCACCAGGGGTGCTGCATGGGCACAGGGGGTCCCGAGTGGGCACCAGGGGTGCTGCATGGGCACAGGGGGTCCCGGAGTGGGCACCAGGGGTACTGCATGGGCACAGGGGGTCCCGAGTGGGCACCAGGGGTCCTGAGTGGGCACAGGGGGTCCCGAGTGGGCAAGGGGGGTCCCGAGTGGGGTGCTGAGTGGGCAGAGGGGAACTTGAGTGGGTACAGGAAGGTCCTGAGTGGGCACCTGTGGTGCTGAGTGGGGTGCTGAGTGGGCACGGGGGTCCTGAGGGGCACAGGGGGTCCCGAGTGGGCACCAGGGGTGCTGCATGGGCACAGGGGGTCCTGAGTGGGCACCAGGGGTGCTGCATGGGCACAGGGGGTGCTGAGTGGGCACCAGGGGTACTGCATGGGCACAGGGGGTGCTGAGTGGGCACAGGGGGTCCCGAGTGGGTCCCGAGTAGGCGCAGGAGGAGCCCTGGGGAGGGGAAGTCGGAGCGGCAGGGCCCGAGGGGGCAGGAAGGAGGGGCGGGGGTGGAACCCGAGCGGGCAGAGGTGGTGGGGGGGGGGGGCAGCCGCGTGGGCAGTGCCCAACCCCCGGGTGGCGCCCCTAGGTGCAAGCTGGCGCAGAGCCACGGCTGGGGGTGATGGTCAGCCACCGCTCGGGCGAGACCGAGGACACCTTCATCGCAGACCTGGTGGTCGGGCTCTGCACGGGGCAGGTAGGGCCTGCCCCGGGACCCCGCCCCCGCCCCGCCCCCGGCACCGCCCCCTCCCCACCCTGCTCTTTCTGCCCCCTCCCCAGATCAAGACCGGCGCCCCCTGCCGCTCCGAGCGCCTGGCCAAGTACAACCAGCTCATGAGGTGAGGCGGGGGGGCCCAAAATGGCCCCTGGTACCCCCCCCGGCTGCTGGCCGCTCCCTTCCACCCCCCCTTCCACCCCCCCTTTCCACCCCCCCTTCCACCCCCTTTCCACCCCCCTTCCATCCCCCCTTCCATCCCCCCCCTTCCACCCCCCTTCCATCCCCCCTTCCACCCCCCCACCCCCCCTTCCACCCCCCTTCCACCACCCCCTTCCACCCCCTTTCCACCCCCCTTCCATCCCCCCCTTCCATCCCCCTTCCACCCCCCCTTCCATCCCCCTTCCATCCCCCCCTTCCACCCCCCCCTTCCATCCCCCCTTCCACCCCCTTTCCACCCCCTTCCACCCCCCTTCCACCCCCCTTTCCACCCCCTTCCATCCCCCTTCCATCCCCCCCTTCCACCCCCTCCCCCCTTCCATCCCCCCCTTCCATCTTTCCCCCCCCTTCCACCCCCCCTTCCATCCCCCCACCCCCTTCCATCTCCCTCCTTCCATCCCCTTCCTTCCCCCATCCCCCTCTCTTCCCCCCTTCATCTCCCCCTTCCTTCCCCTCTTCCATCCTCCCCCTTCCCCACCTTCTCTCCCCCCATCCCCACCTCCCCCCCCAGCCCTGTCCCTGCTGTCCCCACGTGGGGCTTTGGGTCCCCAGATCAGGCTGGGGGGCAATGGGGTGAGGATGGGAGGGGGCTGAGGGGGAGGGGAGTGGTCTGCAGCCCCCTGGGATCGTCCTTGTGTGTGTGTGTGTGTGTCCCCCCATCCCAGACCCCCCCCCCCAAGATCCCTGCTCCCCCTTCCCCTTCCCCCATCTCCCTTTCTCGCCCCCTGCCCCCCAGTTGGTCCCCATATTATCCTCTCCACTTGAACTCCCCCCATGTCCCCCCTGTCCCCCCAACTCCATCTCCCTCCCCCATGTCCCCCCCCACCAACTCCATCTCCTCCCCCATGTCCCCCCCACCAACTCCATCTCCCTCCCCCATGTCCCCCCCACCAACTCCATCTCCCTCCCCCATGTCCCCCCCACCAACTCCATCTCCCTCCCCCATGTCCCCCCCACCAACTCCATCTCCCCCCCCACCTCTGCCCCCCTGCCCCCCAGGATCGAGGAGGCCCTTGGGGACAAGGCCAAGTTCGCAGGACGCAGCTTCAGGAACCCCAAAGCCAAGTGAAGCCTTGGGGGCACGGGGGGGGGCACGACACAGGACCCCCCCCGACCCCCCAGGGTCACTCTGACCCCCCCAGGGCCACCACACCCTCCTCTGTGCGGGGGGTCACCCCTACAGCACCCCCAATAAACATCCTGGAGCACAGCCAGGCCTGCACTTGGATTGGGGGCGGGGGTCACACACAAAGACCTCTCCCCCAGACCCAGATTATGGGGCTGTGCCCCCCCCCCCCATAGCCCCCAGACCCACGGTCGTCGTCCCCCCCCCCCCAAGCATCCCCAGGCCCCCACTGGGATCCGAAGCCACTTTAATGACCTCATTGAAGCCCCGCCCCCCCACTCCCCACTCTTAAATACCCACCCTGGGGGGGGGTGGGGTTTGAAGGACCCCCCCCCCCCAGCCTTCCCCTCCCCACTTAAAATTCACAGGGGGCCCCCGTGGCCCCCCAGCCCCTCCCCCCTCGTGCCTCAGCCTCTTCTTGGCCCGGATCTCGTTCATGGCCTCCTCGATGGAGCGAGTGTCCCTCTTGTGGGCTGCCGGCACTGGGGGCGGGGGGCACAGTCAGGGGCTGGGGGAGGGGCACAGGGCACGGAGACCCCCCAACCCAACACAGCAGGGCTGGGAGAGGAGGGAGCAAAGGGGGGGGGGAGGGGGCACAAAGGGGGGGGGGAGCTGGGAAACAATTCCCCTTCCCACCCCCACCCACCCCCCAAAAGGGAAGCTGGGGGGCACCAAGGACCCCCCCTCAAATGGGGACCTAAATGACCCCCAAAGACCCCCCCCCCCAAAAGGAGCCAAGGGACCCCGAAGCCCCCCCCAGAAAGAGACCTGAATGTCCCCCAGCCCCCCCCCGAGAGAGGCTCCCGGAGGGCCTCAGAGACCCCTCCCAGGACCCCAAGGACCCCTCAAGACCCCCAACAAAAAGGGACCCCAGAGACCCCCGAGGGGCCCAAGTGACCCCAACCCCCCCCAACCCCCCCCCCCCAAGAAGGGCCCAAAGCCCCCAGGGACTCACCCTGGAGAGACCACAGCCAATCAGAGCACACCCCTCAGAGCACAGCCAATCAGAGCTCGCCCTCTCGGGCCACGCCCCCCCCCCTCCAGTGGCATCCAATCAGCACGCCCAAACAAACCATGCCACCCCCCCGGCCCCCAGCCAATCAGACCTCTATCAGGCCACGCCCTCTAAACCAACACCCAGAGCGCAGCCAATCAGATGACAGCCTCTTGGGCCGCACCCAATTAGGCCACGCCCTCTCAGCCGACACCTAATCAGGGCACAGCCAATCAGAGCCAGCCCCCTCAGAACACAAGCAGGGCACAGCCAATCAGAACACAGCCCTCAGGCCACACCCCAGCAGAACAGGCCCAGCTCAGACCCCACCCAATCAGAGCAGGGCCCTCTTGGCCCCCACCCAACCCTTCTGAGCCAAGACCCAATCAGAGCAGCTCCCTAGCAGCCCACGCCCCATCAAGCCACGCCCCTTCAGCCCGCAGCCAATCAGCTCACCGCAGCCGTAGGCCTTGTTGGCCTCCATGGTGCGGGCGGCGGCGGCTTGGCGGCGTCGCAGCCAATCAGGTGCCTGTATTTGTCCTTGTAGTCGTTGGGCGGGGGGGGGGCCACGCTGCAGCTCCTCCTCCTCCTGCTGGGCCTCAAGCTCCTGGGGGGGGGCGGAGCCAAGCCTGAGCCACGCCCACCGATCGCAGCCTCTCTTCTGGGGGAGCCCCGCCCCCACCCCTCAGCCAATCACCACTCACCCTTGGAGCCACACCCACCCACATTAGTGCCGCCCTCTTCTGCAGCAAGCCCCACCCACTCCTCATCCCAGCCAATGGCTGCTCAGCCCTGCTCACCGCCCCTCTGATTGGCCTCCTCGGTGCCAGACCTTCAGAACCACGCCCAATTAGGTCCCACCCATTGTGTAACAGGCCCCACCCACTCCTCCCTGTACTGTCCAATCAGCTGCCTCCCTCTTTCAGCACCAAGCCCCGCCCGCTCCTCACCACAGCCAATGGCTGCCCACCCTCATGGCCACACCTGCACGAGCCCCACCCCCTCCCTCTCCGATTGGTCCTTTCAAGGCCACCCTCCCCCCCATCTGCATCCACCCCTTTCTAAACCCCTCCCCTTCGACCACGCCTTCTCTGGCTCCACCCCCCCCGAGCCGCACCCTCCATAGGCCCCGCCCACCTTGAGGCGCCGCCGCTGCCCCCGCCCGGGCGGGGTCCCACTGCTCCCCCTCCTGTAGGCCTCCAGCTCCTCGTCCGAGGGAGCAAACTCCTGGGGGGGCGGGTTGGGGGGTGGGGTCAGATCCGGCCACTTCCGGCCCCGCCCATTCCCGGCCGCACCCGCTCCGGCCACACCCACCCCCCCCTTGCCCCGCGCCCGCTGGGGGGGGAGCCGCTCTCCTGCCGCCCCCTGCCCGCCCAGTCCCCTCCCTCTCCCCGGCCCGCGGGGGTCTCCCCGCGCAGCCCCCAGGGCTCTCCCTCCGCCCCCCGGCGCCCCCGGCGGCACCTTCTTGAACAGCATGACGTAGCGGCTCTCCTCGTCCTCGCCGAAGGAGAAGGAGGTCAGGCCCGCCACCTCCGCCACGTCGTGCCTGGGGCGCAGCCGTCACCCCGCGGCCCCCGGCGCCCCCGGGACCCCCGCCCGGGACCCCCGCCCCCGCCTGCTGCCCCCCGGGACCCCCGCCCCCGGCGGCTGCCCCCGGCCTCCCCTCCCTGTGTCCTCCCCTCACCCTCACGGCCCCCCACGGCATCCCCAGCTGCCTCCCAGTGCTCCCAGTGCCTCCCCCAGCTGCCTCCCAGTGCCTCCCAGCTGCCTCCCAGTGGCCTCCCAGTGGCCTCCCCAGCTGCCTCCCAGTGCCTCCCAGCAGCCTCCCAGTGCCTCCCCAGCTGCCTCCCAGTGCCTCCCCAGCTGCCTCCCAGTGCCTCCCAGCGGCCTCCCAGTGCCTCCCAGCGGCCTCCCAGTGCCTCCCCAGCGGCCTCCCAGTGCCTCCCAGTGCTTCCCAGTGCTCCCAGTGCCTCCCCAGCTGCCTCCCAGTGCCTCCCCAGCAGCCTCCCAGTGCCTCCCAGTGCTCCCAGTGCCTCACAGGATGCTCCTCTCGATCTTGCTCATGGGCTGGAAGCGTCGCCGCGGCTCCCCCGGGGCCTGGATGAACTCCGACACCTCCTGCTCCATCTGGGGGCGGCAGGGCCACAGCGGCTGGCCGGGAGGCACCCCCCCCCCCGGCCCCCCCCCAGGGCTCCCAGTCAGCCCCCAGGGCTCCCAGTCACCCCCCCACTGCTCCCAGTCACCCCCCTCCCACTCCCACTGCTCCCAGTCACCCCCCCCACTCCCACTGCTCCCAGTCACCCCCCCACTGCTCCCAGTCACCCCCCCCAGTGCCCAGTGCTCCCCAGTCACCCCCCCACTGCTCCCAGTCACCCCCCCACTGCTCCCAGCCCCAGTGCTCCCAGTCACCCCCCCAGTGCCCACTGCTCCCAGTCACCCCCGCCCAGTGCTCCCAGTCACCCCCCCCCCTGCTCCCAGTCACCCCCCCCCACTGCTCCCAGTCACCTCCCCCACTGCTCCCAGTCACCCCCTCCCAGGGCTCCCAGTCCCCCCCCCGCCCAGTGCTCCCAGTCACCTCCCCCACTGCTCCCAGTCACCCCCCCACTGCTCCCAGTAACCCCTCCCAGGGCTCCCAGTGGGGGTGTCTGAGGAGTCTGGGGGGTCCAGAAGGGGTTCGGGGGGGGAGGAGGGGGCGCAGGGGTCAGAAGGGATCTCAAGGGTCCAAGGAGGGATCTGGGGGGGCTGAAGAGCCATGGGAGGGTCCCAGAGATCAAGGGGAGTCTGGGGGTGTGTCGGGGGGTCCCAAGGGTCTGGGGGGGGGTCTCAAGAGGGAGGGTCTGGGGGGTGTCCCCACTTACCCTCTTCCTGAACTCCACCTTCTGCCTCTTCTCCTGCTCCTGCAGCTTCTTCACCCTGGCTGCTTGCTCTGGGGGGGGGCAGGGGTCTCAGGGCATTGAGGAGGGGGCTCAGGACATGGGGGGAGGGGGACCTGCACCCCCCTCAAAACCGCAGGAGGAGGAGGGGCTGGGAAAAGAGAGACCTCGAGCTGCAGCCCGCGGGGGCTGGGAACCGCGGCGGGGAGAGAGGGCTGGCCCTTGGCGGGCTCATTTGCATAGCCACGCCCACTCCGCAGGCCGAGGCACCGGCGGTAAGCCACGCCCCCCGTAACCCTTCCCTTCGAGCAGGATCCTTTAGCTGGGGGTCCCGGGAGGGCGCCGGGACGGACCCTGGGGGTCCTGGGGGCCACTGGGCTGCTGCTGGGAGGTCACTGGGGACCCCGGGGGCTCCTGAGGGACCCCCTGGGTTGCGGGAGGGGCGCGGCCAAGCTGTCAATCATGCCATCGGGGGCGCGGCCAAAGCCCTCCAGGGCCAGCCAAGGCGACCCGCGGCTGGACCCCGCCGCGCCCCCAGCTGTCAATCAAAGGCGTTGGGGGCGCGGCCTCGGCGCCCCGCGGAGCCAATCAGGGCGGCGCGAGGCGGGGCCGAGGGGATTTACCACAGCCCCCGACGGCGCTTGGCCACGCCCCTGGGGTGTGGCCAGGCCCCGACAGGAAGGGAGGAGGAAGGGGCAAGGAGGGAGGGAGGAGGGGCGCGGGGGGGCCGGCGCGCGACCTTCCCACCTCCCTTCCCCGGCCCCGCGGGGCCCGGCCGCTTCCCTCCGCCCCGCTCCGGGTCCCTTCTTCCCTTCCCCCCGGGGCGGGGAGCCTCTCCCGGTGCCCTCCGCGTCCCCTTCTCCCCCCGGCCGCACTGACCCTTGGCCCTGCGCCGGCTCTCGCCGTCGGCGGCGGCCGGCGGCCGCTCCATGGAGCTGAGGATGGAGCCCAGCAGGTCCAGCTCCGCCATCTTGGACGGAGACGGCGACAGCGCAGCCGCCCCGCCCCGCCCCTCGGCGGCCTGCGTCACGGCGCCGTGCGTCCGCGCGCCGCGGGGGCGGAGCCTCGCCCTAAAGGGACCGCGGCGAAAACTCGGGAGGGGTAGTTAAAGGAACACCGCTTAAAGGGGCAACGCCACCAGGTGGGGCCCGCGTCTTAAAGGGGCCATAGCCTCAAGCTGGGGGGAAAGTGGTTGTTAAAGGGGCAGCGACTCCAAGTGGGGACCGCCTCTTAAAGGGGCTACGCGACGCTGGGAACTACCCCTTAGAGGGCCAAGGCCAGGGGTTGGGAGCGCTGCTGGAAGGGGCAGCGCCGGGGAGCAGTCTCCGGTTCCCAAAGGGGCAACGGCTTGAGCTGGGGGCGCGGGGGAGGGAAAATGAGGGAAAAGAGGGGAAAATTGGGAGCAAGAGGGCAAAGTGCGAGGGAAAAAAGAAGGAAAGTCGTGGGGTAAAAGAGGGGAGAATCGGGACCGAGCGCGAGGCGTGGGGTAGGGGTCGGCAGGAAGCGGAGACCCCCTGGCGGCTCCTCCCCTGCTGCCTCGGGGGCTGGGCGGGGCACGGAGCCAGGCCCCGCCCCCGCCCCGCTGACGTCCCTCAAGCCCCGCCCCCCTCGCCCAACCCGGCCCCGCCCCCTGCCCCGGCCGGCCCCGGGCCGAGGCCGCCGCCGGGTCCCGGCGCCGCGGGCGGGGTGAGGCCGGAGGGGGCTGCGGGGAGGGCGGGGGCAGGGGGAGGGGGCGGGGGAAGGGTCGAGGGGCAGGGGGAGGCAAGTTTAGGGGGGTTGGGGGGTCCCAGGGGTGTGGGGAGTGGGTTCGGGAGGGGTCCCAGAGCTCTAGAGGTAGATTCTGGGGGTTCCAGGAGGGGTTGGGGGGTCCCAGGGGGATGTGGGGAGCAGCTCGGGGGGGTGAGGGGGGGTCCCGGGGTCCCGAATGTGGGGAGGGGGATCCCATCGGGGGGGGGGGTCCCAGAGGTCCAGGGGCAGGTGTGGGGTGGGGGCCGGCAGATTTTGGGGGATTCCCCCCCCCCCCCCCCCATTTATTTTGAGGGGGTCCGGACCACACCGCCCGCGGGAGGTCATCTGAGGACAAGGAGGAGGAATTGAGGGGGGGGGGGTCGACAACTCCTCCCGCCCCCCCCCCAACTCCCTCCCTTGACCCCTCCCCCCTTCCCCCCTCCAACCTCTGGTTGTCCTTCGCGGGGGGGGGAGGAAATTTTGGGGGGTTCCAGGGATTTGAGTTATTTTTAGCTCCCTCCTTGGCTCAGGTTGGAAGGGGGGGGGGAAGAAACTGATCCAGTTTGGGTCCAAAAGGGTCATTTTTGGTCCCAAGTTGAGCAGTTTTGCCCCAAAGTCGCTCATTTTGGACCCCAAAGGGTGATTTTTGGCCCCCAAATTGAGCGTTTTTGGTTAAACTCGCTGCTTTTGGGCCTAAAGTTGGTCATTTTTTTTAACACTAACTCCAGGAATTTGGTGTCCAAACTTGGTCATTTTTGGTGCAAATCAAGAACGTTTTGGGGCCAGAACCTCCAAGAAATGGTCATTTTTGAGTCCAAAAACAGTCATTTTGGGGCCCCAAATTGCTCATTTTTCATCCAAAATTGATCATTTTTTTGCCCAAACTTGCTCATTTTTGACCCAAAATGGTCATTTTTTGCTCCAAATGTCATCATTTTTGGTCCTCAATGGTCATTTTTGGTCCAAAATTAATCATTTTTGACCCAAACTTTCTCATTTTTGACCCAAAATGGTCATTTTTTGCCCAAAATGGTCATTTTTGGCCCCAAAGTGATGGTTTTTTGGTCTAAACCTGCTCATTTTTGACCCAAAATGGTCATTTTTTGCTCCAAGTGTCATCATTTTTGATCCTCAATGGTCATTTTAGGTCCAAAATTAATCATTTTTGACCCCAACTTTCTCATTTTTGACCCAAAATGGTCATTTTTTGGCCCCAAAGTGATCATTTTTGGTCTAAACTTACTCATTTTTGACCCCAAATAGTCATTTTTTGGCCCCAAAGTGATCATTTTTGGTCTAAACTTGCTCATTTTTGACCCAAAATAGTCGTTTTGGGCCCAAACTTGCTCATTTTTGACCCCAAACGGTCATCTTTGATCCTGAAATTGATCACTTTTACTCCAAACTTGCTCATTTTTGACCCAAAATGGTCATTTTGGGGCCCAAAGTTGGCAAGTTTTGACCCAAAGTGGTAATTTTTTAACCTGGAGTTGGTCATTTTTGACCCTAGCTATCAATTTTGGGTCCAAAGTTGGTCATTTTGGGTCCAGCCTTGGCCATTTTGGGTCAAAAATGGCTCATTTTGGGTCCAGCCTTGGCCATTTTGGGTCAAAAATGGCTCATTTTGGGTCCAGCCTTGGCCATTTTGGGTCAAAAATGGCTCATTTTGGGTCCAGCCTTGGCCATTTTGGGTCAAAAATGGCTCATTTTGGGTCCAGCCTTGGCCATTTTGGGTCAAAAATGGCTCATTTTGGGTCCAGCCTTGGCCATTTTGGGTCAAAAATGGCTCATTTTGGGTCCAGCCTTGGCCATTTTGGGTCAAAATTGCTCATTTTGGGTCCAACTTTGGCCATTTTGGGTCCAGCTTTGGCCATTTTGGGTCCAACTTTGGCCATTTTGGGTCCAGCTTTGGCCATTTTGGGTCCAACTTTGGCCATTTTGGGTCCAACTTTGGCCATTTTGGGTCCAGCCTCGGCCATTTTGGGTCCAACTTTGGCCATTTTGGGTCCAACTTTGGCCATTTTGGGTCCAGCTTTGGCCATTTTGGGTCCAACTTTGGCCATTTTGGGTCCAACTTTGGCCATTTTGGGTCCAGCCTCGGCCATTTTGGGTCCAACTTTGGCCATTTTGGGTCCAACTTTGGCCATTTTGGGTCCAGCTTTGGCCATTTTGGGTCCAACTTTGGCCATTTTGGGTCCAACTTTGGCCATTTTGGGTCCAGCTTTGGCCATTTTGGGTCCAACTTTGGCCATTTTGGGTCCAGCTTTGGCCATTTTGGGTCCAACTTTGGCCATTTTGGGTCCAGCCTTGGCCATTTTGGGTCCAACTTTGGCCATTTTGGGTCCAACTTTGGCCATTTTGGGTCCAGCTTTGGCCATTTTGGGTCCAGCCTTGGCCATTTTGGGTCCAACTTTGGCCATTTTGGGTCCAACTTTGGCCATTTTGGGTCCAACCTTGGCCATTTTGGGTCCAGCTTTGGCCATTTTGGGTCCAACCTTGGCCATTTTGGGTCCAACTTTGGCCATTTTGGGTCCAAACTTGCTCATTTTGGGTCCAACTTTGGCCATTTTGGGTCCAGCCTTGGCCATTTTGGGTCCAAACTTGCTCATTTTGGGTCCAACTTTGGCCATTTTGGGTCCAGCCTTGGCCATTTTGGGTCAAAATTGCTCATTTTGGGTCCAACTTTGGCCATTTTGGGTCAAAATGGCTCATTTTGGGTCCAGCCTTGGCCATTTTGGGTCCAAAATTGCTCATTTTGGGTCCAGCCTTGGCCATTTTGGGTCAAAAATGGCTCATTTTGGGTCAGCCTTGGCCATTTTGGGTCCAAAATTGCTCATTTTGGGTCCAGCCTTGGCCATTTTGGGTCCAAAATTGCTCATTTTGGGTCCAGCCTTGGCCATTTTGGGTCCAACTTTGGCCATTTTGGGTCAAAATGGCTCATTTTGGGTCCAGCCTTGGCCATTTTGGGTCCAACTTTGGCCATTTTGGGTCCAGCTTTGGCCATTTTGGGTCCAACCTTGGCCATTTTGGGTCCAACCTTGGCCATTTTGGGTCCAGCCTTGGCCATTTTGGGTCCAACTTTGGCCATTTTGGGTCCAACTTTGGCCATTTTGGGTCCAGCCTCGGCCATTTTGGGTCCAACTTTGGCCATTTTGGGTCCAACTTTGGCCATTTTGGGTCCAGCTTTGGCCATTTTGGGTCCAGCCTTGGCCATTTTGGGTCCAACTTTGGCCATTTTGGGTCCAGCTTTGGCCATTTTGGGTCCAACTTTGGCCATTTTGGGTCCAGCTTTGGCCATTTTGGGTCCAACTTTGGCCATTTTGGGTCCAGCCTTGGCCATTTTGGGTCCAACTTTGGCCATTTTGGGTCCAACTTTGGCCATTTTGGGTCCAGCTTTGGCCATTTTGGGTCCAGCCTTGGCCATTTTGGGTCCAACTTTGGCCATTTTGGGTCCAACTTTGGCCATTTTGGGTCCAACCTTGGCCATTTTGGGTCCAGCTTTGGCCATTTTGGGTCCAACCTTGGCCATTTTGGGTCCAACTTTGGCCATTTTGGGTCCAAACTTGCTCATTTTGGGTCCAACTTTGGCCATTTTGGGTCCAGCCTTGGCCATTTTGGGTCCAAACTTGCTCATTTTGGGTCCAACTTTGGCCATTTTGGGTCCAGCCTTGGCCATTTTGGGTCAAAATTGCTCATTTTGGGTCCAACTTTGGCCATTTTGGGTCAAAATGGCTCATTTTGGGTCCAGCCTTGGCCATTTTGGGTCCAAAATTGCTCATTTTGGGTCCAGCCTTGGCCATTTTGGGTCAAAAATGGCTCATTTTGGGTCCAGCCTTGGCCATTTTGGGTCCAAAATTGCTCATTTTGGGTCCAGCCTTGGCCATTTTGGGTCCAAAATTGCTCATTTTGGGTCCAGCCTTGGCCATTTTGGGTCCAACTTTGGCCATTTTGGGTCAAAATGGCTCATTTTGGGTCCAGCCTTGGCCATTTTGGGTCCAACTTTGGCCATTTTGGGTCCAGCTTTGGCCATTTTGGGTCCAACCTTGGCCATTTTGGGTCCAACCTTGGCCATTTTGGGTCCAACTTTGGCCATTTTGGGTCCAGCCTTGGCCATTTTGGGTCCAGCCTTGGCCATTTTGGGTCCAACTTTGGCCATTTTGGGTCCAAACTAGCTCATTTTGGGTCCAACTTTGGCCATTTTGGGTCCAGCTTTGGCCATTTTGGGTCCAACTTTGGCCATTTTGGGTCCAGCCTTGGCCATTTTGAGTCCAACTTTGGCCATTTTGGGTCCAAACTTGCTCATTTTGGGTCCAACTTTGGCCATTTTGGGTCCAGCCTTGGCCATTTTGGGTCAAAAATTGCTCATTTTGGGTCCAGCCTTGGCCATTTTGGGTCCAACTTTGGCCATTTTGGGTCAAAATGGCTCATTTTGGGTCCAGCCTTGGCCATTTTGGGTCAAAATGGCTCATTTTGGGTCCAGCCTTGGCCATTTTGGGTGCAATCCAACAACATTTGGGGCTGGACCCTCCCCAGAGTGACCATTTTTGCTCCAAACTTGCTCAGTTTTGACCCAAAAGGGTCATTTTTGTTTTGCTCCAAATGTCATCAGTTTTGATCCTGAATGGTAGTTTTGGGACCCAAAACGGATCATTTTGACCCCAAACTCGCTCAGTTTTGACCCAAAACGGTCAGGTTGGTTTTTTGCTCCAAACTCGCTCAGTTTTGACCCCAAAATGCTGTCTGTGGGGGTGGTCTGTGGGGGGTGGTCTGTGGGGGTGGGGGGTGGTCTCTGGGGCGGTCTCTGGGGCTAGGGGGTGGTCTCTGGGGGTGGTCTGTGGGGGTGGGGGGTGTGGGGCTGGGGGGGGCGGTCTCTGGGGCAGTCTCTGGGGGTGATCCCTGGGGGGTGGTCTCGGGGACGGTCTCTGGGGGGGTGGTCTCTGGGGGTGGTCTCTGGGGGGGTCTCGGGGGTGGTCTCTGGGGGGGTCTCTGGAGGTGGTCTCTGAGGGTGGTCTCTGGGGTGGTCTCTGGGGGTGATCCCTGGGGGGTGATC
>JAWKAJ010000050.1:0-167944 GCA_033816785.1 Picus viridis | reverse complement strand
ATCCTGGCCATAAGCATCATCCACTACACACACAAAGGCAGTTACACTCTTCAGCATGAGAGAGAGGTTGCCTTGCAGAGCTAACTACAAAGGGAGAGGGAAACCCAGGGGACAGTGCAGGGAGGCACTGATGCTGTCTGCTCTCTGATGTGAAGACAATCAAAGGCAAACCGTGAGTGGGCCTTCCCACCCCAGAGGCATGACTGTGTCACACGTGCTGGCACAGTCTGCAGGGTGCAGCCATTTCACTGAGCTGCTGGAAGTGTCTGGTTCTGTTGTGTGCTGAGAGTCTCCTGAGGGATGGATTCTGAAGGTGGGGAAAATGATCTTGACCATGGCTGTGCCAGCTTGCATCCTGCTAATCCAATCAGGTGGGTGTATCCCATGCACTTCCTTTGGTCTTCCACAGATTTTAGTAGTCTATGGAGAGGACTAGGCTGTGCTGATGAGGTCAGGGAGAAATGCAGAGGGGTGGAAGTAGATACCTGGATCCTCCTTTTCTTTGGAAAGGCAGAAGAGTTTGGGGCAGTGACAGCTTTAAACAGAACAAGGGCGAGAAGGAAGCAAGCGGCTCCAAGGACATTTCTGCCTGTGTTGCAGGTTTTGTTGGAAGTGACCCCCAGAAGCAATTCATCTCCGGGGTGTCTGCCACAGTTGGGCAGAGAGTGGTTCTGCCCTGCCAGTACAGCTCTGAGGACAGTATCAGCACTTTGAGTTTCTTCTGGTACCGACAGCTGCCAGGGAAAGCCTTGAAATTTCTCCTGCAGGGTTATAGTACTTCAGGCAATGCAAAGTTCCGTGATGGCAACTTCACTGTGGTGGTCTACAGAAATAAATCAGCCCCCTTAGAAATAGCAGCTGTCTCCCTCCAGGACACTGTCACTTACTACTGTGCTCTAAGACACCACGTCAAGCTAAGCCCCGCTTCCGCTCGTGCAAAATCTGCATCACCAAGAACAGCACAGGAGGGCTGAGGCTCTCAGCTTTCAACCTTCCTTTCAAACCTGAAATGATCCTCTCCTTACACCAACCTTTCCAGTACCTGCCAGTCCAACTGCTCCCTGTTTCCTCAAAGATCCCATCTATGCAGAAGTATTCAGACCAGGGATGTAGAAATGCAGGTCTGTGAGTCTGTCTGCAGATAAGCTGAGACATTCAGCTTTCCTCATTTCCTCACACAGAAACCAGCACCACTCAAGAAGAGGATCAACATGCTTGGACAGAACCTCCAGGTGCAGCAACAATCCCTACCTGGTCTTGGTTTCTTCAGAAAGTAGGGCTGCACAACCCAGTACTGCTGGGGGGACACTGCTGGCTGAGATCCTGACCCAGCCGTGGAAGGAGCTAGGACAGGCATGTCTCTGCTTTGCTCCTGGCCAGCCCTAGCCCTTGACACAACTACCCAATGGACCACAGATCCTGATCTTGTTCTTTGCAGAGCTACCAAGGAGCAGAAAAGCATCTTTTACCTTGATGCCTCAGCACTGGGCAAGGTATCCTTCTTAACCAGATAGTTAAATGAGATCCTTCCACACCCTCCTCAGGACAAAGTCATCTCCTTTGGAAAATACTAACAAAGAGAAATGCTGAAGAAAGTGTAGTAAAACTAAGGAATCTCAAAGAGATCAACAGACTGTGAGGCAAGAGGGAGTACCTTTTACAGGTATACACTGCCATGGGATGATCAAATAATGATGAATGATAAAGCTGAGTAAGTACTGTGTCCAGCTATGGGATGCCCAGCACAAGGGGGACATAGACCTGCTGGAGCAGGTCCAGGGGACGGCCACCAAGATGATCAGAGGGATGGAGAAATCTCCTATGAAGACACTCTGGCTGAAAGAATTGTTCAGCCTGGAGAAGGCTCCAGGGAGGCCTTACAGATGCATTTCAGTATCTTAAGGGGCCCTAGAGGAAGGCTGGAGAGGGACTGTTCAGATGGCCCTGCGATGACAGGACGAGGGGCAATGGTTTGAAACTGGAGCAGGGCAGATTTAGGTTGGACATCAGGAGGAAGTACTTTACAATAAGAGTGGTAAAGTACTGAAACAGGTTGCCCAGGGATGTGGTTGAGGCCCTGTACCTGGAGACATTCAAGAACAGACTTGATGTGCCCCGGGGCAGCCTGCTCTAGCTGGAGTTGTCCCTGCTGACTGCAGAGGGGTTGGACAAGATGACCTCTGAGGGTCCCTTCCAACCCAGTGCAAGCTGTGAATCTGTGAAGTTGATAAATACTAAGACAAAAGATAATGATGATGGTGATGATGAAGATGATGAGGATGATGACTGATGGAGTTCCCTGGAGGTGTGCTCACAGTTTGGTAGCACTGGGCACCAAAGGGCAATTTGTCTCAGCCAACCAAAGTTCAGGCCGGGCTCAGCTTCACCTGTTCTCTCCATGGAACAGACCCAAAAGCTTCCCACAGCCACAAAGGTCCTGTCTCCAACAGGAGTTTTTCCCACCAGGACTGTAACTGTAGCATGCTGGGCATCACCACATGGGATCTGAAGGACCCTTTCTTGTATCCTAGCAGGAATGACAGGAAAAGATATACAAAGGTGCCCTGGCAGTTCCAACAATTTTCTCATTACAACCTCTGTGCCCAAGGTGTGAGCTCTCCAGTGCTGAGGGGAAGGAGCACCTCCATGACCTGCTGCCAATTCTTTGTCAAGAGCACCCAAGATGCCATGAAGGCTCTTTGCACCAGGAGCATGTTCCTGGTTGCCCACCAGAATGCTCAGGTTCCTTTCCGAGCTGATGTTTCCAGCTGAGCAGCCCCAGCCTGGTCAGGTGCGTGGGGCTGCTCCTCCCCAGGTGCAGACCTTTGCTCTCCCCATTGTGCCCTGCAGGAGGTTCCTGCCAGAGCGACAGGCTGGAGTGCCTGTCGCGGTCCCTCTGGATGGCAGCAGAGACCTCGGTGCGTGCTGACAGCCCAGGGATACCTTTGTGCGCCGGGGCTGGGCGTGCTGCCAAACCCTCCCCACGTTCCCTCCCCTCTCGTCCCCTCCACACCCTCGCACTTCTGCCTCGAACGGGCTGAGGCAGCATTGTCTGGGGCAGTCAGGAGCAGGCCTGTGTGCGGCTGCCGATGTCGCCTGAGCTGGGTCCGTGGCTCCTGGCCTTGTCTGTGGCTGCGGGGCCGGCAGGTGAGAGCCGGACGGGGCGGGCAGCGAGGCCGGCACTGGGCCAGGAGGCAGAGGGCCAGGGTGGCTTTGGGTGCTCGGTCCGAGGGCCAGGGCCAGGCATGGCTCCGTCACAGGCAGGGCAGGCAGAGCACTGCCCCGGGCGCGGGGCTTGGCCGGCGCAGAGGCAGGCGGCGGCTGTGGCTGTGCCGGGCTGGGGGCTCTTGGCCGGGGCGGCAGGGGAACAGCCTCGGGCCCTGGTCGCACCCAGCCGGCTGCCAGCGCTCTCCGTCCGCAGCAGTGTGTGCGCAGATGAGGCTGGTCCAGGCCGGCAGAGGGCTGCGAGCGTCCGGGGACTCGGTCACCCTGCACTGCCGTGGGCACGGCTTCCACAGATTTGGTGCCATTTGGTGGTACCGTCAGACAGCCGGTGGCCGGCTCCAGTGGGTGTCCTATATCAGCTCTGATTCCTCAGTAGTACAATTCGAGAACTCCGTGGAGAGTCGAGCCATGGCACCCCGGGACAATTCCCAGGTTGTGACATCTCTGGCCCTGCGGGCCCTGCACCCCCAGGACTCTGCCCACTACTTCTGCACCGTTTCACTTGGGCACAGAGGCAGGAAACCCATCTGAGCTTGAACACAAACCCGCTGAGGCTCAGCTCAGGGTGTTCAAGCAGCAGGGCAGCATCTCGGTGGTGCTAAGGGGCCTCAGGGCTGTTCTTGTTCAGCGTGGTGCTGTCAGCCCTGCACCACAGCTCTTCCCTGCGTTTTCTGCCTACTGCACATAGTGTAATTTATTGTCAATTAAAACTGAGTTTAATGGTCGGAATTAAAACACAACCCTCCACGTATCCTTCTGAGGAGATGTCCAGCACACAGCTGGGTAAGTCCACCTTGATTTGGGTGAGCAGTTGGCTAATGGGTTGATCTCAGAGAGTTACAGGAAGTGGAGCACATCCTCCCTTCATGACATTGTTTCCTTCCAAAGCACAGCAGGGGCCCAGCTTCCTCTCTGCTCTGAGCTGGCCCCACTCACAAGAGAGACAAGCAAAGCTTCACCATTGACGCAGCCTCCACGGACTGTTTAACATCCCCAGGGAGTGATGGTCCCAGAGTGCTGGCAAACAGGATGTGGCACATCAGGAAGGGCGTGGCATGGCAGTTTCTGTGGCAGATTGCACAGGCAGGGTGAGTGGGGAGGGGAAGGCTCTCACTGAGATCAGCCCCAGTGCAGAAGCAATGGTCTCTACCTGACAGAAGGCCATGGCCTCCTCACATGCTGCCCCCACCACCACTTATGCAGCTGCCCAGTCTGAGCTTGAGGGAAGGCCTGCAACCATGCAGGCATCAGGTTGCAGTGTGCTCAGCTATGACAGTGGTGTAGGAGGGCATCCCAGAGCTCCCCTGTAGGACACGTGCCCAGGGAGAGGAGCTCCTCCACTTGGTAACAGAAGTTGGTGAGCAGGCTGAGAAGCATCAGGGAGTGGAGGCACGGCCTGCTTTCCCCAGAGCAGACTCAACCATCAGAGCTCACAATGAGGGGGAATGGAAAGAGGTCTCTGCTCAATGCAGCAGGCAACTTCCTCCACAGCTTCCCACACATTCCCAGTTGCCCCCACATAACAGGTAAAGGGCTCTGGGCTCTGAGGGACAGTCAAACAATGACAAAGATGGAAATGCTCCCAAGGAGCTACCAAATTTAAGGCACCATATATCAAGACTGCCTGCACCAAGAGAAGGGTTATTGTTGTTGGTGATGCCCTTCTGAGAGGAACAGAGGGTCCTTAATTGTCAACCTGACCCATCCCACAGTGAAGTCTGCTGCCTCCCTGGGGCCCAGGTCAGGAATGCCATAAGAAAGCTCCCCACTCTGGTGCAGCCCACAGAGTATTAGCTACTATTGACCTTCCAGATGGGCAATGATGAACCAGAAAACAAAAAATGGAGGGATGTCAGGAGGGACTTGAGGGACTTGGGTTGACTGGTTAGGGAGTGGGAGCATAGGTAGTGCTCTCCATTCCTCCAGTAGCAGGGACTGACACAAATACATTGAGGAAGACCCATGAGATTAACTCTTGGCTTCGAGCCTGGTGTCACCAGCAGGACTTTGGGTTTTTTGATCATGGGTCGGTTCACATGATGCCAGGCCTGCTCCCAAAAGGGGAGAAGGGTTTTATCATGGGAGTTGGCTGGGCTCATTGACAGGACTTTAAACTAGATTGGAAGGAGGAAAGGAAAAGGACCAGGCTAGCTGGAGACAACCCTGGAATATCTGTGGGACAGTGTGATGGCTCCAGTGCTATCTCAGGGGAGGCAAGGGACAGTGGGCCATGTGATATGGGAGATGCAAGGGTCACTGATGAGCTAGGACTCGCCATAGTGCCTGGGAGAGGTCAAGCAGGGAGAAGACCCCTACCCTGCACAAAGACCCCCAGCTGAAAGGTATCTCTGCCAATGCATGGAGCATGGTCAGCAAGCAAGAAGAGCTCAAAGCAATTGTCCAGCAGGAAAACTATGATATTATTGTGCTGATGGAAACATGGTGGGATGAATCCCACAGCTGGAGAGCTGTGTTGGATGGCTGTAGAATCTTCAAAAGGGACAGGAGGCCCTGAAGGAGAAGTGGTAGAGTGGCTCTGTATGTCAGGGAAGGCCTCAACTGCCTGGAGCATGATGATGATGGTGATGACAGGGGTGAATGCTTGTGGGTTAGTTCCTAACACAGCTGGTGAATGAGCCAATGAGGGATGGCTCTCTACTAGACCTGCTGCTTGTAAATATGGAAGGAGGTGCAAAGGTTGGTGGCCATCTTGGACAAAGTGGCCACGAAGTGGTGGAGTTTACAATTCTTAGTGAAGTTAGAAGGGGAGTCACTAGAATGACATCTTTGGACTTGTGGAGGGCAGACTTTGACTGGTTTAGGAGACTGTGTGGTGCATCCAGGCAGGCTGGATGTTCCTCAACACAAATCTTCAAAGGCTGTCCCTCTGTATCAGAAAATGAGCTGCTGGGGCAGAAGAGCAGCCTGGCTAAGTAGAGACCTTTGGATAGAACTCAGGAAGAAAAGGAAAGTCTCCTGGCTGTGGAAGGGGCAGGCATCTGGAAAAGTCTACAAGGCTCTGTAGGGAGAAAATTAGGAAGGCCAAATTTGAACTAGAACTCAATCTGGCCAGTGTCATTCAAGAGAATAAAAAGAGCTTTAATAAGGATGTGAAGAGGGAAAGAAGAGCTGGGGAGAATCTCTGCCCACTGCTGGGTGTAGGAGAGGGAACCTGGTGACCAAAGACAAGGAAAAGGCTGAGCTGCTGAATGCCTGCTTTGCCTCAGTATTTGTCAGTGACACCAGTTGCTCCATGAAGGTTCAGCCTCTGGAACTGGAAACAGGGATGGAGAGCAGAAAGCAGCCCCCACAATCCAGGAGCAGATGATCAATGGCCAGTTGTGCCGCTTAGATGTGCACAAGTCTATGGGACCAGATGGGATCCACCCAAGGGTACTTCAGGAGCTGGCAGCTGTGCTCACCAAGCCACTCACCATTAATTGTCATCAGTCCTGGCTGAGGAGGTCCCAGCTGACTGGAGGCCAGCAAATGTGACACTCATAAGAAAGACCAAAAGGGTGATCCAGGGAAGTACAGGCCTTTGTCTGACCCTGGTGCCAGGAAAGGTTATGGAGCAGGTCAGCCTGAGAGTGCCAGCATGTGCAAGATAGGCAGGCAGTCAGGCCTAGTAAGCAGGGTTTTGTGAAAGCCAGGTCCTGCCTGACTAATCTGAGGCTGGTGAAGGGCCTGGAGCACCTGGCCTGTGAGGAGCATCTGAGGGAGCTGGGGGTGTTCAGGCTGGAGAAGAGGAGGCTGAGAGGAGACCTCACTGCTCTCTACAGCCCCCTGAAAGGAGGTTGGAGTGGGAGGGGGCAGCCTCTGCTCCTTGGTGGCAAGCAACAGGAGCAGAGGCAATGGTTCCAAGCTGCACTAGGGGAGGTTCAGGCTGGATCTCAGGAAATACTTCTTCCCAGAGAGAGCTCTCAAATATTGGAAGGGGCTGCCCAGGGCAGTGCTGCAGTTACCATCCCTGGAGGCATTCAAGTGTCATGTGGACATGGCACCTAGAGACATGGTTCAGTTTTGACCTTTCAGTGCTGGGTTGAGAGTTGGACTGGATGAGCTTGGAGGTCTCTTCCAAATGGGTGTATTCTCTGATTCTGTTGCTCACCCTTCACCTCCACAAACCAGTCAAGTTTACAAGTCGAGGTGCTCCATCACCTGCCAGCCCATGTCTCCAGCCTGTCGAGGTCCCTCTGGATCACAGCAGAGGCCTCTGTGAGGCTGCATCCACACCGAGCTCGTGCCCTGACCCCCACGGCAGGGCCGGGCAGGACAGCAGTGGGGTCACGCTGGCACCACGGGGCGAGCAGTCTTCCTGCACCGGGCCCGGCACTCCGCGGGGGCTGTGCCCCACGTCCCTCCCCGCCCCTCGAAGGGGCCGGGCAGGGTCTGTCGGAGGCGGTCAGGAGCGGCCCCGTGCGCGGTTCCGCTCGGCTACCCTGAGGCTGCCGCCGGGACTGATGTCGCCCGGGCTGGGTCCGTGGCTCCTGGCCTTGTCCGTGGCCGCGGGGCCGGCAGGTGAGAGCCGGACGGGGCGGGCAGCGAGGCCGGCACTGGGCCAGGAGGCAGAGAGCCAGGGCCAGGCGTGGCTCTGTCGCAGGCAGGGCAGGCAGTGCACTGCCCCGGGAGCGGGGCTTGGCTGGCGCAGAGGCAGGCGGCGGCTGTGGCTGTGCCGGGCTGGGGGCTCTTGGCCGGGGCGGCAGGGGAACAGCCTCGGGCCTTGGTCGCACCCAGCCGGCTGCCAGCGCTCTCCGTCCGCAGCAGTGTGTGCGCAGATGAGGCTGGTCCAGGCCGGCGGAGGGCTGCGAGCGTCCGGGGACTCGGTCACCCTGCACTGCCGCGGGCACGGCTTCCACAGATTTGGTGCCATTTGGTGGTACCGTCAGACAGCCGGTGGCCGGCTCCAGTGGGTGTCCTATATCAGCTCTGATTCCTCAGTAGTACAATTCGAGAACTCCGTGGAGAGTCGAGCCATGGCACCCCGGGACAATTCCCAGGTTGTGACATCTCTGGCCCTGCGGGCCCTGCACCCCCAGGACTCTGCCCACTACTTCTGTGCTGCTGCACAGAGGCAGGAAACCCAGCTGGGCTTGAACACAAAGCTGCTGGGGCTCGACCCAGGCTGTGCGAGGATTGGAGTTGGGGAAGAAGGTGACGAAGGGCTCTAGAACAACAGTTCAGCCTTTACTCACCAGAGGTTTTGCTGCCAAGGAAGGGCTCTGTTATTACAGCCTGCAGCGCGAGAGGCGCCTGGAAGGGCACCAGCAGCTTCAAGTTCTGCTTCTCCAGCCCCACCTCTCACCTTCGGTGGTGTCATCGACTGAGGGAGGGACTAGGAGCTGACAGCAGCGGCAGAGGCAGGGCAGGTGTGGGCAGAGCTGGTCTGCAGGCAGTGAAGCCGAAGAGAGGAGAGACAGAGCAGGCCTGGTCATGTGGACTGCCATACACGTGGGGTTATTGCCCATCCTGGGTAAGGCAAAGAAAGGGCTGATGGCCCCCAGAAGCAAGCATACCCCTGTGCTCTGCATGGCTCTGTGGAGCTGTGCTGACAGCCTGCAGCCTGACCTGCCCTGGCTCAGCCTCCTCAGCCTTCCCTGCAGAGCGCAGTGAGAAGAGGAATCCTCCTCTTGTAGCTGTGACTCAGGCGCCTGTGTCCAGCCTGCCCCCTCTGCAGTGGGACAAGAGGGGCTGCTCCTCCCTAAGTTGGGTTGCTCTGCCCGTGGGGTACTGCAACCCATCTTGTAAAGGTCACTTCCAGGATTGCAGTCTAGAGCCCAAGCCTGTGGGAGGTCTTTGTCTCGCCTTTGCTCATTCAGAGCAGTTTCAGGAGCAGGAGTGTGGGTTCCTCACCTAGCCAGCTTGGCAGAGAAAAAGTGATTTATACCCTGGGTACAAAATCTTTGTTCCTGAAAAGGGAGATTCAAAAAAAGCTCTTTCTGTGGCATGGAAAAAGAGAGAGGGCACTGTGGTGCCTCCTTCTTTGTGATCCCTGCCTCCTATGCCAGCTCTATTCCACTGCCCATCTTTGTCAGATGGGTTCAAAGAGAGCTATTGAGTGCTCCAGCAGCTCCAATGCCATTGCAGTGCTCTCACCAGTGTTGCCCTGACCTTTCTGAACCTGGGAGTGATCATGGCTGCTTCTTCCTCACTGCAGCAGTCACTGGCCAGGTGGCCTTGGAGCAATCCAGGGAACTGAACGTGAAAGAGGATGCTGGAGGCACCTTCCTGTGCCACATGAGAGGAGACCAAATGGAGAACTACAACATGTTGTGGTACCGGCAGGGTCCTCGTGGCACTCTGGAATGGATTTATAGCCAAGGTGGTTCCTATGGAGGAGGTTTCCAGAATCACTTTGAAGGATCACTGGAGGGCTCTCAGAACAGATTCACTCTGCAGATCCAGGCAGCAAAGCCAGGGGATGAAGCAGTGTATTACTGTGCTGCTGATAGACGCACCCTGGAGCAGCTCTGCAGCAGAGTGGCCCAAAAAGCAGTGGCAGAGAACACAGAGGTGTCACATTGCTGACTGGCAGCTGCTAACCGGGTCAAAGTTAGTGTCATGTGGTGGCAGGTGCAGGGAACAGACCTCTGGTGTGCTGGCAGCAAACAGCAGGCACGGGTGGTTGAAGGGCTGAGAGTCTGGTGCAGGAGGATCTCTGGGGAGCTTCAGAGGCTGTGTGGTGACATGGAGGTTTGTGCACATTGCCTGGGCTCCTGCCCAGCACTGTCCATTTTTTCCTCTGTGGCTTGGCTGTAGAGCTGTGGGTTCCTGGGGATGCAGTGTGGCAGCATCCAGGAGTACTGTGGTGGCTGTAGCCAGGCTCTTTAGGAGGGACAGGTCAGTGTGGGTGGTGCTGTGGTGGGAGGCTCCTGCAGATCACCTGAACAGGAAAAAGAAGTAGGCAAAGTGAGGTAGGCTGAGCTTGTCTGGTCAGCAGATGTACAGCTGGCTTCACTTTATCAGTCCCCACTCTCAGCTGGACAGTGGGAGAAAGTAGAGTTCAAGGGTCATGGGTCAAGATGAAGACAGGGAGATGACCCAGCAATTGCTGTCACAGCTTGGGAAAGGAATTTAATTTCTTGCAAGGAATCACAGTAGGATGGTGAGAAAGAAGAACAAATCCGAGTACACATTGCCACCACCCTTCCTTTCTTCCCTGACTTCTCTACCTCCCCCAACAAGCAGGGCACAGGGATGGGGAATGGAGCTTGCTGCCAGTTCCTGACCCTGTTCTCTGATGATTCTTCCTTCTCATGCTCTACCCCTGCACCAGCAGAGAGCCCCCCCCAGAGACAGTTCTGTATGAACTTCTCCAACAAGAGTCTTTCCCACGGGCTGCAGTTCTTCACAAAGCCCTCCAGCACAGCTCCTGTGCATGGGGTGTAGTCCTTCAGGAATAGACTGCTCCAGCATGGACTTCTGCTGGACATGGGCACCTGCAAGAAAATCTGCTCCTGCCTGGGCTCTCGCCCACAGGACCACCATTCCTGGCAGGAACCTGCCCCAGCCTGAGCTCTCCAGTGGTCTCCAAGCTTCCTTCAGGGCACATCCACTTACTGGTGCATGGCATCCTCCACAGACTGCACGGTGGTATCTTCTCCACCATGCACTTCATGTGCTGCAGGGAGTCAGCCTGCATCACCACAGACTGCAGGAAAATTTCTGCCCAGGTGCCTGAAGCTCCTCCCCCACCTCCTTCCTGACTGACCATCAGCATGGCTTTGTGAAGAGGTGCTCCAGTCCTATTATCACCTTGCCCTTCATTTGCCTCTTTCCTGGAGGCTAAGTTTCTCCTGTGCTGGGGAGTCAACAAGTAGACCCTGTGCCCAAGGTGTGAGCTCTCCAGTGCTGAGGGGAAGGAGCACCTCCGTGACCTGCTGCCAATTCTTTGTCAAGAGCACCCAAGATGCCATGAAGGCTCTTTGCACCAGGAGCATGTTCCTGGTTGCCCACCAGAATGCTCAGGTTCCTTTCCAAGCTGATGTTTCCAGCTGAGCAGCCCCAGCCTGGTCAGGTGCGTGGGGCTGCTCCTCCCCAGGTGCAGACCTTTGCTCTCCCCATTGTGCCCTGCAGGAGGTTCCTGCCAGAGCATTTCTCCAGCCTGTCGAGGTCTCTCTGGATAGCACGCCCTGACGCCCTCCAGCGAGGCACAAGCTGGGACAGCGCAGGGCCAGCAGCCTTCGTGCGCCAGGGCTGCTCCGCGGTGGCCACCGGCCCTGCCCCGCGTGCCTCCCTCGCGCTGGTCCGCTCGTGCCTGGGAGCGCCGCGGGCCGGGGCGGGGCCTCCGAGCGCGGCTGCCGCCGCGACTGATGTCGCCTGGGCTGGGTCCGTGGCTCTTGGCCTTGTCCGTGGCCGCAGGACAGGCAGGTGAGCGTCGGACGGGGCGGGCAGCGAGGCCGGCAGAGGGCCAGGGCGGCTTTGGGCGCTTGGTCCAAGGGCCAGGGCCAAGCGTGGCTCCGTCGCGGGCAGGGCAGGCAGAGCACTGCCGCGGGCGCGGGGCCTGGCCGGCACAGAGGCAGTTCCCTGTAGTGCATACACTCAGTCATGGCCCATCCAGTGAGGTGTGTTGATGGCCCTGCTCAGGCTTTGGGCATGTCTTATGTGCACTTGGTCCAGCTCACCAGTTTTGCCGCTGGAGGGAGGTGCAGAGGAAATGAAGAAAGTACAGAGTGTTACAGGAGCTCACTGGGAGAAAGGGGAAGTCTCCTCTCGTTGTTCTGACACTATAAAGGGAGCAAGAGCTTGTGAGCCATGTGTGTTTGCAGCTGCTGGATCCTGGCAATCACAAGCAGAAGTTCAGGGAACTGGTGGAGTAGACAAAGCAACTGCTTGAGCTGTTCCTGCCTGTTCACCCTTGTCTCCTGGGTCACAGGTGCCCTTTCTCAGGTGCAGACAGAGGCCTCTGGTCCCACAGTAGGGAAGATCTCTGAGTCTCTCATGCTCACCTGCCACATCTCTGGTGTACTTATCAATGATAGCAGCTATGCTTGGGACTGGGTCCGTCAGACTCCTGGCAGAGACCTCCAGCATATTGCACTGCAGTATCCTTTCACAGGACTCCAGCACATTGCTTCATCCTTCCAGACCCAAGTCACCGTCTCTGCAGACCTCTCCAGGAACCAGCTGTTGCTGCAAGTGCTCTCACCTTCAGCTGCAGACACGGGCACCTATTTCTGCAGCACCAGAGAGCTAGAAAAGGGCACAATGCTTGAAACACAGGCAAGGCCAGGGCAGAAATGAGAGGAGGGGATTTAAATCCAGCCAGGTGGTTTGTAGTTGTCTGTAAGAAGACTTCTCAGGAATAGCCTGGGCTGGCTTTCCTGGAAAGGAGCACAGCAGTGCTACAGCAGCAGCAGAGTCTCTTAGAAGCACACACAAACCCCATGAACGTGTTACTAATCTTTAGCTATTCTCTGTCTCTCCCAAAGGCAGAAAACAGAGAAAGAGGTTTATTTAAGAAGCGCAACAAGCACTGGAGGACTAAAATTTGAACATGGAAACCCAGAGTTGCATAGAGTTGTGAAACATCATGTTCAGGGAGGCCCAGAGCAGTAAGAGCTGACCTGCAGAGCCCCTTTTCCTGCCGCATGGACTCCTGCCCCTCAGCGGTGCTGGTTGAGACAACCAAAACTCTTGGGAGATCAGAATTTGGGCTCTTGAGGGATGTGCTTGGAGGAATCCTATGGATGATGGTGCTGGGCAGAGGAGGGGGTCCAGGACTTTGCACTGGAAAGCAGCGCTACCTTCCAGCCAGCCTGTTTTCCTTTTCCCCATGGTCAGGTTCTGAGTTGTTTGGTTTTTTTCCATACCCTTCTCTGCCAGATTCCAGGCAAGGAATCACAAGAAAACACAGAGCAGAAATGGAAGGAGGTGGATTAAATCCTGCCAGGCCTCTGTGGTTGGCTTTGAGAAGACTTCTCAGGAATGAGCTGGGCTGGGCTTTCCAGGAAAGGGGCATAGGGTGGCTGCAGCAGGAGAGACTTTCTCAAGCACACACAAAATGCTGTTACCTTCTTCCTTCCCTTGCCCTTCTCTCCCACAGACAGAAAAAGACAGGGAAAGAACTTTTGGGGTTGGGGTTTTTTTTAATTGTTTTGGAAGAGGCCAGTGAGCATTGAAGGGATTGAAATTTGAACGTGGAAGGGCAGAACTCAGTTGCTTTTGCATAGCTCACATTGTTCAGGGAGTCTCAGTAGTGTTGCAGCACCTCACAGTAGCCAGCTGGATCCGAGGGTGGCAGTGTACCAGAAACTGCACTGCCCAGGTGAGTTTTCCTAGGATATGATGAAAAGTGTCTGCTGTGCACTTCTGGCTTTGGCTCCCTGTGAACACACACACACACACACACGTCCTGAGGACTGCCCATGCATGTCTGGAAGACAGGAATGGAGAGCAGAAAGCAAGCCCCACAATCCAGGAGGAGATGATCAGCGGCCAGTTGTGCCAATAAAAGCCATGGGCACAGCCTCCTATAAATGTGAGATGAAATCAGATGGATGTGCCAGGAGCTGTTTCCCCAGAAAATAAAAGTGTCTTAAAATACAAATTGAGACTTTTTTGGGGTCAAGAATGATGGAAGGCTTAGCATAGTTTCTTCTGGAGAGAAGCAGGGTAGACCTTTCAGCTAGGGCTGATGGATTTCAGCCAACCATGCACACACAAACCACCTGCTAGTTCCCTCCCAAAACTTATCTTCATCTGCTGAGGAGACTAAAGCAAAGAGGAGCTCCATCTCTTATCATTACCTCTGAAGCAGACCTCAGGGACAGATCTTCAGGGGAACACAGGAAGCCTAAACTCTCTCTAGTACATCCCTGGCAATACTGGAGTGCCCCCAGGAAGTTTTCTTTGAGGGGGTGCACCAGGACAGAGATAGGAAAAGCAAATGCAGGACTCAGCTGCCGGGGGTGTGGCCTGTGGGAGCTGTGAGGGCAGCTGTGTTTCTGTGGCCACCCAGATGGAAAGAGGCTTTAACTGCATCTGAGAGCTCAGTGACAAGCAGGGTGCAGCCTTCCTGCTCTGGGAAGATTTGGCAGCTGATGAAGAGTGTGGGAGAAGCACTTGTTTGTAGCTAGGCATGCTGCAGGATGTATTTAGAGCTCATTGTCTTTCCACAGTTCGAGACTGAAAGTCATCAGCCAGCTCCACAATTTTCCTGGAGGAGTGAGGCAATAAAGAGGAGAAAACAGCTGGACATGACAAGGAGAAGAGCAGAGGAGCGTGGCCACATTGCCAGTGGAAAATACAGCAGCACTGGTGGAAAACCAGTGCATGAAAATGAGAAAGAGTTTGGAGCTTTGTACCAAGGGAGGTACAAATCAACACACTGCGTAATACAGCCTGGAACCAGCCAGGTCTGGGACCAGGGTGAGATAATGCTGCTCCCTTTTGTGTCTTAGCACTGGATTGGAGGGTTCAGAAACTGCTCCACAAATCCAGGTAAAAGGCAACTTCAGACAACCATTACTAGATTTTTCCTGCCCTCAAACTCAGCCAAAGGCACATATAAATGAATCAGAAGCCCACAGCCAGCTCAACGTCAATCTGAGTTCAAAGATCAAAGAACTGAGCACAAAAATGCTGCATATAACCACAAACAAATTCCAAGGCCCTTAGAAAAATGACAAGAAATAGTAAAAATGAAACACTTCACTAAATAAAGCAGCATTAGCACAGGGAGTCCGTTAAACCACCACCAGCTACACCAAACTGACTCTTGAACAAAGATGGCCTGAGATTTTGTGTGGTGTGAAAACAGGCTCTGAGAACAGAAATGCCTGAAGGCCCAGGAGGAGTTTGGAGAATGTGGAACAAAATTAAATTGAGCTTTAATGATGGAGGCAGCTGCTTCCCAGACAGTCTTTGAAAGAGTCCATTGCAACTCTCTTGGCATTTGTTAAAAGAACCGTGACTCCCTCCCAGCTCCTGGGCCGAGACAGCCCCCAACACAAGAAGGACACTGAACTGTTGGAGCAGGTCCAGGGGAAGGCAATAAAGAGGATCAGAGAACTGGAGGATCCCCTGGGACAGGCTGCAGGACTATTCAGCCTGGAGAAGAGAATACTCCAGGGAGTCCTTATAGCAGCCTTCCAGTACCTGACAGGGGCCTACAAGAAAGCTGGGGATGGACATTTTCCAAGGGCATGTAGTGACAGGACAAGGGATCATGGCTTTAAGCTGAAGAGGGGAGGGTTAGATTGGATATTAGCTAGAAATTATTTACTTATGGTGGTGAGACACAGGAACAGGTTGCCCAGGGAAGCTGTGGATGTTCCTTTTCTGGAAGTGTTTGAGGACAGGTTGGATGAGACCTTAAGCAACATGGGCTAGTGGGAGGTGTCCCTTCCAACCCAATGTATTCTGTGATTCTAAAGCCAGTAATTGTGCGCTTTCAGTGACAACAGCTCTAACAACTCTAAAGAAGCATTTTTCCCCCTATTTGCTAAGTATAGACAATATTTTAGTGAGAACTAAGCGCAGCTCTATCTGCACTTCAAAGGACATGGAAGAGGAGACATCACCTGGCCCTGAAAAAAGCAAATGTTTTTGTAGAACTCTCTACCACTGGGTGGACTACCACAGTGACTGCCAGAGACTCAACCACCATACACAAACTGGCTCCCACCCTGACTTCTCTTGGAGGTGGAAACGTGGGGCCTGCATAGTCTCTCTTTTCTCAGCCAGCTGTAAGCACATACACAAATTCGATTCCTAAAACAGAACAGAATAGAACAAACCAGGTTGGAAGAGACCTTCAAGATCATTGTGTCCAACCTATCATCCAACGCCACCTAATCAACTAATGGCACCAAGCACCCTATCAAGTCTCCTCCTGAACAACTCCAGTGATGCTGACTCCACCACCTCCCTCGTCAGACCATTCCAATGGGCAATCACTCTCTCTGTAGAACTACTTCCTAACCTCCAGCCTAAACCTCCCCTGGCGCAGCCTGAGACTGTGTCCTCTTGTTCTGGTGCTGGTTGCCTGGGAGAAGAGACCAACCTCTGCCTGTCTACAATCTCCCTTAAGGTAGTTGTAGAGAGCAAGAAGGTCACCCCTGAGTCTCTCCTCCAGGCTAAGCAACCCCAGCTCCCTCAGCCTTTTCCTCACCTTCAGTCACAGTGTTCCCCTCCAGGTCCAATAAGGAGTGCAGGTTCTTCTTGCCCTTCTTTTTAGTGTTAATATATTTGTAAAAATGCTTTTTGTTCTCCTTCCCAGAGGTGTTCAGCTTCAGTTCCAACTGGGCCTTTGCCTCTCGAATTTTTCTCCGACATAATCTAACAACTTCCTTAAACACACCTCGAGAAGCCTTCCCCTCCTTCCAAAGGTGATACAGCCTCTTTTTTTCCTTTAATTCCTCCAGGTGCTGCTTGTTCATCCAGGCCCAGAGCCTTCCCCTCGGCTCATGTTCCCCTGTTCCTGTGCCTTCAAGAGCTCCTGTTTGAAGTAGCTCCAAGTCACCCACAAGGACAAGATCTGATGATCTTGAGACAGCCTCCAATTGCTTATAGAATATTTCATCTGCCTCCTCATCCTGGTTGGCTGGTCTATAACAGACTCCAACCAGGATGTCAGATTTGTTAGGCTGCCCCCTGATTTTAACCCACAGGCTCTCAATCCCTTCATCCTCCACCTCAAGCTCTGTGGCAAAGATTGGCTCCCTAATATACAGTCAAGCAGCTCTCTTAGACTCCTCCTCTGCTCAGCACCATAATCTATGAGATTCCTCCAAGACATCCCTCCAAGACTCTTGCAGACTTCTAGATGCAGGTAGTGGAGGAGCCAACAAGGAGAGGCACTGCTGGACCTCATATTGACTAATAAAGAAGGACTGGTTGGGGATATTAAGGTTGGGAACAGCCTTGGCAACAGTGATCATGACATAGTGGAGTTCAGTATTGCACAGGGTAGAAGCAGGGCTGTTTGAAGGATTACAGCCCTGGACTTCTTCAGGGCTAACTTTGTACTCCTCACAGATCTACCCATGAGCTAAGACTCTGGAGGATAAAGGAGCCCAGAAAAAGTTGGACAAATTTTAAAGTACACTTCTTCCAAGCCCAAGATAGGTTTGTTCCCCTGAGTGAAAAATGGGGTAGAGGTGCCAGGAGACCTGCAGGGATGAGCAAGGAGCTTCTGAAGGAAATCTCCTGGAACAAAGAAACTTACAGTTTATGGAAGAATACAATACAATACAATACAATACAATACAATACAATACAATACACCAGGTTGAAAGAGACCTTCAAGATCATCGTGTCCAACCCATCAACCAATCCAACCCACCCAAACAACTAAACCATGCAGCCAAGCACCCCATCAAGTCTCCTCCTGAACACCTCCGATGAAGGTGAGTCCACCACCTCCTCAGGCAGCCCATTCCAATGGGCAATCACTCTCTCTGTATAGAACTTCTTCCTAACATCCAGCCTAAACCTGCCCTGGCGCAGCCTGAGACTGTGTCCTCTTGTTCTGGTGCTGGCTGCCTGGGAGAAGAGACCAACCTCTGCCTGGCTACAACCTCCCTTCAGGTAGTTGTAGAGAGCAAGAAGGTCACCCCTCAGTCTCCTCTTCTCCAGGCTAAGCAACCCCAGCTCCCTCAGCCTTTCTTCACAGGGCTTGTGTTCCAAACCCCTCCCCAGCTTTGTTGCCCTTCTCTGGACACGTTCCAGCAAGACAACATCCTTCCTAAACTGAGGGGCCCAGAACTGGACACAGGACTCAAGGTGTGGCTTAACCAGTGCAGTGTACAGGGGCAGAATGACCTCCCTGCTCCTGCTGGCCACACTCTTCCTGATGCAGGCCAGGATGCCATTGGCCCTCTTGGCTGCCTGGGCACACTGCAGGCTCATGTTCAGCCTACAATCAACCAGTACCTCCAGGTCCCTCTCTGCCTGGCCACTCTCCAGCCACTCTGACCCCAGCCTGTAGCACTGCCTGGGGTTGCTGTGGCCAATGTGCAGAACCTGGCACTTGGATGTGTTCAATCTCATGCCCTTGGACTCTGCCCATCTGTTCAGCCTGTCGAGGTCCCTCTGCAAAGCCTCTCTGCCCTCCAGCAGATCAACTCCTGCCCCGAGCTTAGTGTTGTCTGCAAATTTACTGCTGATGGACTCAATGGCCTCATCCAGATCATCAATAAAGATGTTGAAGAGCATGGGGCCCAGCACTGATCCTTGGGGCACACCACTAGTGACTGGCCGCCAGCTGGATGTGGCACCATTCACCACCACTCTCTGGGCTTAGCCCTCCAGCCAGTTCCTAACCCAGCTCAGAGTGCTGCTGTCCAAGCCAGGGGCTGACAGCTAGGCCAGGCTTTTGCTGTGGGGGACTGTGTCAAAGGCCTTGCTGAGGTCCAGGTAGACCACATCCACAGGCCTCCCCACATCCACCAGGCGGGTCACCTAGGGCCAGAGATGTCACAACCTGGGAATTGTCAGGTGCCATGGCTCGACTCTCCACGGAGTTCTCGAATTGTACTACTGAGGAATCAGAGCTGATATAGGACACATAGACACAGCCACCCAGCTGTCAGGCAGTACCACCAAATGGCACCAAATCTGTGGAAGCCGTGCCCGCGGCAGTGCAGGGTGACCGAGTCCCCGGACGCTCGCAGCCCTCCGCCGGCCTGGACCAGCCTCATCTGCGCACACACTGCTGCGGACGGAGAGCGCTGGCAGCCGGCTGGGTGCGACCAGGGCCCGAGGCTGTTCCCCTGCCGCCCCGGCCAAGAGCCCCCAGCCCGGCACAGCCACAGCCGCCGCCTGCCTCTGCGCCGGCCAAGCCCCGCTCCCGGGGCAGTGCACTACCTGCCCTGCCTGCGACAGAGCCATGCCTGGCCCTGGCTCTCTGCCTCCTGGCCCAGTGCCGGCCTCGCTGCCCGCCCCGTCCGGCTCTCACCTGCCGGCCCGCGGCCACGGACAAGGCCAGGAGCCACGGACCCAGCCCGGGCGACATCAGTCCCGGCGGCAGCCTCAGGGTAGCCGAGCGGAACCGCGCACAGGGCCGCTCCTGACCGCCTCCGACAGACCCTGCCCGGCCCCTTCGAGGGGCGGGGAGGGACGTGGGGCACAGCCCCCGCGGGTGCCGGGCCCGGTGCAGGAAGACTGCTCGCCCCGTGGTGCCAGCGTGACCCCACTGCTGTCCTGCCCGGCCCTGCCGTGGGGTCAGGGCACGAGCTCGGTGTGGATGCAGCCTCACAGAGGCCTCTGCTGCGATCCAGAGGGACCTCGACGGGCTGGAGACATGGGCTGGCAGGTGATGGAGCACCTCGACTTGTAAACTTGACTGGTTTGTGTAGGTGAAGGGTGAGCAACAGAATCAGAGAATACACCCATTTGGAAGAGACCTCCAAGCTCATCCAGTCCAACTCTCAACCCAGCACTGAAAGGTCAAAACTGAACCATGTCTCTAGGTGCTATGTCCACATGACACTTGAATGCCTCCAGGGATGGTAACTGCAGCACTGCCCTGGGCAGCCCCTTCCAATATTTGAGAGCTCTCTCTGGGAAGAAGTAATTCCTGAGATCCAGCCTGAACCTCCCTAGTGCAGCTTGGAACCATTGCCTCTGCTCCTGTTGCTTGCCACCAAGGAGCAGAGGCTGCCCCTCCCCACTCCAACCTCCTTTCAGGGGGCTGTAGAGAGCAGTGAGGTCTCCTCTCAGCCTCCTCTTCTCCAGCCCTGAACACCCCCAGCTCCCTCAGATGCTCCTCACAGGCCAGGTGCTCCAGGCCCTTCACCAGCCTCAGATTAGTCAGGCAGGACCTGGCTTTTCACAAAACCCTGCTTACTAGGCCTGACTGCCTGCCTATCTTGCACGTGCTGTGTGCTGGCACTCAGGCTGACCTGCTCCATAACCTTTCCTGGCACCAGGGTCAGACAAAGGCCTGTACTTCCCTGGATCACCCTTTTGGTCTTTCTTATGAGTGTCACATTTGCTGGCCTCCAGTCAGCTGGGACCTCCTCAGCCAGGACTGATGACAATTAATGGTGAGTGGCTTGGTGAGCACAGCTGCCAGCTCTGAAGTACCCTTGGGTGGATCCCATCTGGTCCCATAGACTTGTGCACATCTAAGCGGCACAACTGGCCATTGATCATCTGCTCCTGGATTGTGGGGGCTGCTTTCTGCTCTCCATCCCTGTTCCAGAGGCTGAACCTTCATGGAGCAACTGGTGTCACTGACAAATACTGAGGCAAAGCAGGCATTCAGCAGCTCAGCGTTTTCCTTGTCTTTGGTCACCAGGTTCCCTCTCCTACACCCAGCAGTGGGCAGAGATTCTCCCCAGCTCTTCTTTCCCTCTTCACATCCTTATTAAAGCTCTTTTTATTCTCTTGAATGACACTGGCCAGATTGAGTTCTAGTTCAAATTTGGCCTTCCTAATTTTCTCCCTACAGAGCCTTGTAGACTTTTCCAGATGCCTGCCCCTTCCACAGCCAGGAGACTTTCCTTTTCTTCCTGAGTTCTATCCAAAGGTCTCTGCTTAGCCAGGCTGCTCTTCTGCCCCAGCAGCTCATTTTCTGATACAGAGGAACAGCCTTTGAAGATTTGTGTTGAGGAACATCCAGCCTGCCTGGATGCACCACAGAGTCTCCTAAACCAGTCAAAGTCTGCCCTCCACAAGTCCAAAGATGTCATTCTAGTGACTCCCCTTCTAACTTCACTAAGAATTGTAAACTCCACCACTTCGTGGCCACTTTGTCCAAGATGGCCACCAACCTTTGCACCTCCTTCCATATTTACAAGCAGCAGGTCTAGTAGAGAGCCATCCCTCATTGGCTCATTCACCAGCTGTGTTAGGAACTAACCCACAAGCATTCACCCCTGTCATCACCATCATCATCATGCTCCAGGCAGTTGAGGCCTTCCCTGACATACAGAGCCACTTTACCACTTCTCCTTCAGGGCCTGTCCCTTTTGAAGATTCTACAGCCATCCAACACAGCTCTCCAGCTGTGGGATTCATCCCACCATGTTTCCATCAGCACAATAATATCATAGTTCTCCTGCTGGACAATTGCTTTGAGCTCTTCTTGCTTGCTGACCATGCTCCATGCATTGGCAGAGATACCTTTCAGCTGGGGGTCTTTGTGCAGGGTAGGGGTCTTCTCCCTGCTTGACCTCTCCCAGGCACTATGGCGAGTCCTAGCTCATCAGTGACCCTTGCATCTCCCATATCACATGGCCCACTGTCCCTTGCCTCCCCTGAGATAGCATTGGAGCCATCACACTGTCCCACAGATATTCCAGGGTTGTCTCCAGCAAGCCTGGTCCTTTTCCTTTCCTCCTTCCAATCTAGTTTAAAGCCCTGTCAATGAGCCCAGCCAACTCCCATGATAAAACCCTTCTCCCCTTTTGGGAGCAGGCCTGGCATCATGTGAACCGACCCATGATCAAAAAACCCAAAGTCCTGCTGGTGACACCAGGCTCGAAGCCAAGAGTTAATCTCATGGGTCTTCCTCAATGTATTTGTGTCAGTCCCTGCTACTGGAGGAATGGAGAGCACTACCTATGCTCCCACTCCCCTAACCAGTCAACCCAAGTCCCTCAAGTCCCTCCTGACATCCCTCCATTTTTTGTTTTCTGGTTCATCATTGCCTATCTGGAAGGTCAATAGTAGCTAATACTCTGTGGGCTGCACCAGAGTGGGGAGCTTTCTTATGGCATTCCTGACCTGGGCCCCAGGGAGGCAGCAGACTTCACTGTGGGATGGGTCAGGTTGACAATTAAGGACCCTCTGTTCCTCTCAGAAGGGCATCACCAACAACAATAACCCTTCTCTTGGTGCAGGCAGTCTTGATATATGGTGCCTTAAATTTGGTAGCTCCTTGGGAGCATTTCCATCTTTGTCATTGTTTGACTGTCCCTCAGAGCCCAGAGCCCTTTACCTGTTATGTGGGCAATTGGGAATGTGTGGGAAGCTGTGGAGGAAGTTGCCTGCTGCATTGAGCAGAGACCTCTTTCCATTCCCCCTCATTGTGAGCTCTGATGGTTGAGTCTGCTCTGGGGAAAGCAGGCCGTGCCTCCACTCCCTGATGCTTCTCAGCCTGCTCACCAACTTCTGTTACCAAGTGGAGGAGCTCCTCTCCCTGGGCACGTGTCCTACAGGGGAGCTCTGGGATGCCCTCCTACACCACTGTCATAGCTGAACACACTGCAACCTGATGCCTGCATGGTTGCAGGCCTTCCCTCAAGCTCAGACTGGGCAGCTGCATAAGTGGTGGTGGGGGCAGCATGTGAGGAGGCCATGGCCTTCTGTCAGGTAGAGACCATTGCTTCTGCACTGGGGCTGATCTCAGTGAGAGCCTTCCCCTGCCCACTCACCCTGCCTGTGCAATCTGCCACAGAAACTGCCATGCCACGCCCTTCCTGATGTGCCACATCCTGTTTGCCAGCACTCTGGGACCATCACTCCCTGGGGATGTTAAACAGTCCGTGGAGGCTGCGTCAATGGTGAAGCTTTGCTTGTCTCTCTTGTGAGTGGGGCCAGCTCAGAGCAGAGAGGAAGCTGGGCCCCTGCTGTGCTTTGGAAGGAAACAATGTCATGGAGGGAGGATGTGCTTCACTTCCTGTAACTCTCTGAGATCAACCCATTAGCCAACTGCTCACCCAAATCAAGGTGGATTTACCCAGCTGTGTGCTGGACATCTCCTCCAGAAGGATACGTGGAGGGTTGTGTTTTAATTCCGACCATTAAACTCAGTTTTAATTGACAATAAATTACACTATGTGCAGTAGGCAAAAAACGCAGGGAAGAGCTGTGGTGCAGGGCTGACAGCACCACGCTGAACAAGAACAGCCCTGAGGCCCCTTAGCACCACCGAGATGCTGCCCTGCTGCTTGAACACCCTGAGCTGAGCCTCAGTGGGTTTGTGTTCAAGCTCAGCTGGGTTTCCTGCCTCTGTGCCCAAGTGAAACGGTGCAGAAGTAGTGGGCAGAGTCCTGGGGGTGCAGGGCCCGCAGGGCCAGAGATGTCACAACCTGGGAATTGTCCCGGGGTGCCATGGCTCGACTCTCCACGGAGTTCTCGAATTGTACTACTGAGGAATCAGAGCTGATATAGGACACCCACTGGAGCCGGCCACCGGCTGTCTGACGGTACCACCAAATGGCACCAAATCTGTGGAAGCCGTGCCCGCGGCAGTGCAGGGTGACCGAGTCCCCGGACGCTCGCAGCCCTCCGCCGGCCTGGACCAGCCTCATCTGCGCACACACTGCTGCGGACGGAGAGCGCTGGCAGCCGGCTGGGTGCGACCAGGGCCCGAGGCTGTTCCCCTGCCGCCCCGGCCAAGAGCCCCCAGCCCGGCACAGCCACAGCCGCCGCCTGCCTCTGCGCCGGCCAAGCCCCGCTCCCGGGGCAGTGCACTGCCTGCCCTGCCTGCGACAGAGCCATGCCTGGCCCTGGCCCTCGGACCGAGCACCCAAAGCCACCCTGGCCCTCTGTATCCTGGCCCAGTGCCGGCCTCGCTGCCCGCCCCGTCCGGCTCTCACCTGCCGGCCCCGCAGCCACAGACAAGGCCAGGAGCCACGGACCCAGCTCAGGCGACATCGGCAGCCGCACACAGGCCTGCTCCTGACTGCCCCAGACAATGCTGCCTCAGCCCGTTCGAGGCAGAAGTGCGAGGGTGTGGAGGGGACGAGAGGGAGGGAACGTGGGGAGGGTTTGGCAGCACGCCCAGCCCCGGCGCACAAAGGTATCCCTGGGCTGTCAGCACGCACCGAGGTCTCTGCTGCCATCCAGAGGGACCGCGACAGGCACTCCAGCCTGTCGCTCTGGCAGGAACCTCCTGCAGGGCACAATGGGGAGAGCAAAGGTCTGCACCTGGGGAGGAGCAGCCCCACGCACCTGACCAGGCTGGGGCTGCTCAGCTGGAAACATCAGCTCGGAAAGGAACCTGAGCATTCTGGTGGGCAACCAGGAACATGCTCCTGGTGCAAAGAGCCTTCATGGCATCTTGGGTGCTCTTGACAAAGAATTGGCAGCAGGTCAGGGAGGTGCTCCTTCCCCTCAGCACTGGAGAGCTCACACCTTGGGCACAGAGGTTGTAATGAGAAAATTGTTGGAACTGCCAGGGCACCTTTGTATATCTTTTCCTGTCATTCCTGCTAGGATACAAGAAAGGGTCCTTCAGATCCCATGTGGTGATGCCCAGCATGCTACAGTTACAGTCCTGGTGGGAAAAACTCCTGTTGGAGACAGGACCTTTGTGGCTGTGGGAAGCTTTTGGGTCTGTTCCATGGAGAGAACAGGTGAAGCTGAGCCCGGCCTGAACTTAGGTTGGCTGAGACAAATTGCCCTTTGGTGCCCAGTGCTACCAAACTGTGAGCACACCTCCAGGGAACTCCATCAGTCATCATCCTCATCATCTTCATCATCACCATCATCATTATCTTTTGTCTTAGTATTTATCAACTTCACAGATTCACAGCTTGCACTGGGTTGGAAGGGACCCTCAGAGGTCATCTTGTCCAACCCCTCTGCAGTCAGCAGGGACAACTCCAGCTAGAGCAGGCTGCCCCGGGGCACATCAAGTCTGTTCTTGAATGTCTCCAGGTACAGGGCCTCAACCACATCCCTGGGCAACCTGTTTCAGTACTTTACCACTCTTATTGTAAAGTACTTCCTCCTGATGTCCAACCTAAATCTGCCCTGCTCCAGTTTCAAACCATTGCCCCTCGTCCTGTCATCGCAGGGCCATCTGAACAGTCCCTCTCCAGCCTTCCTCTAGGGCCCCTTAAGATACTGAAATGCATCTGTAAGGCCTCCCTGGAGCCTTCTCCAGGCTGAACAATTCTTTCAGCCAGAGTGTCTTCATAGGAGATTTCTCCATCCCTCTGATCATCTTGGTGGCCGTCCCCTGGACCTGCTCCAGCAGGTCTATGTCCCCTTGTGCTGGGCATCCCATAGCTGGACACAGTACTTACTCAGCTTTATCATTCATCATTATTTGATCATCCCATGGCAGTGTATACCTGTAAAAGGTACTCCCTCTTGCCTCACAGTCTGTTGATCTCTTTGAGATTCCTTAGTTTTACTACACTTTCTTCAGCATTTCTCTTTGTTAGTATTTTCCAAAGGAGATGACTTTGTCCTGAGGAGGGTGTGGAAGGATCTCATTTAACTATCTGGTTAAGAAGGATACCTTGCCCAGTGCTGAGGCATCAAGGTAAAAGATGCTTTTCTGCTCCTTGGTAGCTCTGCAAAGAACAAGATCAGGATCTGTGGTCCATTGGGTAGTTGTGTCAAGGGCTAGGGCTGGCCAGGAGCAAAGCAGAGACATGCCTGTCCTAGCTCCTTCCACGGCTGGGTCAGGATCTCAGCCAGCAGTGTCCCCCCAGCAGTACTGGGTTGTGCAGCCCTACTTTCTGAAGAAACCAAGACCAGGTAGGGATTGTTGCTGCACCTGGAGGTTCTGTCCAAGCATGTTGATCCTCTTCTTGAGTGGTGCTGGTTTCTGTGTGAGGAAATGAGGAAAGCTGAATGTCTCAGCTTATCTGCAGACAGACTCACAGACCTGCATTTCTACATCCCTGGTCTGAATACTTCTGCATAGATGGGATCTTTGAGGAAACAGGGAGCAGTTGGACTGGCAGGTACTGGAAAGGTTGGTGTAAGGAGAGGATCATTTCAGGTTTGAAAGGAAGGTTGAAAGCTGAGAGCCTCAGCCCTCCTGTGCTGTTCTTGGTGATGCAGATTTTGCACGAGCGGAAGCGGGGCTTAGCTTGACGTGGTGTCTTAGAGCACAGTAGTAAGTGACAGTGTCCTGGAGGGAGACAGCTGCTATTTCTAAGGGGGCTGATTTATTTCTGTAGACCACCACAGTGAAGTTGCCATCACGGAACTTTGCATTGCCTGAAGTACTATAACCCTGCAGGAGAAATTTCAAGGCTTTCCCTGGCAGCTGTCGGTACCAGAAGAAACTCAAAGTGCTGATACTGTCCTCAGAGCTGTACTGGCAGGGCAGAACCACTCTCTGCCCAACTGTGGCAGACACCCCGGAGACGAATTGCTTCTGGGGTCACTTCCAACAAAACCTGCAACACAGGCAGAAATGTCCTTGGAGCCGCTTGCTTCCTTCTCGCCCTTGTTCTGTTTAAAGCTGTCACTGCCCCAAACTCTTCTGCCTTTCCAAAGAAAAGGAGGATCCAGGTATCTACTTCCACCCCTCTGCATTTCTCCCTGACCTCATCAGCACAGCCTAGTCCTCTCCATAGACTACTAAAATCTGTGGAAGACCAAAGGAAGTGCATGGGATACACCCACCTGATTGGATTAGCAGGATGCAAGCTGGCACAGCCATGGTCAAGATCATTTTCCCCACCTTCAGAATCCATCCCTCAGGAGACTCTCAGCACACAACAGAACCAGACACTTCCAGCAGCTCAGTGAAATGGCTGCACCCTGCAGACTGTGCCAGCACGTGTGACACAGTCATGCCTCTGGGGTGGGAAGGCCCACTCACGGTTTGCCTTTGATTGTCTTCACATCAGAGAGCAGACAGCATCAGTGCCTCCCTGCACTGTCCCCTGGGTTTCCCTCTCCCTTTGTAGTTAGCTCTGCAAGGCAACCTCTCTCTCATGCTGAAGAGTGTAACTGCCTTTGTGTGTGTAGTGGATGATGCTTATGGCCAGGATTGTGCCCCTGAATATTTCTAGGACATGCTTTTCTGTGTGTTAGCCTTCCTTTGTTCCCCCTCTTTTCTGAAGGCTCAACTGAGTCCAGGTAAACTGCCTGCCTGGGCGTGGTCTCACCCCTGTGGTACACAAGGGTCAGGCTATATGTTTGTTTTCCTGTGTATAGCATAAGCTTACACCATATTTGGTAGAGGCCAGTTCATTGGTTAATCTTTGTGTTAGCAACAGATGCTCATTGGACCAGTATTCATTGGGGCAAATGGTAAATAGGGGTCGTTTGGTAAACGAGCCCTCCCCTCCTCCTCACATTGGTGTTGAGGCTGTATCTGTGTGCGCACCAGCGCTGTTGTGGTTCACCTTGCCCGGGACTAAAGCCAGCACTCCAAGAGGCTTCGTAGTACTTTGCCACCTGCACCCAACTGCTTGCAGTGCCGTGGACAGTACCCCGTGTGAACCATCGTTGGCGAACTGCCACAGTGCCTCCCCCCACCCCGAGCGGGGAGCCTCCGTATTCTGGAAGAGACAGCAGCCACGCGACGCAGCCACGCGGTCGGCGCCATTTCCTGTATCCTCATTACGGCACATCCGTGCCGCGTTCTGCGGACTATAAATATTATCAAGGGAAGACTTCACGAGGCTCTCAGCTTGTGAGTAAGCCAGACCCTTCTTCATAGAGTTTCAGTTGGGGTAGCCTGGAAATCGCTCCAGGTGGAGGACTGCCGGTCACCGACCAACCCCCTCCCCCGCCGCTTTCCGGATCAGTTTAATTCTAAGTTCTGCAAATTATTTTGGTTTAAGTGCCTATGCCTAGACATTTTGTAAAGATAGTTCCACTAACCGAATATTGATACCTGTGAAGGGGGACTGTACATACCCCGTTGCAGAGTTTATATATATATATAGAAATAAACTTAATTTTTTTTGTAGTGATACCTTTGCCGCTCATTTCTGAGGGCATATTCATAACATTAATGGCGCAGCGAGCAGGGTTATTCGATAAGTGACTATCTCTGCAGAATGGGATACGTAATGAAACGATCCAATATACAGTGGGCTATAGAAAATCTGACAAATCCGGACCAAATCATTACAAAATTAACCAAATACGTGATCGAGCAATGCACTGACCCAACCGCAGTAACCGAGGAGAAGGTTGTCGCGATCACGGCTTGTGTAATGCGCGCACAAGACGAATTTACAGCATTAAGGGAAAAGATTAAAACACTTGAGGAAAAAAATGATTCCCTGGAAAGACAGTTAGAAATGTGTAAGGCACTAAATAACAACCTTCAGGATTTATTAACGTTGCAAATTAAAGAAAGCAACGCCGCTATCAAGGCACTGGCTGGGTCAGACACAGACTCTGTTTCAAACCTCCCTGGGATCTCCCAACCGCCTAGCCCCGCGGAGGCCCGCGGATACGATGTCGCGCCCGGAGCCAGATCTCCCGTACCCTCCTTTTACGAATTACCCCCACCGCAGTCTAGCAGAAAGGACTTAAAGGTAGCGAACGCCACCGCAGCCCAAGACTTAAGATCCACGGCCTCCTTGGAGCTGACGAGGCTCCAAACACTGCAAATAGCGAGTCCAGATTCACCCGTTCAGTCCAGCACGTCAGCAGCGGCGCGCGAGTTAAATCTGCTTGCCAGTAGTGCCCCGAGAAGCAAAGCCCGGAAAAAATCCCAGAACTACCAAACGGAGAGAAACCCATCTGACCAGGACGATATGGATTACAGTTCTGAGGACGAACCCATACGGAGCAAAGCTGTGCGTTTGCGTCCCGTTCTTAAAGAGCAATACACCGACGGCCGCCGTGGCCGAGGGACAACAACTACTTCTGTTCGCCCGTACAGCGGAGCAAAGCTTCGGGACCTACAAGAGACATTTGCACGAGAGCCGGACGAGTCGGTAACAGACTTTTTGTATCGTGTTATGGAATTGGGGGGGATACAATTATTTTGGATCGTAATGAAGCAAAAGGCTGTTCGTGGGGTCATGAAGTATTTTTGGGCATGGGTCCGGAGGGATACCACTCGTTAACTTCCCGTATCGCTCACTGGGCTGGCAGTTTAGATCCTATGGATAGAGGCGAGCCAACAGAAGTGAGGGTCACAAGTTCGGCCGAACTCACTGCCGCGATTAAAAAGCTAGCATGCGTTCAAGCAATGTACGATCGCGGGCGTACTCTTCCCCACTAGATGCCCCAATTAACCCAGTGCGACTCAAAGTTCTAATCCGCGGTCTGCCAGCGGGTCTCAAAAATGTCTGTGATGCCAAAAAGGAGGACATTGAACGAGTAGTCGAGAGGAATAATGCCTCTGCTAATTCCCGGGAACACCACTTAACTTGGGAAGAGCTTCTAATGGCATTATCCCACAAGGGCCGAGACCTGGGCTACTCTGATCATGTGCTCACAGCCGAGACTCCCCGTGACAGACGCCATACTGAGTATAAGGGCAACCACGCGGCGAAACCCCGGGGGAAAAAGCAGGAAGTGCGGCGTGCTAAGACCTCCCTACTGCGACTTCTGCAAGTTCAAGCAGCAGTCCGGAGTCAGATCGCAGTCACTCCGGAAGTCCCAGAGGGAGAAATGCCGGCCGCCGGAGAGATAAACAGCGTGTTTCTAGTAGATCCTCCTCACCCAGAGAGAAATGGTATCAACTAGCACGGTCTTTGAATATACCTGAATCCGTGATAGCGCCATTATCAACGGGACTGTTAAAAGGAGTAGTGCTGAGCTTACAAAATAAATCCGGCAGCTGGAAAGAGGACCAATACCGAAGTGACCGCCGTGGCAAGGGGAGGATGAAGCTGTTAGCAGCAGTTCTAAAACTGCTCCACTCAACAAGGACGCTAATCCCTTCGTACCTCGCCGCCAGAGCCCAGATAAAAAGCCAAAAAACTAGGCACAGCGGTGACTGTTCCAGGCCTCATTCATCGCTTCGTTAATGCCTGTCAATGGTCTGAGGATCCAGAGCCTTTCATTTTAATTCCCACTGGACCTACTCGAACTGCTGTAAAATTCCTTATTGACACTGGGGCACAAATCAGTGTTTTGAATGTGCAACAAGCCAAACACTTGAGGATCCTGCCATCCCGGAAAAGGATAAAGATACAGGGTGTCACAGGCATGCCTCATACATGCCATTTAGCCAAAACAAGGTTGTGGCTTCCTGGTGACAAGCGAAGTACCCTGGTAGAAGTTGCCCTCCGTACCCAGAGAACATCCTTGGATTTGATGTTTTAGCTGGCAAACGGTGGCACCTCCCTAACGGTACCCTGTGGTGTTTTGGCTCCTATGGAGTGGGGGCAAAAGAGGCCAAAACCGCTCGAGTAGGCACGCTCCAAATTGCTCCACCCTTACCCAAATCGAGTATCACATGTGTTGCACAGTATTCACTACCAGCAGCAGCCAGACAAGGCATCACGGAGGTGATTGCAGACCTGGAAAGGAGACAAATCATCACCAGGACACACTCACCCTATAACTCACCAGTGTGGCCAGTACATAAACCTGACGGAAGATGGAGACTCACCATTGACTACAGGAAGCTCAATAGCAACACACTTCCTCTCACTGCTGCAGTCCCAAGCCTGACATCAATTGTGACAGCAATCCAAGCTGCGTCACATACTTGGATGGCTTCATTGGACATTAAGGACATGTACTTCATGATTCCTCTACGTGAGGAAGACAAACCACAGTTTGCTTTCACATGGCAAGGTTCCCAATTCACCTTTAATCGCCTTCCCCAGGGATACAAACACTCAGGAACCATTGCACACAATTCCCTAGCAGCACTGTTAGACACCATTGAGGTCCCAAAAGATGTAAGCGTCTACCAGTACATAGATGACATCTTTGTTGGGGGCAATGACAAAGATAAGGTGGGTTCAGTAGCTGCAGCGATTTGGGACTTGTTAACCAAAAATGGGTTGCAAGTTCCACAAGCCAAATGTCAAGGCCCAAGTCAAGAAATTAAATTTCTTGGATCCTGGTGGGTGGCAGGAGCAATATCAGTACCGGAAGATGCTCTTGAGGCTATTGAAAAGGGCCAACTTCCCAATAACAAAAGGGAGCTTCAGCGGCTCCTGGGTACATTGGGTTACTGGAGAAAACATATTCCAGGTTTTTCAGTGATTGCTCATCCCCTTTATGACTTGCTTAAAAAGAGCAGAGTCTGGGACTGGACTCCAAGGCACACTGAAAGCCTAAAGGCCTTGAAGGATGAGTTAAAGACTTACCAGAAATTGGGCCCTTTGCACCCACATGACCCTTTAAGGGCAGAATGGGGCTTTTCTGAACATGCTTCCTACTGCGGGATTTTCCAAAGGGGACCCAAAGGCCCGAACAGAGCCCTTTTGTTCTCCTCAACAGCATTTAAAGATGCTGAGAGGAGATACTCTGAATGGGAGAAGGGACTCTTGTCCCTAACCCGAGCCGTCAAAGAGGCAGAGAAGCTTCGCACTACGCAGGACATTGTAGTGCAAGGCCCATTCTCTCTGCTCAAAGCAATCCTCAATGGAACTCCTCCACCAGAGGGAATTGCTCAGAAGGCTACCGTGAGAAAATGGTATGCCTATTTGGAAGGGATGGCTCAATTTATGCCTCTAAAGGAAGGACCCACAAAGGTATCCAAATTGCAGCAGCCCATCAATCCACACACTGTTCCACTATTTCAGCCCTACAAGCCGTCTCCTATTCAGGTAGCACCTGAATTAACTGCCGATGTGAATACTGAAGGAGTGTGGTTTACAGATGCATCTGCCCAAAGGGTAGGACCACAGTGGCATTATAAGGCTGCAGCGCTGGAGATCGGCACAGACAGGACTGTCATTGAAGAGGGTGAAGGCAGTGCCCAAGTGGGAGAACTGCGTGCTCTCATGCTAGCTGTGGAGAACGGTGCAGAGACCATATACACTGACTCATATGCTACTTTCAAAGGTGCCACAGAATGGATTTGCCAGTGGGAAGCAAATCAGTGGATAGTTGGCAACACCCAAGTTTGGAGGGCAACTGACTGGCAAAGACTACTAGAGATAAGTCGAGCCAGGCCTATCAAAGTAGGATGGGTAAAGGGACATTCCAGGAAGCAAACCCCTGCTGCTACTTGGAACCAACAAGTAGATCACTTAGAAAAAATCCGTGTAGTTGATTGTGAGGGGAAGGAGTGGGAGCGACTGGCTGAGTGGCTACATATTAAAAGAGGTCACTCAGGTAAGTCAGACCTTTACTACGAATGCAGATCCCGAGGGTGGCCAGTGTCTCTGACCACATGCGAAACCATTGTTTCAGCCTGCCCCCAATGCCAGGTTAGATTAAAAGCTAACCATCCTGGTTTTGCTCCAGCCCAGCATATTAAAAAGGACAAAGTGCTATGGAGCACATGGCAAATTGATTATGTTGGTCCCCTCAGACCCTCACATGGGAAAAAATATATACTGGTAGGGGTGGAAGTGGTTTCAGGCTTAGTCATGGCTACTGCCACTAGCACTGCTTCGGGAACACAAACCATTGAAACTTTGAAGGATTGGTTTAGCATCCTGCCTATGCCTGAACATATTCAGAGCGATAATGGTTCACATTTCACCTCAGCCTTAGTGCAGGACTGGGCCTGAGGAGAAGGGATAAAATGGATGTTTCATACTCCATATTATCCCCAGGCAAATGGCATGGTGGAAAGGGCAAACGGCCTCATTAAGAAGCATGCAAATGTTTCAAGGAGTAATTGGGACAAACGCCTGCCTTCTGCAGTTTTCATTGTAAACAATCGATGGGGGAATTATGGCAGTCCCAAAGTCAAGGCATTCTGCCCTGCTGACCCAGTTAGAGATGTCAACCACATGCCAGGGGAAGCAAAGGATGAACACCCACATTCACTAACACAAATGCAGGTGGGCCAACCAGTGCTAGTGAAACTGCCATCTATTGGGATTGTACCCATGACGCTGGCTAAGCCCAGAGGTCTATACGCTTGGGAGGCTACTGACATCAATGGGAAAACTCATCGCATAAGTGCTCGGTGGGTCATTCCAAATTACTAACGGTCAAGCCCGGCTTTAAACACCGTGGCCAGTTTTGTTTCCCCACAGAGTGACAGCGGTCCCAGTGCATAGACCAGCCTGGAAATGAAGACCCTTCTCGGGAGCAACAGGAGTTTACCATCGGTCAGGGGGTGGAGACTGGAAAACACTAAGGTCACCGATACTGACCTCATAATTAACAAGTTCTATTCTGTTTTGTAGTATGCTTTGTTTAGAGTACAGTTGTGCAGTTCTGAGATATGTATATATGTGTATAATGTTCTTGTGATGTTTATATAATGTTTAATTCATCTTTGGTAGAGTTTGATCATAGAATAACATTTGCCCACATGTACTTGCCCATAAGCAGGGGGTGGAATGTAGTGGATGATGCTTATGGCCAGGATTGTGCCCCTGAATATTTCTAGGACATGCTTTTCTGTGTGTTAGCCTTCCTTTGTTCCCCCTCTTTTCTGAAGGCTCAACTGAGTCCAGGTAAACTGCCTGCCTGGGCGTGGTCTCACCCCTGTGGTACACAAGGGTCAGGCTATATGTTTGTTTTCCTGTGTATAGCATAAGCTTACACCATATTTGGTAGAGGCCAGTTCATTGGTTAATCTTTGTGTTAGCAACAGATGCTCATTGGACCAGTATTCATTGGGGCAAATGGTAAATAGGGGTCGTTTGGTAAACGAGCCCTCCCCTCCTCCTCACATTGGTGTTGAGGCTGTATCTGTGTGCGCACCAGCGCTGTTGTGGTTCACCTTGCCCGGGACTAAAGCCAGCACTCCAAGAGGCTTCGTAGTACTTTGCCACCTGCACCCAACTGCTTGCAGTGCCGTGGGCAGTACCCCGTGTGAACCACCGTTGGCGAACTGCCACAGTGCCTCCCCCCACCCCGAGCGGGGAGCCTCCGTATTCTGGAAGAGGCAGCAGCCACGCGACGCAGCCACGCGGTCGGCGCCATTTCCTGTATCCTTCTTACGGCACATCCGTGCCGCGTTCTGCGGACTATAAATATTATCAAGGGAAGACTCCACGAGGCTCTCAGCTTGTGAGTAAGCCAGACCCTTCTTCATAGAGTTTCAGTTGGGGTAGCCTGGAAATCGTTCCAGGTGGAGGACTGCCGGTCACCGACCAACCCCCTCCCCGCCGCTTTCCGGATCAGTTTAATTCTAAGTTCTGCAAATTATTTTGGTTTAAGTGCCTATGCCTAGACATTTTGTAAAGATAGTTCCACTAACCGAATATTGATACCTGTGAAGGGGGACTGTACACACCCCGTTGCAGAGTTTATATATATATATATAGAAATAAACTTAATTTTTTTTGTAGTGATACCTCTGCCGCTCATTTCTGAGGGCATATTCATAACAGTGTGCTCCTCAGAGATGGGAGGGCTTTTGGAAGCACAGCAGCTCCTCACCAGCATTGGAGGCTCTGGCAAACAGCTGTCATGCTCTTTTCAAAAGCTTTTCAAGTGTCTCTTAGCTCAGCTTCTGTTGTTTGGAAGCAGCTGTTCAGTATTTCTCCACACATGAAGACTCCGAGACAGGAGGAGGAAGCTGGTAAAGGAGCCTTGCCCAGATACTTGGGTGCTGGCGCAAGTAGCTGCTGCAGGGGAACCTGCTGGAGTGCCCTGTGCCAGCCTGTGCTGCACACTGCTGGGTGTTATGGCAGAAATAACCTTCCAGCTCGTAAGGAGATGATGTATGATTAGTTTTTGGTATTACACAAAATAAAAGGCACCACAGCATGGGAGCAACCCAAAAGCTCTTTCAGGATGGGAGAATCCAGCTGGCTCTGTACAGTGTTGCATGAGTCCAGGGTTCCCAGCACCTGGAGGGCTGTAAGCTTTACTTGTTGGCTATATTCCTATTTTTATTCTGTCTTACTAAAACAATTTGATTACACTCTGAGATCTGGAAAGGACTCTGCCCCATATCTCCCCCCATTCTCCCCTCCCTGGTGCAGAACAGCAGGAGGCAAACCAGGCTAGCAGTGTCTTCCTGGAGCAGTGTTAGGCAGGCTAGGGTCAGACCCAGAACATGGCCACTCCTGCCAACAGGACCACAGGAAGACTCAAAGGTGCAACCCAGACTGGTGTAATTTACTTGATTCCTCCAGCATGTGAGCTGAGTCCTCTGCCCACTCTGGGGTGCTTTGCTCCTGAAATGCTTGGGCCTCTCATACTGTCACAAAAAAGATGCTCTCCCTGAGAACATGCCTGGCATGAAAGAGTGAACAAAAAGACATCAACTCAGGAAGCCAGAACATAGCCTTCAGCATTAGCTGGGATCAAGATGAGCTTGTCAGAAAACAATCACCTGTAGAAGGGATGTATCTGGCAGCCTGAGGCAAGAAGGGCCCAGGACAGAATCCAACCCAGCTCCTCACTCTCTCATCCATTTCTCTTGCCTCCTTCTCCTTGAGAACCACGTGAGGCTGAAGCTCCTTCTCCTTCTCTTCTGTCTCAAAAGGAGTTGTCATGTCAATGAACCTCTTGCAGAATCACAGAATTGCCAAGGTTGGAAGAGACCTCAAAGATCATCAAGTCCAACCTGTCACCACAGACCCCATGACTAGACCATGGCACCAAGTACCATGTCCAGTCCCCTCTTGAACACCTCCAAGGATGGTGACTCCACTACCTCCCTGGGCAGCACATTCCAATGGTGAACGACTCTCTCAGTGAAGAACTTCCAGAACTTCCTCACCTCCAGCCTAAACTTTCCCTGGCGCAGCTTGAGACTGTGTCCTTTTGTTTTGGTGCTGGTTGCTAGTGAGAAGAGACCAACCCCTTCCTGGCTACAACCTCCCTTCAGGTAGTTGTAGAGAGCAAGAAGGTCTCCCCTGAGCCTCCTCTTCTCCAGGCTAAACAACCCCAGCTCCCTCAGCCTCTACTCACAGGGCTGTGCTCAAGGCCTCTCCCCAGCCTTGTTGCCCTTCTCTGGACATGTTCAAGTGTCTCGATGTCCTTCCTAAACTGAGGGGCCCAGAACTGGACACAGGACTCAAGGTGTGACCTAACCAGTGCTGAGTACAGGGGCACAATGACTTCCTTGCTCCTGCAGGCCTTAGCTGATATCATCTTTGTCCTGTGCCAGATCTTGGGGGCTGCCTGTGGGAGAGGGAGATTGTTAGATATGGAGGGAGGCTGGAACTGTACTGAGATGGCTTCTGGCCACAGGGCTAAGCAGTAGTTGCATAGGGGCTGGTAGCACTTTTTGGACCCTGGCAGGATGAGGCCAAGAAGCTCTCCATACATCTCTGCACAGCCTTCGGTTCTCAGCCCTGCCTGTGCCTTGGTAGTGGTTGCAGGCTACTCCTCACACATCCCCACGTCCCTCTCTCCCAGGGGCATCTTCACTCTCAGGACAGGCTCTGCCACGAGCAGTGCAACCCTGTCATCCCTGCAGCCCAGTCCCGCTGGCTAGAAGTTGCCATGCGCTCCACCGCTGTGGTCGAGCGCCCTCTCGTGGTGGTGACCCTGCACGGCCCCATCCTCAGCCCCATCTCCCAGAATGCCTTTGTGGGCTCCACACAATCTGGGCTTAGAGTGGGAGCTCTTAAATACCCCAGTACTGTGTGTTGAGTGATGCTGCAGCTGGGTTTATTCTAGCAAAAAACCCAAACCATCCTTGGCATCCAGGACTCCAGGATTCAGCTGATAACAAACTTAGCAGAAGCTTTCTCAATTTCATTTCTCTCACAAGTAGATTCTCAAATCATTCATCACAACCATGTTTATTTTATTAGGTGGGGAAAAATGGTTATCACAAAGCCACCCAGACAAGCCCTCCCCAAATCTGATTAAAGGATACTCCCAGAACACTTCCTGATATGGCAGCTGGCATCAGCTAACAGCACAGAATATCCTCAGGCATTACAGACAATGAGTGCTCAGTATCCGTCAGTCAGTCAGTGGCTGGCAGTGAGCCAGCAGACTGGCACCAGAGAAGGTGAAAGGGAGACAGGAGTTTCTCTGAGATGCAACTGCTTGAAAGGCTCCAGACCCCAACGGCAGTGGAGAAGCAGACAAGGGTCCCCTGCTGGTATTAAACTAAGTGCAAACTCTGGAGAAGTTGAGGGATGGAGGCTGGCGACTTCTGGCAGCAAGCAGAAGGTTCATGCCCCACTAAGAGCTTACAGCTACAAACCAGGTTCACAGCCCTCAAAGAGGAACCAAATGAACCAGGTGAATTTTCTCCTCAACCTGGTGGCTGAGCTTAAGGATGAAGTGGCTGAGCTAAAGGATGAGGTATCTAGGCTCAGGACTACATGGGAATGTGAAAGGGAGTTAGATATGTGGGAGCAGGCTCTGCAGACCTCCCCTGTTGAGGGAGGCATCCTTGGAAACAGGGAGGGATGGATACAGGTCCCTGTTAGGGGAAGCAAGGGGAATCAATCCTGGCCCTCTCTCCCTCCTCCCTTGCCCGTGCAGCTCACCAGAGGCAGAGGGATGGAGAGCTGGTAAGGGCTCTCAACTTGCTGCCCTGAGGCAAGACACGAATGACACACCAGGACACCCTGTGGAAACCAAGGGGAATTGGCACAAGGGGACGACAGGGCCAGCCCAGCTGAAGTGCCTCTATGCCTCTGGGTCGAGGCAATCCCAGGCACAAATACAGGCTGGGCAGTGACTGGCTGGAGAGCAGCCCCGAGGAGAGAGACTTGGGGGTGCTGGTGGACGAGAAGCTCGACATGAGCTCTCAATGTGCGCTTGCAGCCCGGAAAGCCAATCAGATCCTGGGCTGCATCAGGAGAAGTGTGACCAGCAGGTCAAGGGAGGTGCTTCTCCCCCTCTACTCAGCTCTGGTGAGACCCCACCTGGAGTACTGCGTCCAGTTCTGGAGCCCATATTACAGGAGAGATGTGGACGTGCTGGAGCGTGTCCAGAGAAGGGCCAGATCAGAGGGGCTGGAGCACCTCTCCTATGAGGACAGACTGAAGGAGTTGGGGCTGTTCAGTCTGGAGAAGAGAAGGCTCCGAGGTGACCTCATTGTGGCTTTCCAGTATCTGAAGGGGGCCTACAGGAAGGCTGGGGAGGGACTTCTCAGGATCTCAGGTAGTGATAGGACTAGGGGGAATGGAATGAAGCTGGAAATGGGGAGATTCAGGCTGGATGTGAGGAAGAAGTTCTTCACTATGACAGTGGTGAAGCCCTGGAATGGGTTGTCCGGGGAGGTGGTTGAGGCCCAGTCCCTGGAGGTGTTTAAGACCAGGCTGGACGAGGCTCTGGCCAGCGTGATCTAGTGTAGGGTGTCCCTGCCCATGGCAGGGGGGTTGGAACTAGATGATCCTTGTGGTCCCTTCCAACCCTGACTGATTCTATGATTCTATGATTCTATGAAATGCACGCAGCTTGGGCAACAAACAGGATGAATTAAGGGCCACCGTGCTGCTGGGGTGCCGTGACATAGTGGGTATTACTGACACTTGGTGGGATGATTCCCATGACTGGAATGTAGGGATAGATGGGTATAAGCTCTTTAGGAAGGATAGGCAGGGAAGGAGAGGAGGAGGTGTTGCCCTCTATGTCAACACCCAGCTGGAATCAGCAGAACTCCACCTGGGGAGGCATGATGAGTTGGTTGAGAGTGTATGGGTTAGAATTAAAGGCAAGACAGGGGAAGGAGATATTGCTGTGGGGGTCTCCTACAGGCCACCTGAGCAGCAGAACCGAGCAGATGAGGCTCTGCACAGGCAAATAGAAGCGGCTTCCAGGTCACAAGCCCTGGTCCTCATGGGGGATTTCAACCACCCTGACATCTGCTGGAGGGACAGCACAGCAAGGCATCAGCAATCCAGGATGTTCCTGGACTGCATAGAAGACAACTTCCTCCTCCAAGTGGTAGAGGAACCAACAAGAAAAGGTGCTATGCTGGACCTTGTTCTTACCAACAGGGAAGGGCTGGTAACCAATGTGAGGCTCAGAGACGGCCTTGGCTGCAGTGACCATGAAGCAGTTGAATTTCATCTCCTCAGGGCAATCAGGAGGACCTATTCTAAGCTTACGACCCCAGACTTCAGGCGTGCAGACTTCGATCGCTGCAGGGATCTGCTAGCCAAAGTGTCGTGGGATGAAGCCCTGAAGGGAAGAGGGACCCAGGACAGCTGGTCAGTATTCAAGGACCACCTCCTCTGTGCCCAGGAGCTATGTATACCAACAAAGAGAAAAGCAGGAAAGAATGCTAGGAGGCCTGCCTGGATGAGCAAGGAGCTGCTGGACACACTATTACTTAAAAGAAAACTCTGCAGCAAGTGGAGGGAGGGAAGGACAGATAGAACAGGGGGAGATAAGAAAGCTGCCTGAGCAGCAAGAGGCCTGGTTAGGAAAGCCAAAGCAGAGTTTGAACTGAATCTAGCCAGGGGGGTTAAAGGGAGCACTAAGAATTTCTATAGGTATATTATCACAGTATCACCAAGGTTGGAAGAGACCTCGAAGATCATCCAGTCCAACCTGTCACCACAGACCCCATGACTAGACCATGGCACCAAGTCCAATATTAATGGCAAGAAGAAGCCCAGGGAAGGTGTGGGCCCCCTCAGAAAGGAAACTGGTGAATTGGTCACAAGGGATGTGGAAAAGGCTGAGGTACTCAACAACTTCTTTACCTCAGTCTTCACTGCAAGGGCCTCCAGCGACACTCCTGGTGTCATGGAAGATGATGCCAGGGATGGGGAGGAAGAACTGCCCATGGTAAGAGAAGCTCAGGTTGGTGATCACCTGAAGAGCCTGAAAGTGTTCAAGTCCATGGGACCTGACAGGATACACCCACGGGTGCTGAGAGAACTGGCAGAGGAGGTTGCTAAACCCCTCTCTATTATATTCCCAAAGTCCTGGCAGCCTGGGGCAGTCCCCACAGACTGGAAGAGGGGAAACATTGCTCCCATCTGCAAAAAGGGCAAGAAGGAGGAACCAGGGAACTCCAGGCCAGTCAGTCTCACCTCTGTGACTCTAGATGAGGGGCGAGCAACTGATGTAATTTGCCTGGCCATGAGCAAAGCCTTTGACACTGTCCTGCCCCACAGCCTGGTCTCCAAGCTGGTGACACATGGGTTTGATGGGTGGACCACTAGATGGATAAGGAACTGGCTTGATGGCCGCACCCAAAGAGTGGCTGTCAACGGGTCCATGTCCCAGTGGAGGCCACTGACAAGTGGAGTCCCTCAGGGATCAGTCCTGGGACCTGTCTTGTTCAGCATCTTTGTGGGTGACATGGACAGTGGCATCGAGTGCACCCTCAGCAAGTTTGCTGCTGACACCAAGCTGTGTGGTGCAGTGGACACGCTGGAGGGAAGGGATGCCATCCAGAGGGACCTGGACAGGCTGGAGAGGTGGGCACAAGCCAACCTCATGAGCTTCAACAAGACCAAGGGCAGGGTCCTGCATCTGGGTCGAGGCAATGCCAGGCACAAATCCAGGCTGGGCAGTGACTGGCTGGAGAGCAGCCCTGAGGAGAGAGACTTGGGGGTGCTGGTGGACGAGAAGCTCAACAGGAGCTCTCAGTGTGCACTTGCAGCCCGGAAAACCAATCAGATCCTGGGCTGCATCAGGAGAAGTCTGGTCAGCAGGGCAAGGGAGGGGATTCTCCCCACTGCTCAGCTCAGGTGAGACCCCACCTGGAGTACTGCCTCCAGATCTGGAGCCCCTATTACAGGAGGGATATGGACGTGCTGGAACGTGTCCAGAGAAGGGCCACGAGGATGATCAGAGGGCTGGAGCACCTCTCCTGTGAGGACAGACTGAAGGAGTTGGGGCTGTTCAGTCTGGAGAAGAGAAGGCTCCGAGGTGACCTCATTGTGGCCTTCCAGTATCTGAAGGGGGCCTACAGGAAGGCTGGGGAGGGACTTCTCAGGGTATCAGGTAGTGATAGGACTAGGGGGAATGGAAGGAAGCTGGAGGTGGGGAGATTCAGGCTGGATGTGAGGAAGAAGTTCTTCCCCATGAGAGTGGTGAAGCCATGGAATGGGTTATCCAGGGAGGTGGTTGAGGCCCCGTCCCTGGTGGTGTTTAAGACCAGGCTGGATGAGGCTCTGGCCATGCTGATCTAGTGTGGGGTGTCCCTGCCCATGGCATGGGGGTCGGAACTAGATGATCCTTGTGGTCCCTTCCAACCCTGACTGATACTATGATACTATGATAATCAGTATGAGGCCCTGCAGGCCAACAGCAATATGGATGAAGAGGAACCATCTAAGGAAATGCCTAAGGCTGAGGAGGATGCCAGGATGAGGAGGCAGATGAAATATTCTACAGGCAGCTGGAGGCTGTCTGAAGATCATCAGATCTTGTCCTTGTGGGTGACTTTAACCTGCCAGATATCTGCTGGGAACTTAACTCAGCAGAGAGGAGGCAGTCCAGAAGATTCCTGGACCACATGGAGGACAACTTCCTGATGCAGCTGTTAAGTGAGCCTACCAGGGGTCAGGCTCTGCTTGACCTGCTGCTCTCCAATAGAGAAGGGCTGGTGGGAGATGTGACTGTGGGAGGCTGCCTGGGGTGCAGCGACCATGAGATGGTGAAATGTTCAATATGTAGGGAGCTAGGGAGGAGCACCAACAGAACCTTCACCTTGGACTGCCGGAGGGCAAACTTCAGCTTGTTTAAGAAACGTGTTCGCAAAGTTCTCTGGGCATCAGCCCTCAAGAATGGAGGGGTCCAGGATGGTTGGAGCTACTTCAAACAGGAGCTCTTGAAGGCACAGGAACACGGGAACATGAGCCGAGGGGAAGGCTCTGGGCCTGGATAAACAAGCAGCACCTGTAGGAATTAAGGGAAAAAAGAGGCTGCATCGCCTTTGGAAAGTGGGGAGGCAACTCCAGATATGTTTAAGGATGTTGTTAGAACATCGTGAGAGACTAAAGCTTGTCTCTCCTGGTGTGACTCAACAAAGATAAAATCACTTGCTGCTTGCCCAGACAATAGCTGATGTGCCTTGGGCAGAGCCACTGGAAGGACTCTTGGAAGGTGCAAAGATAACATTGCTCACAGGGCTGCAGCTGGCCTACAACAATGGCCCAAGGGCCCAGACATCACGCCTTTAGGACAAGATCATTTCCAGCTATCAGATACCCCAGGGAGGGAGATGATGAGACAATGGACTCACCACCTGTTTCCTGATGTGTAAAGAGTGTGTGGGTAGGTAGATGGAGAAGGAGGAGGCAGAGGCCTTCCCCCTCCATCCAGACCCTGCCCAAACTCACCTGAGTTCACAGAAAGATTTCCTGGGGAACGATCCCTGGACACTTACCTAAAGATGGTTTCCCAGAACGATATCCTGGGGAAGAACACCTGGACACTTGCCTGAGGACTAAAAGCTGTATGAAAGACTGGAGCAGCTACTGGCTTTGGAGAAGAAAACTGGAGAAGAAAAATGCAGAAGAAAGAAGACGGCAGCACAGGCTGGAAACATCACCACGGGGCAACACAACGGATCTTGGACTCTGAAAACCCTCTCTCCGTGCCCTAAGTTCCGCCTGCTGCAACTCATGGAGCTGAAGAAGCTGCCCAGAGGACCACATCCCTTCTCAGCACCCTTCCTCTACAGACCCAACATCTCCTGCAGCACCTTTCCTCCACAGGCTCAAACTGTCTTGGGGGGTGAGGGGTGTGGTAATATAATTCTTTCCCTCTTCTCCCTCTCTTCTCTCTCTCCCTATTCTCTCTCTCTCCCCTTCTGATCCCTCCACTTCATTTATGTAATAAATAGTCTAGCTGTTGATATTTTGGCCTCGTTTGTGCCTCTAATTTCACAACACGGGAATATTCATTAAACACATGAATCTCTTTCCCTCTCTGGATCGAGACAGCATCCTGGGGTGGATTAGAAGGCTCTGGTTGGTAGGTTGAGAGAGGGTCTTCTCCCACTCTTCTCTGCCCTGGTGAAGCCACATCAAGAATATTTTGTCCAGTTCTGGGCCCCTCAGTTCAAGAAGGACATGAGGGAACTGCTTGGAGGAGTCCAGTGCAGAGCCACAAAGACACTGTAGGGATGGCAGCACAGGCTGGAAACATCACCATGGGCAACACAACAGATCTTGGACTCTGAAAACCCTCTCTCCGTGCCCTAAGTTCCGCCTGCTGCAACTCATGGAGCTGAAGAAGCTGCTCAGAGGACCACATCCCTTCTATGGACAAAGCCTCAGCAGCCTTCCTCTACAGACCCAACACCTCCTGCAGCACCTTTCCTCCACAGACCCAACATCTCCTGCAGTACCTTTCCTCCACAGACTCAAACTGTCTTGGGGGGTGAGGGGTGTGGTAATATAATTCCTTTCCTCTTCTCTATTTTCTCTCTCTCCCCTTCTGATCCATCCACTGTATTTATGTAATAAAAAGCCTCGCTGTTGATATTTTGGCCTCGTTTGTGCCTCTCATTTCACAACACAGGAATATTCAAAATAATTGAGTCTCTTTCCCTCTCCGGACTGAGACAAACATGCAGGAGAAAAATTAGAGAGGCAAAAGCCCAGTTGGAACTCAAGCTGAGCACTGCTGTGAAAGATAATAACAAGCATTTTTATAAATACATTGACACTAAAAAGAGGGCAAGAAGAACCTCCACTCCTTACTGGACCTGTGGGGGAACACTGTGACTGAAGGTGAGGAAAAGACTGAGATTCTAAATACCTTCTTTGCCTCAATTTTCAGCAGCAAGGCAGGAGGAGTTCAGGACGAGTGGCCTCCTGAGTTGGGTGATGGGGTCAGGGAGCAATGTAATGCCCTGGAGATCCATAAGGAATTGGTTTGGGACCTGCTGAGCCACTTGGACACTCACAAGTCCATGGGGCCAGATGGGATCCATCCTAGGGTGCTGAGAGAGCTGCAGATGAGCTGCCAAGCTGCTCTCCATCATTTTCCACTGGTCCTGGCTCACTGGAGAGGTCCCAGAAGACTGGAAGCTGCCAACGTGATGCCCATCCACAAGAAGGGACGGATGGACGAGCCAGGGAATTATAGGCCTGTCAGCCTGACCTCAGTGCCAGGCAAGATTATGGAACAGGTCATCTTGAGTGCGATCACACAGCACTTACAGGGTGGCCAAGGAATCAGGCCCAGCCAGCATGGATTCAGGAAGGGCAGGTCCTGCCTGACCAACCTGATCTCCTTCTATGATCAGGTGACTGCCTGGTGGATGTGGGGCAGGCTGTGGATGTAGTCTGCCTGGACCTCAGCAAGGCCTTTGACACAGTCCCCCACAGCAAACTCCTGGCCAAGCTGTCAGTCCCTGGCTTGGACAGCAGCACTCTGAGCTGGGTTAGGAACTGGCTGGAGGCTGAGCCCAGAGAGTGGTGGTGAATGGTGCCACATCCAGCTGGCAGCCAGGCTCTAGTGGTGTCCCACAGGGATTGGTTCTCGGCCCCATCCTGTTCAACATCTTTATTGATGATCTGGATGAGGGCATTGAGTCCATCATCAGTAAATTTGCAGACGACACCAAGCTGGGGGCAGGAGTTGATCTATTAGAGGGTAGGAGAGCTCTGCAGAGGACCTTGCCAGGCCGGACAGATGGGCAGAGTCCAAGGGCAGGAGACTGAACACATCCAAGTGCCAGGTGCTGCACATTGACCACAACAACCCCATGCAGTGCTACAGGCTGGGGTCAGAGTGGCTGAGAACAGCCAGGCAGAAAGGGACCTGGGGGTAGTGGTTGACAGCAGCTGAACAACAGCCAGCAGTGTGCCCAGGTGGCCAAGAAGGCCAATCACATCCTGGCCTGCATCAGGAACAGTGAGGCCAGCAGGAGCAGGGAAGTCATTGTGCCCCTGTGCTCAGCACTGGTTAGGTCACACCTTGAGTCCTGTGTCCAGTCCTGGGCTCCTCAGTTTAAGGAGGACATTGAGACTCTTGAACATGTCCAGAGAAGGGCAACAAAGCTGGGGAGTGGTCTGGAGCACAGCCCTGTGAGTAGAGGCTGAGGGAGCTGGGGTTGTTTAGCCTGGAGAAGAGGAGGCTCAGGGGAGACCTTCTTGCTCTCTACAACTCCCTGAAGGGAGGTAGTAGCCAGGAAGGGGTTAGTCTCTTCTCCCAGGCAGCCAGCACCAGAACAAGAGGACACAGTCTCAAGCTGTGCCAGGGGATGTTTAGGCTGGAGGTGAGGAGAAAGTTCTTCACTGAGAGAGATGTTCACGATTGGAATGTGCTGCACAGGGAGGTAGTGGAGTCCCCATCCCTGGAGGTGTTCAAGAGGGGCTTGGATGTGGCACTTGGTGCCATGGTTTAGTAGTCATGAGGTCTTGGGTGACAGGTTGGACTTGATGATCTTTGAGGTCTTTTCCAACCTTGTTGATTCTATCATTCTATGAAGGCTCTCCAGAGGGATCTGGGCAGGCTAGAACAATGGGCTGAGGTCAGCTGGATGAGATTCAAATGTGCCAAGAAGGGAAGGATCTACTCCACTGGACCCTAAACCATGCATGACTACCAGGAAGAAGTGTTGGGTGGTCATAATGAGTGTTTCCCTCAGTGCAGTGGAGGACAAAGGGGTCTACCAGCCTGGCTTGTCATCTAGGGAGGCTTACTGCCTACAGGGCACCCAACCCGAGCTGTGGAGGAGCTGCTAAAAGTCAAATAGCTTCTTGATTACTATCCCCTGTTGTTATTCCTTGGGGGCACCTGGCAGTTATCAAAAGTGACAACAGAGCTCTGAAGGGAGGTAGTCAAGGGCATGGTGGCCCAGATGGTGCTGTCCTCAGTCCTGCTGGTGAGGGGAAGGGTGTGGGGAAGAGAGCACTGATAATGCAGGTCAGTAGCTGGTTGTGGAACTAGAGTTGGTGACAGGGCTTGGGTCCTGCAGTCATGAGATCTGTTGGCAGAGCAGTGTCTGCTCAGGAGAGGTAGCATCCACTTCCCCAAGTGGGATAAAGTTACCTATGCCAGCAGGAGGGCTGACCTGGTAGGGGCAGAGAGAGTAACCTTCAGCCAGTGAGCAAAGGGCCTGGGGTGACCTGCCAGGAAGCGATCACAAGATCAAGGAAATAGGGCTGAAACAAAGTCAGCTCCAGTAGCTGTTTGTGCCTCCAAAGTGTACTTGTGGTGGAATGGCCACAGCCCCTTCTAGGATGGCAGCATGCTGGGCTGCCACTGCCCCTTGCCCTGCAGTGCTGCCTGCAGTATGGGGAGACACATCAACAGAGTTGGAGATCTGTGTGCAGCTGCAGGACTGCACTGGTGTTGGGGTCACAGAGACAGGGGAGTGTTGCAGTAGAGGGTTACAGCCTCTTTTGGGAGGATGGGCTGTGAAGATGGTGACGAGGAGGAGATTCCCTTGGTGTGGGAGAGCAGCTGGAGTGCAGAGAGCTCTGCCTGGGCATGGGCGATGAGCCAGCTGAGAGCTTGCAGATAGGGGTTAAAGAGAAGGGTGACATCTTAACATGTCAACATGAGGAAGGACTTTACTGCAAGGGTCAGAGAGCACTGGGACAGGCTCCTCAGAGAGGGTGTAGAGTCTCCTCCTCTGGAGGCTTTCAGTTCCCATCTGGATGTGTTCCTGTGCAACCCTTGCTGGATTCTATGGACTGGCAGGGGGTTGGACTCAAAGATCTCCAGAGGTCCCTTCCAACCCCTAACATCCTGTGAGTTGTGATCTTAACAGATAATTAATAGATGAGGGGCGAGCAACTGATGTCGTTTACCTGGACTTGAGCAAAGCCTTCGACACTGTCCCGCACCACCTCCTGGTCTCCAAGCTGGTGACACATGGGTGTGATGGATGGACCACTAGATGGATAAAGAACTGGCTTGATGGCCGCACCCAAAGAGTGGCTGTCAACGGGTCCATGTCCCAGTGGAGGCCAGGGACAAGCAGAGTCCCTCAGGGATCAGTCCTGGGACCTGTCTTGTTCAACATCTCTGTGGGTGCCATGGACAGTGGCACTGAGTGCACCCTCAGCAAGTTTGCTGCTGACACCAAGCTGTGTGGTGCAGTGGACACGCTGGAGGGAAGGGATGCCATCCAGAGGGACCTGGACAGGCTGGAGAGGTGGGCACAAGCCAACCTCATGAGCTTCAACAAGACCAAGGGCAGGGTCCTGCATCTGAGTCGAGGCAATCCCAGGCACAAATCCAGGCTGGGCAGTGACTGGCTGGAGAGCAGCCTCGAGGAGAGAGACTTGGGGGTGCTGGTGGACGAGAAGCTCAACATGAGCTCTCAATGTGCACCTGCAGCCCGGAAAGCAAATCAGATCCTGGGCTGCATCAGGAGAAGTGTGACCAGCAGGTCAAGGGAGGTGCTTCTCCCCCTCTACTCAGCTCTGGTGAGACCCCACCTGAGTATTGTCCAGTTCTGGAGCCCCTATTACAGGAGGGATGTGGACGTGCTGGAGCGTGTCCAGAGAAGGGCCACGAGGATGATCAGAGGGCTGGAGCACCTCTCCTGTGAGGACAGACTGAAGGAGTTGGGGCTGTTCAGTCTGGAGAAGAGAAGGCTCCCAGGTGACCTCATTGTGGCCTTCCAGTATCTGAAGGGGGCCTACAGGAAGGCTGGGGAGGGACTTCTCAGGGTATCAGGTAGTGATAGGACTAGGGGTTCTGGTGCCCAGGAGGAGCAAGCAGAGGAGCCCCTCCGAACAGATAGGAGCAGTCTCACATTCACAGGTCCTTGTGGCAAATTTCTGCTTCCTCTGTATCTGCTGGATGGACAGCACAGCAGGACATAAGGAAGCCAGGAGGCTCCTGGTGTGCATTGACAACAACTTTATCACCCAAGTGATACATGAGCCAGCAAGGAGAGCTGCTCTGCTGGAGCTCATACATCCCCTGGGGAAGTGATATCACAGCTAATCTTGGAAACTGTTTCCAGGCCCATGAAGGGCGAGAGGAGATCAAGTGCAGTCCATGGATTTACCAAGGGGAAGTGGTGTTTGACCATGCTGTTATCCAGCTATGATGAAATTACTTGGGAGACAATAAAAGAGTGGTGGATACAATCAGCCTTGATTTTAGCATGGTTTTCTGCACAGGATCATTAGAGAAGCTGTTGGTGATCAGGCTGGATAAGCAGGCAGTGGACTGAAAACTGCCTGAACAGTGTTCAGCCAGGGGGTCATGATCCATGCAACGAGGACTAGTTGGGCACCTCTCACTGTCCAATGGTGGATAATTTGGCAGAAGTTCAACCCCTTTCTTTCCAGCTTGTCCTCAGATATCAGAGGGGCTGGGGGTGGCTGAGCTTAACTTCTGAGTGATGTCTAATTGGATCTTTCATGGTGACTTGCTTAACATTCTTGGGAACTGAATTAACACTCAAAACAGAGCCAGGTGCCAAACCACTTTATTTAACAGGCAACAGGTGGAGGTACCAGGATGGTCTGATCTGTGGGAGTCACTGTGCCATGATAGCACGAGCAGGAATAGTGCCAACAGGAACAGGAGGCTGGAGCAGTGAGCAGGAGCAGCACAGGAGCAGCGCAGGAACAGTGCCAGCAGTGAGCAGAAAGGGCAGCCCAGAAACAGCAAGCAGGAATGGCAGCCCTTACAGATGATGATGGCAGTGGTGGCCCCACAGCATATCACAGAGTCATAGAACAGTCTGGGTTGGAAGGGACCTCCAAAGGTCATCCAGTCCAACCACCTCTGCAGTCAGCAGAGACATCCCCAGCCAGATCTGGCTGCCCAGAACCCTGTCAAGCCTCACCTTGAATATCTCCAGGGATGCAGCTTCAACTACCTCCCTGGGCACCCTGTTGCAGTGTTCCACCACCCTCATGGTAGAGAACTTGTTCCTAACATCCAATCTAAAGCTGCTCTTCTCCAATTTCAAGCCATTGTCCCTGGTCCTCTCACTGCAGGCCTTTGCAAACACTCTCTCTCCATCCTTCTTGTAGCTACTTTCACATGCTGGAAGGTCACTATTAAAGTCTCCTTGGAGCCTTTCCTTCCCCAGGCTGAACACTCCCAGCTCCCTCAGCCTGTAGTAGAGGTATTCCAATCCCTCGATTGTTTTCATGGCCTCCTCTGGACCTGCTCCATCAGGTCCAGGTCCTTCCTGTGTTGAGGGCTCCAGAGATGGTGTGGTGGAGTAGGAAGGTTCCCCCCCCCACACACAAAAGAATTCCACAGCTAACTCAGCCGGAGGAGCAGATGAAAGCTGTATTTTACAAGCAGAAATGGAATGCAATGAATATGTACAAAAACATACAATATTTACAATATATACAGAAATATACAGCAAAGTATGTAATACAGGAAACCTTTCCCCAACCCCCCTGCCGCCAGGGGGTTCGGCCTGTCCCTCCCTTCTCCCTCCCTACCTCCCCCTTTTTCCCAAAAGGGTTAGAGAGAAGGAGAAAGGAAGGTAATTAAAAGGGGAAAACTTTGTTAAAGCTCAAAGCGAATGCAAAAGTTAGTTTTCTCTTATCTGGTTAGCAAGAATCGTTCCTGAGTAGCAAGCTGCTGCTTCAGAGAGAGAAAAGCAGGCCAGCTCACAGTACAGGGGGAAGAAGAAGACTGACTGCCCCCCCAACTGAAAGACTAAGCCAGAACTTACAGCCGGGTTCCGGGAAATTGGATTAGCATATCTCTTGTTTTCATTTATATACCAAAATATTCAGCCAGAGTGTTCAGAAAGTGTCCTTCTTTTAAAGGCACAGCCTAAACCGGTCACAGATGGACTCAGCACTGCAGATGAGGCCTCACCAGAGCAAAGTGGCAGAATCTCCTCTCTGTCTCTGCTGGCAATGCTGCTTTGGATGCAGCCCAGGTTGCCCATTGGCCTTCTGTGCTGCAAGCTCACACTGCCTGCTCCTGGCCAGCTTCTCCCTCACCAGCACCCCCAAGTCCTTTTCCTCAGGGCTGCTTTCTCTGACCTCATCTCTCAGCCTATATTGACAGTGAGGATTGTTCCAGCCCAGGTGCAGGATCCTGCACTTGCTCTTGTTGAACCTCATGAGGTTCACCTGGGCACCACCTCTGCAGCTTGTCCAGGTCCCTCTGGCAGCTATCCTGTCCCTCTGGCACATGGACAGCACCACTCAGCTTGGTGCCATCTGCACACTGCTGCTGGTGCTCTCGATCCCAGTCTGTATCATTGATGGTCCTAGTTTGGACCCCCGAGGGGGTGCCCCAGCAGATCCCCAGCAGCCTGAGCCCAGCAGATCTCTCTGGCAGCCACCACACAGTGGTCTCTGGTAAATTCACACTATTGCTAAAAATAGCCATGTCCCCCAGGCTCAGCAGTGGAAGGCTGGGAGAGCTGAGACTGTTCAGCACAGCGAAGGGAGGGCTGGGGTGGATCTTATTAACAGAATAAACACCTGAAGGAAGTGTGTGGCAGATTGAACCTGGCTGGATGCCAGGTGCCCACCAAGCTGGAGGTCAGAACCCTCCTCAGCTGGAGTGAGGAGAGAAAAGATAATGAAAGGCTGGTGGGTGGAGAGGAGGACAGGGAGCCCTGGCACAAGTTGCCCAGAGAGACTGGGGACTGAAGGTAGTCAAAAGGCAGCAGAGCCACCTGCTTGGGAAGCTGACCACAAGTGAACACAGGAGCAAGTTGGGAACAAGGAAAAGCAAGGGAAGGACTTGGCACATGTGCTCCCAGGAAAGCCCCTGGGGGACCAGACAAGGATTGCAGGGCCTCTTCCTTTCAACAGGGCCACAGGAAACACCACCAGGACAAAACTGCTTCCCTGCATTGGATTCACTTGGTACTTGAGCTGAGGCTTCTGCTGGCACTGACACATTCCTGCCATGGCCATCCTGGGGTGTCTCAGTCCCAGCACTAAAAAGAAGCCTCCATGAAGGAATGGGTTGGGCATGAGGCAGGAAATGAAAAGGCAGCCCTGGGAAAACAAGCACCCAGCCCATGCCCTGAGCTGGGATGTTTCCTCTTCAGCAGCAGCACCTTCACAAGTGGCCAATCCAGAGCCATTCAAGTTTCCCACAGCCCAGCCTCTGCCTCCACCTGCATCCTGCTTTGCTGTCATTGCCTCAGGTTGCTGTGTAAGAAAGGCATTGGCCTGGGGGCTGGGGGATGAGGTGGGGACACAAGTGGCCAATTCATCATTCCCAGAGAAAGGAGAGAGTAGGGAGCACAGCAGTGAGGCCCTTTCAGGCACTGTCCTTGCAGCTGAGGAAGACATCCCTGGCTCCTGCACAGGCAGTGGGGATCAGGCCCTGCTTCTGACAGCTCAGCTCAGATACAGCCCCTTGGCGTCCAAGCAGGTCCTGCAGATGAAGAGCCCAACCACTGCTCTCCCTCAGTGAGGAGCTCAGTGCTGCTGGAGGCTCTGAGGTGCCAGCAGCTCACAAGGCTGTGAAGAAAGGATTTCCTCATGGTTTGGGTAGCCCTGTGCTGGGAAAAAGAGGCAGACCAAGGGTTTATCATCATCATCTTTCCAGATTGGGGAAATCCAGAAAGCAAAGAGCTGCAGCAAGGATCCATTGTAGAAGTGATCCCAAACTCCTACATTGCCATCACCTGACCAGAGCCACTGGGCAGAACAACTACATAACCATGGTTAAAAAATGGGAACCTGAGACTCTTTCACCACATTCTGCTGCCTCTCCAGCCACAGACTCTGTCCCCTCCTGGAAAAGGATCTTGTCCTGCATATGTTCAGGGGAAGCAGCACTGCCAGGGGAGAGCTGAGAGCCTGTAGCCCCAAGCTCAGCCTTGCTCAGACACTTCCCCTCCCTCCCTTGGCTTCTTGCACAGCCAAGCAAGCTCCTGCACCAGGGTGTCTCTCACAGCACAGAGGTACAAGGCATTGTCAGAGACCTCCACTGCCTCCAGCTGCAGCAGGCTGTATTTCCCCGTGGTGTTCAGCAGCGTGGTCAGACGGCCGCTGGTCTTGGGGCCAGCTGCTGCCTGGTAGGAGAGCAGCTGGGGAGCTTGGCCTTTCCTCTGCTGGTACCAGAGCAAGCCATTGAAGTTAGTTGTCTGGTATGTGCATTTGGTGTGGAAGGTGTCTCCATGCTTCACTGTGACTTGTCCTTCTTGCTGGGTGACAGTGACCTGCCCCATGGTGCCTGGAAGAGAGCAAAGGATAGACACTGTGGAGGGAAAGATTCTGATATGCAGAACAAGTGGAGATGGAAAGTGTCAGAGGAGAAGGCTCCCACAGCACAGGAATGCCCTCCCACAGAGATAGCCCAGAGAAGGGGGATAGGCCTGCAGCTGGTGACCAACCTCTCTGACACACTGCCCTCTGCATGTCTGGGGGATCTCTTTCCCTGATGCCTTTTGCCTCCTCTCTCTCCAAGCTCAAGCCCACGTCTTGTGTGTGCTGCCCTTGATCCTGCTATGTCTAATCCCAAGCTCCTGTCAGCACACTCCAAGCTGCAGGACTCACAAACAGAACTCAGCACACCCCTCTCAGCACCCCTCTCAGCACCTCCACTCTCTAAACCAGCTCTCTCTGGAGCAGAGAAATGATGTTTCCTGCCACACTCTCCATCTGCTCTCATCAATCAAGTTCCTAAGTGCTCCCCCGAACCAAACAACCCTCTGTGTTGACCCAACCCCCCTGATCAGTTTCCTCAAAACCACTTGGATCTGCACTTGTCCTCTCCCTAATTCTAACCTTGGAGGTACAAATCAGCCAAACTCTTTCCACTCTTTCCACGGCATCACTGCTGCTGGACAGGACCTCTGCAGATCAGACATTGCAAGGCCTGCTCAGAGTAGGTCTGAGAGTCTGAGCATCCCTGGCCCTCCTTGCAGTGCCAGGCTGGAAGGGCTCAGCTTGCAAGCATGGCCCATGTCTGCCTTTCTCTCCTCCTGCTCTCTCCTTTCCCTCTCCTCTTCTGCTATGCTTATGGTCTCCTTGGTACTACTCAGAGCAGCCCAGGAGGCACCTCCTGAACCCTTCCATTCTCAGGGCAAGCCAAGAGAGTTCTGTGGGAACTCTGCAACAGCCAAGGGACAAGCAATCTCCTCTGACCCTGGTACACTCTTCTTTGTGGCTGGTTCCAGAGCCCCAGGTCTTCCTGGAGGAGATGACCGGGACCAGGAAGGAGGCTGTCATCCATTCTTTCTTTGTACCAGTGGGGGAAATGAGACACCTGCTGAGATGAGGCTGAAGCTGGGGCTGTCACTCTAGAGAGCAGAAGAGGGGAGAGCCCAGGGGGATGCTCTGTGCTGGAGCTGCTGCCTTCAGCTTTTCACCACATCACAGAAGCACAGAATCACAGGATGTTAGGGGTAGGAAGGGGCCTCAAGAGGTCATGCAGTCCAACTCCCCTGCCTGAGCAGGGTCACCGAGAGCAGATCACACAGGAATGCATCGAGGTGGATGTTGACTATTTCCAGAGAAGGAGAATCCACACCCCCCTGGGCAGCCTGCTCCAGGGCTCTCTCACCCTCACAGGGAAAAAGCTTTTCCTGACCTTCATGTGGAACCTCCTCTGCTCCAGCTTGCATCCATTGCCCCTTGTCCTGTCATTGGACATCCCTGAGCAGAGCTCGGTCCTCCTGACACTGCCCTGCCCGTCTTTATCAACATGAATGAGAGCAACATTTTGTCTCCTCTGCTCCAGGCTACAGAGCCCCAGCTCCCTCAGCCTTTCCTCTCAAGGGAGATGTTCCACTCTGTGGTGGTTTGGGCTGGGTGCCCTCTGCTGCATGGCACACTTCCTGTGTCCAGGAGTCCAGCCCAGTGGGTGGACACAGGAAAACCGTGTATCTCCTACCACAATCCCCTGCACCGCTATAAGACCTTGCGTGGGGTCCGCCTCTTTCTCTTTCTTCCCTCGCCGGCGCACGGTAACTGGGGGAGACGTCTCCCGGCCTTGGGCCTGGCTAGGCCCAAGGCCAGGGGGATGGGCGGTCTCAGGCCTGGCCAGCTGAGACTAGCCTAGCAGTGGGGGGGAAGAACGAGCCCTGGGGGTCTTGGGCCCACCCTCAGGTGGGGATGGGGTTCATCCGGGTGTGTGTTGGGGTTACTTCTGTCACTGTTTCTGGTTTCTTTTGTGCACCTTCACTTCTTCTATTTAAACTTTTCCATCACTTTTGCAATCCGTTTGTTGGAGTCGTCATTTTGCCCGTGGTGGGGAGGGTGGCTATCTCAACCCACTACACACTCCCTACAGTGTCTTTGTGGCTCTGCACTGGACTCCTCCAAGCAGTTCCCTCATGTCCTTCTTGAACTGAGTAGCCCAGAACTGGACAAAATATTCTTGATGTGGCTTCACAAGGGCAGAGAAGAGTGGGAGAAGACCCTCTCTCAACCTGCTAACCAGAACCTTCTAATCCACCCCAGGATGCTGTCTCGATCCAGAGAGGGAAAGAGATTCATGTGTTTAATGAATATTCCCGTGTTGTGAAATTAGAGGCACAAACGAGGCCAAAATATCAACAGCTAGACTATTTATTACATAAATGAAGTGGAGGGATCAGAAGGGGAGAGAGAGAGAATAGGGAGAGAGAGAAGAGAGGGAGAAGAGGGAAAGAATTATATTACCACACCCCTCACCCCCCCAAGACAGTTTGAGCCTGTGGAGGAAAGGTGCTGCAGGAGATGTTGGGTCTGTAGAGGAAGGGTGCTGAGAAGGGATGTGGTCCTCTGGGCAGCTTCTTCAGCTCCATGAGTTGCAGCAGGCGGAACTTAGGGCACGGAGAGAGGGTTTTCAGAGTCCAAGATCCGTTGTGTTGCCCCGTGGTGATGTTTCCAGCCTGTGCTGCCATCTCCTTTCTTCTGCATTTTTCTTCTCCAGTTTTCTTCTCCAAAGCCAGTAGCTGCTTCAGTCTTTCATACAGCTTTTAGTCCTCAGGCAAGTGTCCAGGTGTTCTTCCCCAGGATATTGTTCTGGGAAACCATCTTTAGGTAAGTGTCCAGGGATCGTTCCCCAGGAAAGCTTTCTGTGTACTCAGGTGAGTTTGGGCAGGGTCTGGATGGAGGGGGGAGGAGGCCTCTGCCTCCTCCTCCATCTACCTACCCACACACTCATTACACATCAGGAAAAACGTGGTGAATCCATTGTCCTTTCCTGGGTTGGAAATGATCTTGTCCTGAAGGTGTGAATGCTGGGCCCTTGGGCCATTGTTGTAGGCCAGCTGCAATAGAACTAAGGGAAAAAAAGAGGGTGTATTATCTTTGGAAGAAAGGGGAGGCAAACTATGGAGTGTTTAGGGATCTTGCTAGGACATGCAGGAAGATAATTAGGGAGGCAAAAGCCCATTTAGAACTTAGACTGGCCTCTGCTGTGAAGGATAACAAAAAGTCCTTCTATAAATACATCAATAGCAAGGAGAAGGGCAAGGACAACCTCCACTCCTTGGTTCACAAGGAGGGGAACATTGTAACAAAGGATGAGGAAAAGGCAGAGGTACTTAACACCTTCTTTGCCTCAATCTTCACTAGCAGGGCAGAACGTCTTCCAGACAGCTGGCCTGCAGAGCTGGCAGAAGGAGCCAGAGAGCTGCAGAGTTTCCTGCTGCTCCAGGAGGAAGTTCGAGATCTTCTGAGCCGCTTGGACCCCCACAAGGCCATGGGACCGGATGGGATCCATCCTAGGGTGCTGAGAGAGCTGACAGATGAGCTGTCTAAGCCACTTTCCATCATTTTTCAGCAGTCCTGGCTCGCTGGAGAGGTCCCAGAAGACTGGAAGCTGGCCAACGTGGTGCCCATCCACAAGAAGGGCCGGATGAGCCAGGGAATTATAGGCCTCTCAGGCTGACCTCAGTGCCAGGCAAGATTATGGAGCAGGTCATCTTGAGTGCGATCACAGAGCACTTACAGGATGGCCAAGGGATAAGGCCCAGCCAGCATGGATTTAGGAAGGGCAGGTCCTGCCTGACCAACCTGATCTCCTTCTATGATCAGGTGACCCGCCTGGTGGAGGTGGGGCAGGCTGTGGATGTGGTCTACCTGGACCTCAGCAAGGCCTTTGACACTGTCCCCCACAGCAAACTCCTGGCCAAGCTGTCAGCCCTTGGCTTGGACAGGAGCACACTGCGTTGGGTTAGGAACTGGCTGGAGGGCCGAGCCCAGAGAGTGGTGGTGAATGGTGCCACATCCAGCTGGCAGCCAGGCACTAGTGGTGTGCCCCAAGGATCAGTGCTGGGCCCCATGCTCTTCAACATCTTTATTGATGATCTGGATGAGGGCATTGAGTCCATCATCAGTAAATTTTCGGACGACAACAAGCTGGGGGCAGGAGTTGATCTGCTGGAGGGCAGAGAGGCTTTGCAGAGGGACCTCGACAGGCTGGACAGATGGGCAGAGTCCAAGGGCAGGAGATTGAACACATCCAAGTGCCAGGTTCTGCACATTGGCCACAGCAACCCCATGCAGTGCGACAAGCTGGGGTCAGAGTGGCTGGAGAGCGGCCAGGCAGAGAGGGACCTGGGGGTACTGGTTGATTGTAGGCTGAACATGAGCCTGCAGAGTGCCCAGGCAGCCAAGAAGGCCAATGGCATCCTGGTCTGCCTCAGGAAGAGTGTGGCCAGCAGGAGCAGGGAGGTCATTCTCCCCCTGTGTTGGAGAATGGCTTAAATCTAAGGGACATGTCTCTGTGGAACAGCTACTTGAGCAGAATGTGTAGGCCGTACTCCATCTTGTTGTTTACTGCCCATAGTTAGCTGGCATGCTGAGGCAGTGAGGTCACTATGGCCTTGCAGCCGTTCTCGTGGCTGTGTGTTTGCAAGATAACTGGATGGGAAAGGAAGAGCTAGGTAGGATAATTGGATGGGAAAGGAAGAGCTAGTGAGAAGGGAGTTTTCTAAGAATGTACACAGAGCCTTTGATATTGTACACAGACCTAATTGCAAGTGGGCTGGATATTATAATGTTGCCTTCAGTCAGTGACCAATAGAATAGTGACGCTTGTGCATATTTAACTGAGATGCTATATAAGCTGTGTATCCGGGCAATAAAGTTGAAGCATGCTTATCAATCACATTGATTGCTGCTGTCTTCCCTCGCCGCTCTCCGATACCCCTGTACACTGCACTGGTTAGGCCACACCTTGAGTCCTGTGTCCAGTTCTGGGCCCCTCAGTTTAGGAAGGATGTTGTCTTGCTGGAGCGTGTCCAGAGGAGGGCAACAAAGCTGGTGAGGGGTTTGGAACACAAGCCCTATGAGGAAAGGCTGAGGGAGCTGGGGTTGCTTACCCTGGAGAAGAGGAGACTGAGGGGTGACCTTCTTGCTCTCTATAACTACCTGAAGGGAGGTTGTAGCCAGGCAGAGGTTGGCCTTTTCTCCTAGGCAACCAGCACCAGAACAAGAGGACACAGTCTCAGGCTGCGGCAGGGCAGGTTTAGGCTGGATGTTAGGAAGAAGATCTACACGGAGACAGTGATTGCCCATTGGAATAGGCTACCCGTAGAGGTGGTGGAGTCACCATCATTGGTGTTGAGGAGAAGACTGGTTGGGGTGCTTGGCTGCATGGCTTAGTTGTTGGGTGGGTTGGACTGGTTGATGGGTTGGACGCGATGATCTTGAAGGTCTCTTCCAACCTGGTGTATTGTATTGTATTGAATTGTATTGTCTTGTATTGTATTGTATTGTATTGTCATCTTTGCACCTTCCAAGAGTCCTTCCAGTGGCTCTGCCCAAGGCACATCAGCTATTGTCTGGGCAAGAAGCAAGTGATTTTATCTTTGTTGAGTCACACCAGGAGAGAAAAGCTTTAGTCTCTCACGGATGCCCTTGGCCTTCTTGGCCACAAGAGCACATTGCTGCCTCATGGTCAACCTTTCTGTCCACTAGGACCCCCAGGTCCTTTTCCCCTTCACTGCTCTCCAGCAGCTCAGTCCCCAACTTACACTGCTCCATGGAGTTGTCCTTTCCCAGGTGCAAGACTCTACCCTTGCCCTTGTAGAATTTCACTCAGTTTCTCCCTGCCCAGCTCTCAGCCTGGCTGAATGGCAGCACAGCCTCCTGTGTCAGCCACTCCTGCCAGTTTGGTGTCCTCAATAGACTGTGCACTCAACCAGGATGCTGATGTCTACGTTCAGTGTGTATCATTGCTGCAGGTGCTGACAGGAGAAGGAGAAGGTGCAGCACCTTTACATCAGCCACCATGGCAGGGATTCAAGAGGGAAATGGCAGAGTGGAAGTAGTCTGAAGCTGTCTCTGTCTCAGGGCAAGACAAACCCAGCTGCTGTAGGGGCAGAGGGATGGGACTGTTGTCATTAATGGTGGTCAAGGTGAACAAATGTCTGAATGCAATGGATCATGGATGTGCTCCTGGCTCTTCCCCAGACAGTGCAGCATTCCACACACTGGTGACCAGAAGACTGAGCCATTGCAGAGATGCTATTGCAGGACATAAGAACCTGTCTGAATCAATAGCATGACTGAATAAATTGCTGCCTGGACAGTACAGAATAGATTCGATCATGGATCCTGTCCTGCAGATCCCTGGGTGCTCAGGGGAAGCAGCACTGCCAGGGGAGAGCTGAGGGCCTCTTGCCCCAAGCTCAGCCTTGCCCAGACACTTCCCCTCCCTCCCCTGGCTTCTTGCACAGCCAAGCAAGCTCCTGCACCAGGGTGTCACCCACAGCACAGAGGTACAAGGCACTGTCAGAGACCTCCACTGCCTCCAGCTGCAGCAGGCTGTATTTCCCCGTGGTGTTCAGCAGCGTGGTCAGACGGCCGCTGGTCTTGGGGCCAGCTGCTGCCTGGTAGGAGAGCAGCTGGGGAGCTTGGCCTTTCCTCTGCTGGTACCAGAACAAGTAAGGATTGTAGGATGCCTGGTATGTGCATTTGGTGTGGAAGGTTTCTCTCTGCTTCACTGTGACTTGTCCTTCTTGCTGGGTGACAGTGACCTGCCCCATGGTGCCTGGAAGAGAGCAAGGAAATGCCCCTTATGAGGGTACCTCACAGGGGTAGACCTGGAGAGAATGTTCTCCCTCTGCCAGGGCAAGGCAGTGCTTACCCTGTGGTTGCCTGAGGAAGGCAGCCAGGAGGAGACAGGCGAGGCGCATGCTGAGAGCGATGCTGCTGTGTGTGTGAGAGAGACTCCCAAGGCCACAGGTCCCAGCCAGAGCCCCACGAGAGCAGAGCTGCCGGAAATGACTCTGCCAGGGCCACCGCCACTGCCACGGGGAGGAGAAAAAGCTGCTGCTCAGCACACCTGCAGTGCCTGTGCTGTGGCATAGTTGAGGTTTGACAGGACTGCTGCAGATCACCCATTTCACAAAGCACACAGAAAAATTCAGGATGCAGAAGACCCTCAGGGTCCCCAAGGGCAACCGATAGCCCTACTCTACAAGGCTCGCCCCTGAACCACATCCCCAAGCCCCACACCCAAACCACCTTTAAACACATCCAGGGTTGGGGACTCCACCACCTCCCTGTGCAGACCTTCCCAATGCCTGCCCCCTCTCTCCAGGATTGATTCCTCCTAATGTGCAGTTGTGGGGAAGGCACATGATGCCCAGAATTGTGCCCCAGGTACTGAAACTTGTCCCAGCATGTGTGGACACATCCCCCTCCTTTCCGGAGGGGAGCCAAGGCCGAGGCGGCTCAAACAACTGCCCGCACCCATCGCATGGGCTGCTCGTGCTCATAGCAAGCCTGGCATCATTCTAGCTTCACGCTTCCTGTCGGCTGAAGCTGGTTGTTCATGAGAGTGCCCACTGGCCAAACCCAGCCTCCAGAATCTTACAAGTATTGCCCTCTTGTTCTTTGTCCCTCTCCTTGCTCCAGCTAACAAGCTCATTGCCTATGTGCCAAAGCCATTGCTCTTAAGCTCATTGCTTCTCACTCCTGCAAGCAAGCAAACTCGTGGCCTCTGCAAGACGAGGAGAAGCCAGCATGTGGGCAGGCCTGTTGAGCTGCAGCCCTGAGAGTCTCTCCAGAGGAGGGACCTTTGCTGCGAGTCTGAGAAGCTACAGCATTCTATGGCCATGCCCACCAGTCAAGAGAGCCCACCGTGTCTTCAGGAGAAGTGGATCCCCGGGTGTGAGACTGCCCAGTCGACGGGGAAGGGACTCAGCTGGGTTCAGCAGTCCAAATGTCTGCTACAGCCTGAAGCGGCAGACTGAGGAGCTGCACAATCCTGGCTGTCAGTTCGGACAGCAGGAGCAGCACCTCTGTAGGGAGTTCAGCAGCTGTCGGCATCCTGTCGAGTCGCCACCTGCTGGACACGCAGCAGAATTGCACCCGTTGTTCCAGTAGTAGAAATCAATTCTGTAAATATTCTAATTGAGTCCAAATGAGAAACACTGAACCACTTATGGGATGTATTTCACAGTCGTGCACTAGAATAGGGATATAAAATAGTGATTCATCAGTTATTGATAATTTTAGTAACCAATAAATTAATATTTCTATAATTCATATTTCCTATTCAGAAATTGATAACCTCTTCATCGCACCACTCTAAACCTATCCAGTCACAGCTTCAGGACATTCCCTCTCCTGTCACTAATTACCTGTCAGAAGAGACCAGCACCAGCCTCTCTACAATGTCCTTTCAAGGTCCCTGTAGACAGCCATGAGGTCTCCCCTCAACCTCCTCTTTTCCAGACTAACCCTCCCCAGCTCCCTCAGTCACTCCTCATAACATTTATTCTCCAGGCCCTTGACAGTTTCCTTGCCCTCCTCTGCACTCTCTCCACCACCTCCACATCTCTCTTGTATTGAGGTGCCCAAAACTGAACACAAGACTCACCAGAGGTGAGTCCTAGGCTACAATCCCCTCCCTGCTCCTGCTGGACTCAGCATTGCTGATCCCAGCCAGGATACCATTGGCTTTCTTGGCTCCCTGGCAACACTGCTGGCTCCTGTTCAGCTGCTTGTCCAGCAGCACCCCCAGGTCCCTTTCTGCCAGCAGCTTTCCAGCCACACTGCCCCAAGCCTGCAGCATTGCTTGGGGTTGGTGTGACCCAAGGTCAGGACCTGGCACTTGGCCTGGTTGAAGCTCAGCCTGGGAATGTTGGCCGTGGATCCAATCTCTCCAAGTCCCTGTGCAGAGCCTCCCTAGCCTCCTGCAGATCAACACTGCACCTAACTTGCTGTCATCTCTGAACTTTCCACTGCCACACTCTGTGTCTTCATCAAGGTCATCAATCAAGACGCTAAACAGAAGGGGTCCCAACACGGAGCCCTGAGGAACATCACTTGTGACCAGCTGCCAGCTGGAGTTAACTCCACTGAGCACCACTCTTTGGGCCCTTTCCCCCAGCCAGTGCTTTATCCAGCAGAGCATTGCTCAGCCAAGCCATGAGCAAGCAGCTTCTCCATGAGAATTCTGTGGGAAACAGTGGCAAAGGCTTTCCAAAAGTCTAGGCAGACAATATCCACAACCTTTCCCTCATCCAGTAATTCGTCATCTTGGCATAGAAGAAGATGAGGTTCACCAGGCAGGATCTGCCCTTCAGAAAGCTCTGCTGAGTGGGCCTGAGCCCCTAGCTGTTCTCTGCATGTTGTGAAATGGTGCTTGAGCTGATCTGCTCCATGACCTTCCCTGGTACTGAGGTCAGACTGACAGCTTTATAGTTTCCTGGGTGCTCCTTTCTTCCTTTCCTGTAGGTGGGAGCTACATTTGCTGCACTCCAGTCCATTGGGACCTGCCCAGGTAGCCAGCTCTTCAGGTAAATAATGGAAAGTGGCTTGGCCAGCAGTCTGCCAGCTCTCTCAGCACCCTTGGGTGTCTGCTGCTGGCAGGTTGGATGGTCCCTTCCAGTGGGCACTGCAGCACAAATCCCTCGTGCACATAATCTATGAAGCCAGAAAGGACTTGCAGCTGTGCCTGGCTCCATGTCCATCTCTCCAGCACCTCAGCAGCTTTCTCCCTGTTCCCATTTTCTCCTCCTCACTTGTCACCAGCTGCCAAATGCTGTTCTATCTGTCTGACCAGGCTGCTATTACAGGCTGAAGGCTACAGGCAATTCCCAGCTGCAAGGCAAGAAAGGATTTCTCCTCCTTGAGCTGATATGTCCCAAAAAGGGATAGAAAAGGGAGTGTAACCGTGGCTGGTGATGCCAGGAACTGGTAGCAGTGGAGCATGAGCTGCAGGGACCAAAAGAGGAGAGGTGAGGAGAGAGGAGCTGCATTTCTGCGTCTCTATCCTGGACAGATAGTATCATAGGATCAATGAAGGTTGGAAGGGACCACAAGGATCATCTAGTTCCTACCCCCTGCCATGGGAATGTTGGCCGTGGATCCAATCTCTCCAAGTCCCTGTGCAGAGCCTCCCTAGCCTCCTGCAGATCAACACTGCACCTAACTTGCTGTCATCTCTGAACTTTCCACTGCCACACTCTGTGTTTCATCAAGGTCATCAATCAAGATGCTAAACAGAAGGGGTCCCAACATGGAGCCCTGAGGAACATCACTTGTGACCAGCTACCAGCTGGAGTTAACTCACTGAGCACCACTCTTTGGGCCCTTTCCCCCAGCCAGTGCTTTATCCAGCAGAGCATTGCTCAGCCAAGCCATGAGCAAGCAGCTTCTCCATGAGAATTCTGTGGGAAACAGTGGCAAAGGCTTTTCAGAAGTCACAGTATCACAGTATCGCTAAGGTTGGAAGAGACCTCGAAGATCATCGAGTCCAACCTGTTACCACAGACCCCATGACTTGACCATGGCACCAAATACCACGTCCAATCCCCTCTTGAACACCTCCAGCGACAGTGACTCCACCACCTCCCTGGGCAGCAGATTCCAATGGCGAATCACTCTCTCGGTGAAGAACTTTCTCCTCACCTCGAGCCTAAACTTCCCCTGGTGCTGCTTGAGACTGTGTCCCCTTGTTCTGGTGCTGGATTTCCCCTCCTTGAGCTGATATGCCCTGAAAAGGGATAGAAAAGGGAGTGGAACCATTGCTGGTTGTGGTGGTTTGGGCTCGGTGCCCTTATGCTGCATGGTGCACTTCCTGTGTCCAGAAGTCCAGCCCAGTGGGTGGACACCGGAAAACCGTGTATCTCCGACCACACCCCCCTGCACCGCTATAAGATCTTGCGTGGGGTCCGCCTCTTTCTCTTTCTTCCCTCACCAGCACCCGGTAACTGGGGGAGACGTCTCCCGGCCTTGGGCCTGGCTAGGCCCAAGGCCAGGGGGATGGGTGGTCTCAGGCCTGGCCAGCTGAGACTAGCCTAGCAGTGGGGGGGGAAGAATGAGCCCTGGGGGTCTTGGGCCCACCCTCAAGTGGGGATGGGGTTCAACCGGGTGTGTTTTGGGGTTTCTTCTGTCACTGTTTTTGGTTCTTTTGTGCACCTTCAACTTTTTCTATTTAAACTTTTCCATTACTTCTGCAATCCGTTTGTCTGAGTCGTCATTTTGCCCATGGTGGGGAGGGGCTGCCTCAACCCACTTCACTGGTGATGCCAGGAACTGGTAGCAGTGGAGCATTGTAGCTGGTAGCTAGTAGTTGGTAGTTAGGGACCGGCGGCCGGAAGATATCGCGCTGTACGGAAAGATAAGGATGACCAATAGTGTCTAGGCCATAGGCGTAAGCAGACGGAAATGAGGTGTAAAACCAACCCTATATAGCGGTGTGTCGCATTCCAATAAAGCGCCATTTGCCACTTGCCGTCCACCACATTGGTGTCAGCGTGCTAATGTGCCAAGTGGTCAGCATTCGATTACTTTACTGCTCCTGAACCAGGTCGTTAATCAAGCCGAAGGCAACAAGTGGTGCCGAAACCCGGGACACCCGGGAACAGCTTGGATACAGCCGAACGGCGGCCGGAGCTGCTGGATCAGCCCGGCGGGGAGGACGCTCCCAGGATCCGAAGAGGGGGAAAAAGAACATAAATTCTTTGGGCCTGCACAGTGGAGGGGAACACCTGCTGAAGGCCACCCCGAGGAGTACGGATCGTGATCCCCTGGGACCTGCTTGGAAGATGGAAGCCCTTGTGAAGGTTGTATCTCAATTACATAAGCAGTGGGGTATCGAATGCAGAGCTAAAGATTTTACCCTTGCAGTTGCGAGGCTTTTACAAACCAGGGTCATTGACCAGCCGGTGGATATTCTCCACCCTGAGGTGTGGGATAGGTGTACTAAGGTGTTAGCTGAGGAGACGATGTCTTTGGGTCGCGGGAAAGTTCTTAAGGCATGGGGGAAGGTCGTGCAGGCCTTAAAGAGGGCTATACAAGAGCAGGAAACTTGGAAGGCAGCAAAAGAGTGTCTGCTGGCCACTCCGAAACTGGGTATCGGGGCAGCCACGCAGACTTCATGTGCTCCAGGCAGTGACGATTTCGCGGAATCAAAACACCCGCGAGAGCATGGCACGCCTCCTTCCTCCCCGAACCCTTCACCCCAGCGATCCCCGAACCCCGACCCCCTCGCGGAATCCCAGAAGTGCGCTCTGCCTTCCTGGGGTGAGCTGGCTAAGGAAGCCAGGGGCATAGAGGCGGTGGCAAAGCCACCCCCTATACACCCAAAGATGGCGCCGGCGGACAAAGAGAAGGGCGGAGCGAGAACGCTCCCGATGGGGGGAGGGACGGAGCGCTACAGTCAATCAGCGCACATGAAAAGGAAAAGGGGGAGAATGGGAGGGATAAAGGGGAGGGGGGCGTGAGCAAGGGGCGGAAAGCCAAGCAGAGCGAACATCTGGAACGCACCCCGCCGAGTAGAAGGAGTGGTGAGCCAAGAAGGGAGGGACGGCCCGCCCACAAGGGAGGTAGGCGGGGCCAGAGCCCGAGTGGAAGGCGGCGTGACCAAAGGGGAGGGAACAGCCCGCCCGCAAGGGAGGTGGGCGGGGCCGAAGTATAATAAAAAGGTATGGGGACCCGGAAGTAGCCAGCCAGTCGGGCTCCGACTCTGGATCAGACGGTAGTTGGGACAAGTGGATTGGAACCGATTTTGAGTCGGACTTAGATTCAGATTTGGAGGGGGTGGAAGCAGATAATGTTAACAGTCAAAGCATCCCTGTCCGCAATAAAGAGAAAACGCGAGGGGTAACAGCTCCACTTATGGATTGGAAGCAAATAACGATTGCATGTGCCAGCTGGGCTTCTCCAGCCGCGCTCGCGTTCCCGGTTCGGGTAACAGACGGGGGGCAAAGGGTCTACGTGCCAATAAATCCTAAAGATGTGCAAGCGATTGTTAAAGCAATCGCAGACAAAGGGCTTAATTCTGCTATGGTCTCCACCTTCATAGATGGGCTTTTCGGAGGGGATGACATGCTCCCATTTGACATAAAACATACTTGTAGATTGATTTTTGACGGGGCAGGGATGATCGTTTTTAGACAGGAATGGGAGGAAAACTGCGCGAGACAGCTAGCCCAAGTGGCTGGGCCAGACCACCCGCTCCACGGCTCCAGCCTGCAGCGGCTAATGGGTACAGACCCAGCACTGCTTACCCCCAGGCACAGGCCCAAGGTCTTCGGGCCCCTGAAGTTGCGGCAACTACCCGTGCGGCTAGGGAGGCTATACGCACAGCCTCTAGAGTTATCGCCAAGCCATCGCCATGGTCCACAATAAAACAAAGTGAGAGTGAGAGTTTTACACAATTTGTAGATCGCCTCCACTCAGCAGTTGACTCCTCATCTCTGCCTGCGGAAGCAAAAGGCCCGGTTGTGGCGGAATGCTTACGCCAACAGTGCAATGCAATAACCAAAGAAATCTTACGGTCACTGCCAGTGGGGGCGAGCATTGCGGATATGATTAAGCATGTCACAAAGGAGGAACGTTTAGCCCCGATTCAGGCAGCAGTGGCTGCAATGACTACTGTGATGGTATGCTTTAAGTGCGGACAGAAAGGTCATGTGGTAGCAAACTGCCCCTTTTTAGAGAATTCGCTAATGACATTCCCTCCTCGAGAGAGCCGATTCAGAGGGCTGTGCTGGGCTTGTGGAAAGAAAGGACACTTGGCTAAGGAATGCAGATCTAAGGCCCAGGGAAACGGGAGGGGGAGGGGGCAATCAGGCCGCACACAGCCCTCTCCCAATTGGAATGCAAGGCAGCCCAACTATACCAACCTCGGACGGGGTACGACATTTTCGAACTTGCCACCCCCACAACAAACTACCAGCTTTGTAGCCCAGCTGACAGCCCAGCCGGACCAGCCTTTAACTCAGGAACAACAACAACCACCCCTTGGGGGTCAGATCCCTGGGTGGCCCTGGCAGTAAAATGTGACAGGCCACCAGTGGTATGGGGGCCTGTTCTCTCCATAACAGTTCAAGTAATACTACCATTTACATACCTTTTCTAATTGACACTGGGGCACACGTTACAGTCATTCCTGAGACTCATTGGCCCTCACAGTGGAAATTAGAGGACGCCCCCATGGTGGGCGGGGTCGGGGGCTGACTCGAGTTCAGAAGAGCGCTCGATTGATAGCAATTACGCTCCACTCCGAGGAGGGATCAGAGAAAACCGTGGCCCTTTTTCCATACATCATGCCAGGAGTACCACCCCTGCTGGGAAGGGACGCTCTGGCCCTACTAAAAGCCAGGGTGACAAATTTACTCTAAGGGCCACTGCTTTGTACCCGCTCCCACCAATCAAACTGACGTGGAAATCATCTGACCCGGTGTGGGTAGAGCAGTGGCCCCTCTCAAAGCCTCGAATGGATGTCCTTCTTGAGATAGTTTGTTGGAGAATGGCTTAAATCTAAGGGACGTGACTCTGTGGAACAGCTACTTGAGCAGAATGTGTAGGCTGTACTCCATCTTGTTGTTTACTGCCCATAGGTAGCTGGCATGCTGAGGCAGTGAGGTCACTGTGGCCTTGTAGCTGTTCTTGCAGCTGTGTGTTTGTTAGATAACAGGATGGGAAAGGAAGAGCTAGTGAGAAGGGAGTTTTCTGAGATTGTACGCTGAGCTTTTGATATTGTACACAGACCTAATTGCAAGTGGGCTGGATATGATAATGTTGCCTTCAGTCAGAGACCAATAGAATAGTGACGCTTGTGCATATTTAACTGAGATGCTATAGAAGCTGTGTATCCGGGCAATAAAGTTGAAGCGTGCTTATCAATCATATTGATTGCTGCCGTCTTCCCTCGCTGCTCCCCAATATCTGGCGCCCGAACAGGGACGGACGGTCCAGTGAGGAAACGGGAAAGAACCCCCCGACGAGGAATAGGAGGCCTTCGGAGACCCTCATGCTGTCGGGGTGGTGGCGAGCCGGGAAAAGCATCAATTAGCAGCGAATCGAGGGGCAAAAGTGCGACTCAACGCTGGCGTAGGGAGTTCGTACCGTGCCTGAGCTGGAATTTGGCTCGCTGTCCGGGTAAGGGCTGCTGTCGGCTTCCAAGGTTGAAAAGGTTTAAAGGCTGCACAAGGAATGGAAAGCGAAGTAGCTCTCAACTTACTTAAAAGTTTCCTTCAGAAACGCAGTTGTGGTGGAGTAGGAAGGTTCCCCCCCCCCCCCCCAAAAGAATTCCACAGCTAACTCAGCCGGAGAAGCAGATGAAAGCTGTATTTTACAAGCAGATATGGAATGCAATGAATATGTACAAAAACATACAATATTTACAATATATATACAGAAATATACAGCAATGTATGTAATACAGGAAACCTTTCCCCAACGCCCCCCTGCGGCCAGGGGGGTTTGGCCTGCCCCTCCCTTCTCCCTCCCTACCTCCCCTTTTTCCCAAAAGGGTTAGAGAGAGAGAGAAAGGAAGGTAATTAAAAGGGGAAAACTTTGTTAAAGCTCAAAGCGAATGCAAAGTTAGTTTTCTTATCTGGTTAGCAAGAATCGTAGAGAGACACGAGCCAGCTCACAGCACAGGGGGAAGAAGAAGACGACTGCTGACTGCCCTCCCCGACTGAAAGACTAAACAAAAATCTACAGCCGGGTTCCACCAATGAAATTGGATTAGCATATCATTGTTTTCATTCTAATATCAAAACATTCGGCTAGAGTGTTCAGAAAGTGTCTCTTTCTTAAAGGCACAGCCTAAACCGGTCACAGCAGTGTAGAGGATGTGGATTTAAAGAAGCGTCCTGAATATTTATTGCAGTTTGGTAAAGAGAATGGTCTTTTCAAGTCGTCAGAGGATGTGTTTAATGTTGATGTATTGGAGAGAATATGGAAACAAATTGTGGGACTGGGTCGTAGATGGTGACAAAACTGCTGTAAAGCTGCAAAAGTGGCTGGGGAGAGGCACGGCGAAGCACTCCATGAAACAGAAGAGGCTGTGCTAAACGCCCTCCAAACTGTCCTCTCCGAGAGAGGTACTACTGATAATTCTGGCATTTTTGAAAGAGCTAACTATTCTCTCCGTGAGAGGTATTACTGACGATTCTGGGATTTTGAAAGGGCTGTTAGCCTGGGCCCGGAGTCATGATCTTATCACCAGAGCAACCGAAGCTTTCACTTCTGAAGCATGGGACAAAACTGGAGCCCAGCTGTGGGATGAGGTGCTAAATACCTGCCAGCACCCCAGGAGGGAGAAAGTGATAAAAAGGCAGTGAAACTTGTGTTTCAGTGTGTTTGATCCCGTTCATCAAGATGTTCCTCTAATATCGCCAACGACAGCTTGGATTCGGCAGAAGACAACACCGACGCTGAGAAATCAAGCAGTGCCAACCTTGTTTCACAGCACCTCTTAGAAAAAATGGAGCGCTTGGAGGCTCGCGGCTACGGCATTCTTACGACCGCACCCCTCCCGTGAGCCCCGACGGCCCCCGCGGGCACCGACGGCTCCGACCGAGGCGGCACCGACCGACGCACCACCGACACCAGCAGCACGGACTGTAGCGGGCCCCCCAGCGGCCCCCTCAGAGGCCTCAACAGCAGCGGCCCGGCAGCGGCCAGCACCAGCGGCTTCAGCTGCGCTCACCCCCTCCCCCGCCTCCTACGTCCCAGACATTGTCAGCAGAAAACATCACTGCGACGGAGGCTACAACCGAATTCCGATGGGACGATAGTGTAAGGGATCGGGAGGTGGGAGGGATGTGGAACTGTCCCGCTGCGCCGGTGGAAAGGTATTGTGAGAAATGCAGTAATAGAAGGAGAGTCTGTAGGTTTTCCTGTACATGCATCTCCTGTGGTATTATTCTGGCATTTGACAATGCTAACGAAAAAGCTAAACAGGTTCTCAGCATTTTACCAACAGGTCACTCTTGACTCCGCAAAATGTTGTCGAGTCCCATCAGCACAGTCCTCTGGGTCACAAACCCGGTGCTCTGTTAATTGGCAGATTGTCTACCTTTAGACAGGGCATCCTTATAATTCCTGGTTCAGTAGATTCTGATTGTGGATGCTGGAGCTGATGTCACTATTGTATCTCGTCATGGGTTTAAAAGGTATCCAAACAACCTGGGTTAGCAAAGAGCCAGTGCAGTTAGCTTTTAGGACTGCAAATCAAACACTGTAAGACCGTACGTGTTAACCCTTCCAGTTGCTCTATTGGGCTGAGATGCCTTAGGTTAGCTAGGAGCAAGACTCGTTACTGTTCCTTTTCTGTAGCGGCTTCTGGTCAGCAACCAACCATCAAATTAAAATGGAAAACAGCTAATCCAGTATGGGTGGAACAGTGGTTGCTCAGACATGATAGGCTGCAAGTTAGGACTCTACTGCAGCAACAATTGCAACTACTGCACACCTTGCTAGTTACACCCTGCCCCCCCCCCCCCCCCCCCCCCCCTTTTCTGGTATGACTCTAGTCTACCAAAGCTCTGCTCTGATTTGAAGCAACAGTGTTAATTTCATTATTTTTGATTGTCGTGTCTTTTAGAATTGTGTTATTTAGAGTTTTGTTATGTTTTTCTAGTAAGCATAATGAATAGTAAGCATTTGGTATTTACAGGTACTTAGTACATAGTAATTGTAGTAAGGTATAAGCACTTGGTAATGAGTTTATATTGTAAGATTTGTTTTGGTTCGAACCCTTTTTAGTTGTATGCCTAGGCGTTTTAAAGGAGCTCCATGTAATATAGTTAAGGTTTGTAGGAAATAGGTATTCATTTTTTTAAAAAGTATTCCTTAGCTAATGTGCAGAAGAATCAAGACTATGAGGAAACAGCATTTCCCATGAAGTCGAACATCGATCACAGAAACTGCTATGATAATCTGGGAACAAAAGCATCGATCAGAAGAATGCACCACAGCACCATGTGAATTAGGACTGAATATTATGGTTGGTTGATTGTTGTGTGATTAGAGAAAATGTTTATATGAACTTATATGTTATCTCACCAGTTTGCTGTACTTTTACACAATTAGAGGGAAACTCAAATTTCATTATAACACAACATGCATTTTCATTTTAGGTTGGAGACAACAACACACACATGAATGTCAAAACAAACAAAAAAAAAGAGGAAAAAAAAAGGGGGAAAAAAAGATAAAAAAGAAAAGGAAAAAAAAAGAAAAAAAAGAGAAAAAATAAAAGAAAAAAAGGAAAAAAAAACAAAGGAAAAAGAGAAAGCGTTAAAAAGAAAAAAATAAAAGAGAGAGTTTTTTAATGGTACTAACAAGAGATAGTTCATGTCAACACCTAGAAACATCAACTTTGCAAAGTGTTGCAACCCTCTCACCACAAGACACACGAACACGACACAACTGTCATGAAAATGTCAGTCAGAAAACCTGCCTAGCACTGATCTCAATGACTGTCACGATAATCTAAGATGTCAACAGAAAGCATCTAATTTATAACTGAGTGTCATGACTGTTATTGTATTCTATTCTATTCTATTGCTTAACTGTTGTGTATACATTAGGAGATCAGTATTACTAGGATGAGCAAAAACACATTTTTATGTGTAATTTTCTATTGGGCAAAGCAATGAAGCCTTCTTGCTCTTCCTGTTTGCCTGCAAGTTTTCTGTCTGTGAAGCTAGAGCCTGGCCAGATCTACCTTGACAGATGAAAGAAATCTTGCTACCATTAAACAATTCATGATTTTTGACCATCCTAGAGAAAGTAGAGATGCAACATACCACTAAAGGAGATTGTAAAAGACAGTGCTAAGGATTGCATTTGTGTCTTAATCTCTGTGTGCATTGTGTTCAGGCACAATCAGGTCTTCTCTGTCAATAAGAAGAGTGAAATGTCAAGATCGGAACTATTAAGATCTGAGTTCTCCTTTACAATGTCTGTTATATTTGACCATGTATTATGCCAACTCTGTTAGAACATTTTAACTAGCTCAACTTGAGCATTGCGCCTTGTATGGGTTACATCAGTCTGTTAGATATGCTGTGTTATAGAACTTTTGCTTTTGTTATACAGCTTAGCTTTAACTCGCTTGCTTTTGTGTTTGTAAGTAGTATCTTGTATGGGATGAGAACAACTCCCATGAGCAGATTGCTCACAAAAACAAAAGGGGGAATTGTGGCAATGCCAGCACGAGCAGCGTGAGCAATCTGGCAGTGTAGGCTTAGGGTCTGACATGGTGGTAGGCCATGCTCAGCGTAAGTGCAAGAGTTGCTAGCAGTGTAGCAAAACAGTGCTGTGCCTGCAGCATGTAACTAAAGCAGGACACTGGTAGCTATAAACACAGCAAGTTATCTGGGAATAACAGGACACGCACCTGCATCAACAACCTGGCCTGTTAGTAGTAGCTTGACCAATAATCTATAGTAGTGCGATGTGTGGTCACTTGTGGGGAATCCTTTTGATCTGTGGTGACAGAGCATGGCAGGGAATACCAAGAAATGCCTAATGGAGGTCTGTGTCATCTGGGTAAGCTTACCCTATTAGTTCCTTGACATCGGGACTGGCTAAACTTCTCTGCTGCACTACAACATCGACAAAAACAATCTTTGCTCCATCTGGATGGAAGTTGTAAAGACGATATAGCTTTATGGTCAGCTACAGCAAATATCTTTGCTCCTCTTTTTATTCCTGGTCTTGCTGCTAAGCAGGCTTTAAAGCAAGTTGAGAAATTGGCTTGTTGGTCAGCTAAACAGGCTAATGTTACTACTGATATTTTAAATTAATTGCTTTTAGATCAAAATAGTTTAAGGCGTGTATATTTGTAGAACAGAGCTGCTATTGAATTTTGCTTTTTAGCTAATGGTCATGGCTGTGAGGATTTTGAAGGCATGTGTTGTTTTAATTTGTCTGATCACAGACAATCAACTTATAAAAGGATTGCTTGTTTGGAAAATCATAATCAATTGTTAAAGATGTAAATCCTTTTGATCGATGGTTTCAATCTTGGTTTGGAAATATGTCTCCTTGGTTGTCAGGTCTGCTTAAGGAAAGCTTATGCTGGATTGGTATTGTTTTGTTGATATTGCTTGTCTTGCATGTTGCATATGGATGTATTATGAGAAGTGTAAATGAGGTAACATCTCGAGCTTTTCTTGTACAAAACAAAAAGGGGGAATTGTTGGAGAATGGCTTAAATCTAAGGGACATGACTCCGTGGAACAGCTACTTGAGCAGAATGTGTGGGCCGTACTCCATCTTGTTGTTTCCTGCCCATAGTTAGCTGGCATGCTGAGGCAGTGAGGTCACTGTGGCCTTGTAGCTGTTCTTGCAGCTGTGTGTTTGTTAGATAACAGGATGGGAAAGGAAGAGCTAGTGAGAAGGGAGTTTTCTGAGATTGTACGCTGAGCTTTTGATATTGTACACAGACCTAATTGCAAGTGGGCTGGATATGATAATGTTGCCTTCAGTCAGAGACCAATAGAATAGTGACGCTTGTGCATATTTAACTGAGATGCTATAGAAGCTGTGTATCCAGGCAATAAAGTTGAAGCGTGCTTATCAATCATATTGATTGCTGCCGTCTTCCCTCGCCGCTCCCCAATACTGGCCCAAGGATGCACACCCTGGATGTCTTTGCAGCATAGCTGCTGGACTTTGCCTTTGCCTTTCCTTCTTTGCTTTGCTGCCCCTTGGCAAAAAGCTGCCCAACAAATCCATCCTGCTGGGAGCCATCTCTCTGCTCTTCCTCTAGGATGGATGCAGATCCTGTGCAGGAACTGGAGCGTGGCCAAGGGCCACAGACTCTGGTGTGTTTTGGGGCATTCCTGCACTGCTGTCCTCCACTTGCAGTGACTTTGGTTTTTCCTTTTGACTGATTAAAGTTCTGCTGCAGTCAAGCCTGGCCTTCTTGTAGGTTATAAATTTATTGGCTGGAAATATGATAAAATATGAATAGTATTTATTAAATATCAAAATTGCTTTCCCAAGCCAGTTGATTCAGGGTCGTTTGCCTGGTCAGTGTCAGGTTGCTTACACACGGTAGAAGGCTAACAAACAGTAGAGTAACAGTCTAGAACAATCAGAACTTGGAATACAGAGGAACAAACTGGAATCTCCCCATGCACACGAAACCAAACAGCAATCCTGCCTTGGGTGGCGCAGAGGAATCACCATGGAGTTCACAAGGGAGCTAATTAAGAGGTACCAAGCTATAAACCTTGGAAGTAACAAGGTGACATAGCATGTTTTACTTACACAGGCTGCTGTAGTGAAGGCCCAACTCCAGCACTAGGCTGCTAAAGCAAAAGAAGCTAATTGCTCTGAAGATAGGAGCGAGTAGGGTGCTTGTCGCTGCCTTGAATCCCAGTAACGAATGGGGGTGAGAGGTGAGAGAGTAAGGAGCATGCAAGCTATGAGTGTGAGGAGCTAGGAGCAAAAGGTAAAGGAGGTCTTCCCCTATCAATTCCCTTTTTGCAAGGGCCCAGTGGCACAGCAGCCATTCACATCCTGCCAAGCAATTCAAAATGCTTAGGTGGTGAGTAAACTGCATACACCTTCTCTCATGGCGTCTGACACGTGCAGTTGCCTCTCTGAAACGTGAGGCTTGGGGATCAACTTCCACTCCCCTCCAGGCAGCCTTAATGGCGCTGCCTATTAGGCTCCTCGACCTCAATCCGGACCCTGCAACGCAGAGGGAGGAGAAAGGGGCAGTAGCTCAAAAGAGATTCAGCTGTCTTGTTAATGCCTCATCCAGGACAGGCCTCTGTGTGGTCCTTTCCTGTCTGGACACTGTACACGGAGTGGAAGGAAAGACAGCTGGGATGGGGGCACATAAGGAAGCTGCCTGAGCAGCAAGAGACCTGGTTAGAAGAGCTAAAGCTCAGTTGGAATTCAATCTAGCCAAGGAGAGCAAGGGGAACAGCAACAGTTTCTTCAGATACATTAATGGGAAAAGGAAGACTATGGCAGGTGTGGCCCCCTCAGAAAGGAAAGGGCAGAAGTGGTGGCAAGTGCCATGGAGAAGGCTGAGGTCCTCAGCAACTTCTTTACCTCAGTCTGCACTGGCAAGGGCTCCAGCCACACTCCCAGAGTCACAGAAGATAATGGCAGGGGCTGGAAGAAGGAACTGCCCTTTGTGAGAGAAGATCTCCTAAAGGACTTGAGAGTGTACAGGGCCACGGGACCCAATGGGATACACCCAGAGGTGCTGAGGGAACTGGGGATGAGGTCACTGAATCTCTCTATTGTATTCCAAAAGCTGTGGCAGGCTGGGGAAGTCCCCACTGAGTGGAAAAGGGGAAACATAACCTCCATGTCCAACAAGGGAAAGAAGGATGACCCAGGGAACTCTAAGCCAGGCAGCCTCACCTCTGTGCCTGGTAAGATCATGGAGCAGATCCTCCTGGGGGCACTGCTGAAGCAGAAGAATAACAAAGAGGTGATTGGATACAACCAACACGGCTGCACCAAGGATAGATCTGCCTGAGAAATCTGGTGGCCTTCTGTGCCAGGGTCACAACATCAATGAACAAAGGGCAACTGAGGTCATTGACCTGGTCCTGAGCAAAGGCTTTGACACTGCCCTGCACCACATCCTGGGTTCCAAGCTGGCAAGATATGGGATTGATGGATGGACCACGGGGGGGACACGGAGCTGGCTTGATGGCCACACCCAAAGGGTGGCAGTCAATGGTCCATGTCCAGGTGGAAGCCAGTGACCAGCAGAGTCCCTCAGGGATCAGTCCTGGGACCAGGCTTGTTTACATCTTTGCTGCCATCATGGACAGAGGCACTGAGGCAGCCTCAGCAAGTTTGTTGACAACACCAAGCTGTGTGGTGCAGCAGAAACCTCACATCCCATCTTCTGCCATGACAACCCAGATCTCTTGACGAGATTGTACAGCTCTCCAGAGCAATGCTGCCAGCAGCTGATGAAAAATGCTTCCTCCCCACTACTCAGCTCTGGAGGATACTGATTCCAGCTGTAGACCCCCAGGGATGTGGGAGCTATGGAAGTCCTGGAGAGAATCCACTGAAGGGGCAGAAAGAATCAGCTGGAGAATCTCTTCTGAGAGGAAAAGCTGGGAGAGCTGGGACTGCTCAGCACAGGGAAGAGATACTGGGGCGGGATCTTATCAAGGGAAGAGACACCTAAAGGGAGGGGAGATGTCAGGTGCCCACCAAGCCAGAGGTCAGAACCCTCCTCACTGGAGAGAGGAAAGACAATGAGAGGCTGGTGGGTGGAGATGAGGACAGGGAGATCCTTCAGTCAGTCCTGTCACAGGCAGATCAGACTTGAATTGGGGAAATTAATCTAATGGATCAGCAATCCAATGAGGAAAATGAGAAACAACCCCAAATCTCAAAATACCTTCCCCCATCCCTCCCTTCTGTCTGGGATCAGCTCCCCTGCTGCTTTGCTCTTATGTCCTCCTCCCACCACCCTCCCCAGGAGACACAGAGGGCAGGCAATTTGGGTCAGTTCCTCTCAGGCTGTCACTGCTGCTTCCTCTTCCTCAAGGAGATGACTTCTCACTCTCTTCCCCTGCTCCTGTGTGGGCAGTTGGTCCTCCATGAACTTCTCCAGTGGGAGTATTTCCCTTGGGCTGCATCAGCTGCTTCACCAATTGCCCCAGGAGGAGTTGCTTCCCTGGGGCTCAGTCCTTCAGGAGCAAATTGCTCCAATGTGTGTCCCCCGCAGGGTCACAAGTCCTGCCAGGAGCCTGCTCCAGTGTGGGCCCCTCTTTAGAGGGTCCTCTTGACAGGGAGCCTGACAGGAGCCGGCTCCAAGGACAACTTTCCACGGGGTCACACCTGCTCCAGCCTGGGATCCTCCACAGGCTATTGGCTCCAGCATTAACCTCCATGGGCTGCAGGGAGACAACCTGCCTCACCTGGGGCTCTGCATGGGCTGCTTCAGTGCCTGGAGCACCTCCTCCCCATCTCCTCCTCTGACTTTCCCCTTCCTGCAACAGGTTGTCACACAGGCCCTACCACCATCACTGATGGGCTCAGCCTTGGACAACAACCCTGGGATGCTCCACAGGCTCTTTTCAACCTGGCAGAAGGTTCTAAAATCTTCTCACAGAGGAAAGGCTTTAACAGATGTGGGACAGCAAGCACTGGCACATGGTGCCCAGAGAGATTGGGGATTGTCCCTTGTGGTGGTTTGGGCTGGGTGCCCTTATGCTGCATGGCACACTTCCTGTGTCCAGAAGTCCAGCCCAGTGGGTGGACACAGGAAAACCGTGTATCTCCTACCACCCCCTGCACCGCTATAAGATCTTGCGTGGGGTCCGCCTCTTGCTCTTTCTTCCCTCGCCAGCACCCGGTAACTGGGGGAGACGTCTCCCAGCCTTGGGCCTGGCTAGGCCCAAGGCCAGGGGGATGGGCAGTCTCAGGCCTGGCCAGCTGAGACTAGCCTAGCAGTGGGGGGGTAAGAATGAGCCCTGGGGGTCTTGGGCCCACCCTCAAGTGGGGATGGGGTTCATCCGGGTGAGTTTTGGGGTTTCTTCTTTCACTGTTTCTGGTTTCTTTGTGCACTTTCACCTTTTTCTATTTAAACTTTTCCATTACTTCTGCAATCCGTTTGCCAGAGTCGTTATTTTGCCTGTGGTGGGGAGGGTGGTTGTCTCAACCCACTACACTTTTGGCGCCCAACGTGGGGCTGGTTGGTGTGGCGAACCGCAGATCGGATTGCAAAAGATGGATGGTTTAAATTTAGTTCTGGCGTCGGTTTTCGGTTTGGGAAGGTCGGGGCTCAAGCTTTGCTGCCGGGGCGATGGTGTGAGTTCTTGTGGATTGCAGGGGGACACCTGGTGCATCGGGGTTACCGCTTAAGAACGCGGGACCTGCCCCTCCCCACCCTTTTCCTCTCCGCGGGCGGTGGAAGCGGCAGGGGGTGAAGCGGGGGAGGGGGCAGCGGCGAGCAGGTCAGATGAGGTCCGTCTTGCTGCAAGGATGGAGCCAGCCGCAGCGGGAGGGCGGGCGAGCTGGCCCCGAGACCCAAGAGGGGCGAACGGGGACCCCAGCTGGAAAGCCGTTTTCAAAGGCTCTGAGAACGCGCTTGTGGCTTTCGCTGGGGAAGCTGTTGGAGCGCCCGAGGGTGGAGGTGATTTTGATCCTGTACCGCGGCGGTAGATGCGGCCGGGCCCTGCTGTATGCTGAGTGGCGGCGGCAGCAGACACTGCCTGAGCGCTTGGGCGGCAGTGGGCTTGGCTCCTAATCTCCCCGAGCTTTTGGACAGTACCGAAAATGGCACCGAGCACCTGGCTCCGCCTCCCTGCCTCTCAGTTGGGCTGTGCTGCAGCCCCTCCCCTCTTCCGGGAGGGAGTTGTTACGCCCCGGTACATGAACGCCCAGTGCGGGGGCGAAGTACCCTGATAGGCGTTTGGGTAGCCTGGACCGCGGTCGAGGCGGTCGGTTTGTGTCACCCTGGGGATTGAAAAAAAAGCAGTCGTGAGCCGGATTGTTCCGACTGGCTTGCCCCAGGGGTGGAGGTTATGCCGTGGAGCTAAATGTGAGCAAGAAGAAGAGCTTGGCTGAGAGGTTGTGAGGCTTTTCCAGGTGGCCAGGATGTCCAACGGATCCATGAAGAACCTGCACTGCAGAAGAGTGAACTCTGCATCACTGGGAGGATCCACTGGATGAGAGAAGAAGAACTGACTGGACTGGATGCTTGAGCCTGAGAGAGACTGTTTGGACGCCCAGAAGAAGATATGGACCTTGCCGGACGCGTCATCAGGGATTTCTAATATGATGATGTGTTTGGGTGCAGGGGTTGTGGTATGATAAGGGGTGGCGTGTGGTGGTTTGGGCTGGGTGCCCTTATGCTGCATGGCACACTTCCTGTGTCCAGAAGTCCAGCCCAGTGGGTGGACACAGGAAAACCGTGTATCTCCTACCACAATTCCCTGCACCGCTATAAGATCTTGCGTGGGGTCCGCCTCTTTCTCTTTCTTCCCTCGCCAGCACCCGGTAACTGGGGGAGACGTCTCGGGGATGGGCGGTCTCAGGCCTGGCCAGCTGAGACTAGCCTAGCAGTGGGGGGAGAAGAACGAGCCCTGGAGGTTGTGGGCCCACCCTCAGGTGGGGATGGGGTTCATCCGGGTGAGTTTTGGGGTTTCTTCTTTCACTGTTTCTGGTTTCTTTGTGCACTTTCACCTTTTTCTATTTAAACTTTTCCATCACTTTTGCAATCCGTTTGCCAGAGTCGTTATTTTGCCTGTGGTGGGGAGGGTGGTTTTCTCAACCCACCACATCCCTCCTTGGAGACACTCAGAAGGCATCTGGCCAGTGCTAGGAGGAAAAGAAGGAATGGCAGCAGCAGAGGCCAGCTGCTGGCAAGCTGACCACGAGTGAGCGCATGAGCAGGTTGGGAGTGAGGAACAGAAGGAAGAAGAAAGGGAAGGAAAAATCACCTCCACCCCTCGGGCGCTCCAACAGCTTCCCCAGCGAAAGCCACAAGCGCGTTCTCAGAGCCTTTGAAAACGGCTTTCCAGCTGGGGTCCCCGTTCGCCCCTCTTGGGTCTCGGGGGCTAGCTCGCCCGCCCTCCCGCTGCGGCTGGCTCCATCCTTGCAGCAAGACGGACCTCATCTGACCTGCTCGCCGCTGCCCCTCCCCCGCTTCACCCCCTGCCGCTTCCACCGCCCGCGGAGAGGAAAGGGTGGGGGAGGGGCAGGTCCCGCGTTCTTAAGCGGTAACCCCGATGCACCAGGTGTCCCCCTGCAATCCACAAGAACTCACACCATCGCCCCGGCAGCAAAGCTTGAGCCCCCCGACCTTCCCAAACCGAAAACCGACGCCCAGAACTAAATTTAAACCATCCATCTTTTGCAATCCGATCTGCGGTTCGCCACACCAACCAGCCCCACGTTGGGCGCCAAAAGTGTAGTGGGTTGAGACAACCACCCTCCCCACCACAGGCAAAATAACGACTCTGGCAAACGGATTGCAGAAGTAATGGAAAAGTTTAAATAGAAAAAGGTGAAAGTGCACAAAGAAACCAGAAACAGTGAAAGAAGAAACCCCAAAACTCACCCGGATGAACCCCATCCCCACTTGAGGGTGGGCCCAAGACCCCAGGGCTCATTCTTACCCCACTGCTAGGCTAGTCTCAGCTGGCCAGGCCTGAGACTGCCCATCCCCCTGGCCTTGGGCCTAGCCAGGCCCAAGGCTGGGAGACGTCTCCCCCAGTTACCGGGTGCTGGCGAGGGAAGAAAGAGCAAGAGGCGGACCCCACGCAAGATCTTATAGCGGTGCAGGGGGTGTGGTAGGAGATACACGGTTTTCCTGTGTCCACCCACTGGGCTGGACTTCTGGACACAGGAAGTGTGCCATGCAGCATAAGGGCACCCAGCCCAAACCACCACAAGGGACAATCCCCAATCTCTCTGGGCACCATGTGCCAGTGCTTGCTGTCCCACATCTGTTAAAGCCTTTCCTGATGATTCAGACAGAGCTTCCTGGGTTTCAGCTCTCTGCCCACTGCCTGTGATTCTGTCACTGGGCACCTCTGAAAAGAGCCTGCCTCCATTTCCTTTGCACCCTCTCTGCTGGGTTTGTGTGGGAAGGTTTTGGCAGTGGGTGGGCTACAGGATTGGCTCCTGTGAGAAGATTTTAGAACCTTCTGCCAGGTTGAAAAGAGCCTGTGGAGCATCCCAGGGTTGTTGTCCAAGGCTGAGCCCATCAGTGATGGTGGTAGGGCCTGTGTGACAACCTGTTGCAGGAAGGGGAAAGTCAGAGGAGGAGATGGGGAGGAGGTGCTCCAGGCACTGAAGCAGCCCATGCAGAGCCCCAGGTGAGGCAGGTTGTCTCCCTGCAGCCCATGGAGGTTAATGCTGGAGCCAATAGCCTGTGGAGGATCCCAGGCTGGAGCAGGTGTGACCCCGTGGAAAGTTGTCCTTGGAGCCGGCTCCTGTCAGGCTCCCTGTCAAGAGGACCCTCTAAAGAGGGGCCCACACTGGAGCAGGCTCCTGGCAGGACTTGTGACCCTGCGGGGGACACACATTGGAGCAATTTGCTCCTGAAGGACTGAGCCCCAGGGAAGCAACTCCTCCTGGGGCAATTGGTGAAGCAGCTGATGCAGCCCAAGGGAAATACTCCCACTGGAGAAGTTCATGGAGGACCAACTGCCCACACAGGAGCAGGGGAAGAGAGTGAGAAGTCATCTCCTTGAGGAAGAGGAAGCAGCAGTGACAGCCTGAGAGGAACTGACCCAAATTGCCTGCCCTCTGTGTCTCCTGGGGAGGGTGGTGGGAGGAGGACATAAGAGCAAAGCAGCAGGGGAGCTGATCCCAGACAGAAGGGAGGGATGGGGGAAGGTATTTTGAGATTTGGGGTTGTTTCTCATTTTCCTCATTGGATTGCTGATCCATTAGATTAATTTCCCCAATTCAAGTCTGATCTGCCTGTGACAGGACTGACTGAAGGATCTCCCTGTCCTCATCTCCACCCACCAGCCTCTCATTGTCTTTCCTCTCTCCAGTGAGGAGGGTTCTGACCTCTGGCTTGGTGGGCACCTGACATCTCCCCTCCCTTTAGGTGTCTCTTCCCTTGATAAGATCCCGCCCCAGTATCTCTTCCCTGTGCTGAGCAGTCCCAGCTCTCCCAGCTTTTCCTCTCAGAAGAGATTCTCCAGCTGATTCTTTCTGCCCCTTCAGTGGATTCTCTCCAGGACTTCCATAGCTCCCACATCCCTGGGGGTCTACAGCTGGAATCAGTATCCTCCAGAGCTGAGTAGTGGGGAGGAAGCATTTTTCATCAGCTGCTGGCAGCATTGCTCTGGAGAGCTGTACAATCTCGTCAAGAGATCTGGGTTGTCATGGCAGAAGATGGGATGTGAGGTTTCTGCTGCACCACACAGCTTGGTGTTGTCAACAAACTTGCTGAGGCTGCCTCAGTGCCTCTGTCCATGATGGCAGCAAAGATGTAAACAAGCCTGGTCCCAGGACTGATCCCTGAGGGACTCTGCTGGTCACTGGCTTCCACCTGGACATGGACCATTGACTGCCACCCTTTGGGTGTGGCCATCAAGCCAGCTCCGTGTCCCCCCCGTGGTCCATCCATCAATCCCATATCTTGCCAGCTTGGAACCCAGGATGTGGTGCAGGGCAGTGTCAAAGCCTTTGCTCAGGACCAGGTCAATGACCTCAGTTGCCCTTTGTTCATTGATGTTGTGACCCTGGCACAGAAGGCCACCAGATTTCTCAGGCAGATCTATCCTTGGTGCAGCCGTGTTGGTTGTATCCAATCACCTCTTTGTTATTCTTCTGCTTCAGCAGTGCCCCCAGGAGGATCTGCTCCATGATCTTACCAGGCACAGAGGTGAGGCTGCCTGGCTTAGAGTTCCCTGGGTCATCCTTCTTTCCCTTGTTGGACATGGAGGTTATGTTTCCCCTTTTCCACTCAGTGGGGACTTCCCCAGCCTGCCACAGCTTTTGGAATACAATAGAGAGATTCAGTGACCTCATCCCCAGTTCCCTCAGCACCTCTGGGTGTATCCCATTGGGTCCCGTGGCCCTGTACACTCTCAAGTCCTTTAGGAGATCTTCTCTCACAAAGGGCAGTTCCTTCTTCCAGCCCCTGCCATTATCTTCTGTGACTCTGGGAGTGTGGCTGGAGCCCTTGCCAGTGCAGACTGAGGTAAAGAAGTTGCTGAGGACCTCAGCCTTCTCCATGGCACTTGCCACCACTTCTGCCCTTTCCTTTCTGAGGGGGCCACACCTGCCATAGTCTTCCTTTTCCCATTAATGTATCTGAAGAAACTGTTGCTGTTCCCCTTGCTCTCCTTGGCTAGATTGAATTCCAACTGAGCTTTAGCTCTTCTAACCAGGTCTCTTGCTGCTCAGGCAGCTTCCTTATGTGCCCCCATCCCAGCTGTCTTTCCTTCCACTCCGTGTACAGTGTCCAGACAGGAAAGGACCACACAGAGGCCTGTCCTGGATGAGGCATTAACAAGACAGCTGAATCTCTTTTGAGCTACTGCCCCTTTCTCCTCCCTCTGCGTTGCAGGGTCCGGATTGAGGTCGAGGAGCCTAATAGGCAGCGCCATTAAGGCTGCCTGGAGGGGAGTGGAAGTTGATCCCCAAGCCTCACGTTTCAGAGAGGCAACTGCACGTGTCAGACGCCATGAGAGAAGGTGTATGCAGTTTACTCACCACCTAAGCATTTTGAATTGCTTGGCAGGATGTGAATGGCTGCTGTGCCACTGGGCCCTTGCAAAAAGGGAATTGATAGGGGAAGACCTCCTTTACCTTTTGCTCCTAGCTCCTCACACTCATAGCTTGCATGCTCCTTACTCTCTCACCTCTCACCCCCATTCGTTACTGGGATTCAAGGCAGCGACAAGCACCCTACTCGCTCCTATCTTCAGAGCAATTAGCTTCTTTTGCTTTAGCAGCCTAGTGCTGGAGTTGGGCCTTCACTACAGCAGCCTGTGTAAGTAAAACATGCTATGTCACCTTGTTACTTCCAAGGTTTATAGCTTGGTACCTCTTAATTAGCTCCCTTGTGAACTCCATGGTGATTCCTCTGCGCCACCCAAGGCAGGATTGCTGTTTGGTTTCGTGTGCATGGGGAGATTCCAGTTTGTTCCTCTGTATTCCAAGTTCTGATTGTTCTAGACTGTTACTCTACTGTTTGTTAGCCTTCTACCGTGTGTAAGCAACCTGACACTGACCAGGCAAACGACCCTGAATCAACTGGCTTGGGAAAGCAATTTTGATATTTAATAAATACTATTCATATTTTATCATATTTCCAGCCAATAAATTTATAACCTACAAGAAGGCCAGGCTTGACTGCAGCAGAACTTTAATCAGTCAAAAGGAAAAACCAAAGTCACTGCAAGTGGAGGACAGCAGTGCAGGAATGCCCCAAAACACACCAGAGTCTGTGGCCCTTGGCCACGCTCCAGTTCCTGCACAGGATCTGCATCCATCCTAGAGGAAGAGCAGAGAGATGGCTCCCAGCAGGATGGATTTGTTGGGCAGCTTTTTGCCAAGGGGCAGCAAAGCAAAGAAGGAAAGGCAAAGGCAAAGTCCAGCAGCTATGCTGCAAAGACATCCAGGGTGTGCATCCTTGGGCCAGTATTGGGGAGCGGCGAGGGAAGACGGCAGCAATCAATATGATTGATAAGCACGCTTCAACTTTATTGCCTGGATACACAGCTTCTATAGCATCTCAGTTAAATATGCACAAGCGTCACTATTCTATTGGTCTCTGACTGAAGGCAACATTATCATATCCAGCCCACTTGCAATTAGGTCTGTGTACAATATCAAAAGCTCAGCGTACAATCTCAGAAAACTCCCTTCTCACTAGCTCTTCCTTTCCCATCCTGTTATCTAACAAACACACAGCTGCAAGAACAGCTACAAGGCCACAGTGACCTCACTGCCTCAGCATGCCAGCTAACTATGGGCAGGAAACAACAAGATGGAGTACGGCCCACACATTCTGCTCAAGTAGCTGTTCCACGGAGTCATGTCCCTTAGATTTAAGCCATTCTCCAACAATTCCCCCCTTTTTGTTTTGTACAAGAAAAGCTCGAGATGTTACCTCATTTACACTTCTCATAATACATCCATATGCAACATGCAAGACAAGCAATATCAACAAAACAATACCAATCCAGCATAAGCTTTCCTTAAGCAGACCTGACAACCAAGGAGACATATTTCCAAACCAAGATTGAAACCATCGATCAAAAGGATTTACATCTTTAACAATTGATTATGATTTTCCAAACAAGCAATCCTTTTATAAGTTGATTGTCTGTGATCAGACAAATTAAAACAACACATGCCTTCAAAATCCTCACAGCCATGACCATTAGCTAAAAAGCAAAATTCAATAGCAGCTCTGTTCTACAAATATACACGCCTTAAACTATTTTGATCTAAAAGCAATTAATTTAAAATATCAGTAGTAACATTAGCCTGTTTAGCTGACCAACAAGCCAATTTCTCAACTTGCTTTAAAGCCTGCTTAGCAGCAAGACCAGGAATAAAAAGAGGAGCAAAGATATTTGCTGTAGCTGACCATAAAGCTATATCGTCTTTACAACTTCCATCCAGATGGAGCAAAGATTGTTTTTGTCGATGTTGTAGTGCAGCAGAGAAGTTTAGCCAGTCCCGATGTCAAGGAACTAATAGGGTAAGCTTACCCAGATGACACAGACCTCCATTAGGCATTTCTTGGTATTCCCTGCCATGCTCTGTCACCACAGATCAAAAGGATTCCCCACAAGTGACCACACATCGCACTACTATAGATTATTGGTCAAGCTACTACTAACAGGCCAGGTTGTTGATGCAGGTGCGTGTCCTGTTATTCCCAGATAACTTGCTGTGTTTATAGCTACCAGTGTCCTGCTTTAGTTACATGCTGCAGGCACAGCACTGTTTTGCTACACTGCTAGCAACTCTTGCACTTACGCTGAGCATGGCCTACCACCATGTCAGACCCTAAGCCTACACTGCCAGATTGCTCACGCTGCTCGTGCTGGCATTGCCACAATTCCCCCTTTTTGTTTTTGTGAGCAATCTGCTCATGGGAGTTGTTCTCATCCCATACAAGATACTACTTACAAACACAAAAGCAAGCGAGTTAAAGCTAAGCTGTATAACAAAAGCAAAAGTTCTATAACACAGCATATCTAACAGACTGATGTAACCCATACAAGGCGCAATGCTCAAGTTGAGCTAGTTAAAATGTTCTAACAGAGTTGGCATAATACATGGTCAAATATAACAGACATTGTAAAGGAGAACTCAGATCTTAATAGTTCCGATCTTGACATTTCACTCTTCTTATTGACAGAGAAGACCTGATTGTGCCTGAACACAATGCACACAGAGATTAAGACACAAATGCAATCCTTAGCACTGTCTTTTACAATCTCCTTTAGTGGTATGTTGCATCTCTACTTTCTCTAGGATGGTCAAAAATCATGAATTGTTTAATGGTAGCAAGATTTCTTTCATCTGTCAAGGTAGATCTGGCCAGGCTCTAGCTTCACAGACAGAAAACTTGCAGGCAAACAGGAAGAGCAAGAAGGCTTCATTGCTTTGCCCAATAGAAAATTACACATAAAAATGTGTTTTTGCTCATCCTAGTAATACTGATCTCCTAATGTATACACAACAGTTAAGCAATAGAATAGAATAGAATACAATAACAGTCATGACACTCAGTTATAAATTAGATGCTTTCTGTTGACATCTTAGATTATCGTGACAGTCATTGAGATCAGTGCTAGGCAGGTTTTCTGACTGACATTTTCATGACAGTTGTGTCGTGTTCGTGTGTCTTGTGGTGAGAGGGTTGCAACACTTTGCAAAGTTGATGTTTCTAGGTGTTGACATGAACTATCTCTTGTTAGTACCATTAAAAAACTCTCTCTCTTTATTTTTTTCTTTTTAACGCTTTCTCTTTTTCCTTTGTTTTTTTTTCCTTTTTTTCTTTTATTTTTCTCTTTTTTTCTTTTTTTTCCTTTTCTTTTTTATCTTTTTTCCCCCCTTTTTTTTCCTCTTTTTTTTGTTTGTTTTGACATTCATGTGTGTGTTGTTGTCTCAACCTAAAATGAAAATGCATGTTGTGTTATAATGAAATTTGAGTTTCCCTCTAATTGTGTAAAAGTACAGCAAACTGGTGAGATAACATATAAGTTCATATAAACATTTTCTCTAATCACACAACAATCAACCAACCATAATATTCAGTCCTAATTCACATGGTGCTGTGGTGCATTCTTCTGATCGATGCTTTTGTTCCCAGATTATCATAGCAGTTTCTGTGATCGATGTTCGACTTCATGGGAAATGCTGTTTCCTCATAGTCTTGATTCTTCTGCACATTAGCTAAGGAATACTTTTTAAAAAATGAATACCTATTTCCTACAAACCTTAACTATATTACATGGAGCTCCTTTAAAACGCCTAGGCATACAACTAAAAAGGGTTCGAACCAAAACAAATCTTACAATATAAACTCATTACCAAGTGCTTATACCTTACTACAATTACTATGTACTAAGTACCTGTAAATACCAAATGCTTACTATTCATTATGCTTACTAGAAAAACATAACAAAACTCTAAATAACACAATTCTAAAAGACACGACAATCAAAAATAATGAAATTAACACTGTTGCTTCAAATCAGAGCAGAGCTTTGGTAGACTAGAGTCATACCAGAAAAGGGGGGGGGGGGGGGGGGGGGGGGGGCAGGGTGTAACTAGCAAGGTGTGCAGTAGTTGCAATTGTTGCTGCAGTAGAGTCCTAACTTGCAGCCTATCATGTCTGAGCAACCACTGTTCCACCCATACTGGATTAGCTGTTTTCCATTTTAATTTGATGGTTGGTTGCTGACCAGAAGCCGCTACAGAAAAGGAACAGTAACGAGTCTTGCTCCTAGCTAACCTAAGGCATCTCAGCCCAATAGAGCAACTGGAAGGGTTAACACGTACGGTCTTACAGTGTTTGATTTGCAGTCCTAAAAGCTAACTGCACTGGCTCTTTGCTAACCCAGGTTGTTTGGATACCTTTTAAACCCATGACGAGATACAATAGTGACATCAGCTCCAGCATCCACAATCAGAATCTACTGAACCAGGAATTATAAGGATGCCCTGTCTAAAGGTAGACAATCTGCCAATTAACAGAGCACCGGGTTTGTGACCCAGAGGACTGTGCTGATGGGACTCGACAACATTTTGCGGAGTCAAGAGTGACCTGTTGGTAAAATGCTGAGAACCTGTTTAGCTTTTTCGTTAGCATTGTCAAATGCCAGAATAATACCACAGGAGATGCATGTACAGGAAAACCTACAGACTCTCCTTCTATTACTGCATTTCTCACAATACCTTTCCACCGGCGCAGCGGGACAGTTCCACATCCCTCCCACCTCCCGATCCCTTACACTATCGTCCCATCGGAATTCGGTTGTAGCCTCCGTCGCAGTGATGTTTTCTGCTGACAATGTCTGGGACGTAGGAGGCGGGGGGAGGGGGTGAGCGCAGCTGAAGCCGCTGGTGCTGGCCGCTGCCGGGCCGCTGCTGTTGAGGCCTCTGAGGGGGCCGCTGGGGGGGGCCCGCTACAGTCCGTGCTGCTGGTGTCGGTGGTGCGTCGGTCGGTGCCGCCTCGGTCGGAGCCGTCGGTGCCCGCGGGGGCCGTCGGGGCTCACGGGAGGGTGCGGTCGTAAGAATGCCGTAGCCGCGAGCCTCCAAGCGCTCCATTTTTTCTAAGAGGTGCTGTGAAACAAGGTTGGCACTGCTTGATTTCTCAGCGTCGGTGTTGTCTTCTGCCGAATCCAAGCTGTCGTTGGCGATATTAGAGGAACATCTTGATGAACGGGATCAAACACACTGAAACACAAGTTTCACTGCCTTTTTATCACTTTCTCCCTCCTGGGGTGCTGGCAGGTATTTAGCACCTCATCCCACAGCTGGGCTCCAGTTTTGTCCCATGCTTCAGAAGTGAAAGCTTCGGGTTGCTCTGGTGATAAGATCATGACTCCGGGCCCAGGCTAACAGCCCTTTCAAAATCCCAGAATCGTCAGTAATACCTCTCACGGAGAGAATAGTTAGCTCTTTCAAAAATGCCAGAATTATCAGTAGTACCTCTCTCGGAGAGGACAGTTTGGAGGGCGTTTAGCACAGCCTCTTCTGTTTCATGGAGTGCTTCGCCGTGCCTCTCCCCAGCCACTTTTGCAGCTTTACAGCAGTTTTGTCACCATCTACGACCCAGTCCCACAATTTGTTTCCATATTCTCTCCAATACATCAACATTAAACACATCCTCTGACGACTTGAAAAGACCATTCTCTTTACCAAACTGCAATAAATATTCAGGACGCTTCTTTAAATCCACATCCTCTACACTGCTGTGACCGGTTTAGGCTGTGCCTTTAAGAAAGAGACACTTTCTGAACACTCTAGCCGAATGTTTTGATATTAGAATGAAAACAATGATATGCTAATCCAATTTCATTGGTGGAACCCGGCTGTAGATTTTTGTTTAGTCTTTCAGTCGGGGAGGGCAGTCAGCAGTCGTCTTCTTCTTCCCCCTGTGCTGTGAGCTGGCTCGTGTCTCTCTACGATTCTTGCTAACCAGATAAGAAAACTAACTTTGCATTCGCTTTGAGCTTTAACAAAGTTTTCCCCTTTTAATTACCTTCCTTTCTCTCTCTCTCTAACCCTTTTGGGAAAAAGGGGAGGTAGGGAGGGAGAAGGGAGGGGCAGGCAAACCCCCTGGCCGCAGGGGGGCGTTGGGGAAAGGTTTCCTGTATTACATACATTGCTGTATATTTCTGTATATATATTGTAAATATTGTATGTTTTTGTACATATTCATTGCATTCCATATCTGCTTGTAAAATACAGCTTTCATCTGCTTCTCCGGCTGAGTTAGCTGTGGAATTCTTTTGGGGGGGGGGGGGGGGGGGAACCTTCCTACTCCACCACAACTGCGTTTCTGAAGGAAACTTTTAAGTAAGTTGAGAGCTACTTCGCTTTCCATTCCTTGTGCAGCCTTTAAACCTTTTCAACCTTGGAAGCCGACAGCAGCCCTTACCCGGACAGCGAGCCAAATTCCAGCTCAGGCACGGTACGAACTCCCTACGCCAGCGTTGAGTCGCACTTTTGCCCCTCGATTCGCTGCTAATTGATGCTTTTCCCGGCTCGCCACCACCCCGACAGCATGAGGGTCTCCGAAGGCCTCCTATTCCTCGTCGGGGGGTTCTTTCCCGTTTCCTCACTGGACCGTCCGTCCCTGTTCGGGCGCCAGATATTGGGGAGCAGCGAGGGAAGACGGCAGCAATCAATATGATTGATAAGCACGCTTCAACTTTATTGCCCGGATACACAGCTTCTATAGCATCTCAGTTAAATATGCACAAGCGTCACTATTCTATTGGTCTCTGACTGAAGGCAACATTATCATATCCAGCCCACTTGCAATTAGGTCTGTGTACAATATCAAAAGCTCAGCGTACAATCTCAGAAAACTCCCTTCTCACTAGCTCTTCCTTTCCCATCCTGTTATCTAACAAACACACAGCTGCAAGAACAGCTACAAGGCCACAGTGACCTCACTGCCTCAGCATGCCAGCTACCTATGGGCAGTAAACAACAAGATGGAGTACAGCCTACACATTCTGCTCAAGTAGCTGTTCCACAGAGTCACGTCCCTTAGATTTAAGCCATTCTCCAACAAACTATCTCAAGAAGGACATCCATTCGAGGCTTTGAGAGGGGCCACTGCTCTACCCACACCGGGTCAGATGATTTCCACGTCAGTTTGATTGGTGGGAGCGGGTACAAAGCAGTGGCCCTTAGAGTAAATTTGTCACCCTGGCTTTTAGTAGGGCCAGAGCGTCCCTTCCCAGCAGGGGTGGTACTCCTGGCATGATGTATGGAAAAAGGGCCACGGTTTTCTCTGATCCCTCCTCGGAGTGGAGCGTAATTGCTATCAATCGAGCGCTCTTCTGAACTCGAGTCAGCCCCCGACCCCGCCCACCATGGGGGCGTCCTCTAATTTCCACTGTGAGGGCCAATGAGTCTCAGGAATGACTGTAACGTGTGCCCCAGTGTCAATTAGAAAAGGTATGTAAATGGTAGTATTACTTGAACTGTTATGGAGAGAACAGGTCCCCCATACCACTGGTGGCCTGTCACATTTTACTGCCAGGGCCACCCAGGGATCTGACCCCCAAGGGGTGGTTGTTGTTGTTCCTGAGTTAAAGGCTGGTCCGGCTGGGCTGTCAGCTGGGCTACAAAGCTGGTAGTTTGTTGTGGGGGTGGCAAGTTCGAAAATGTCGTACCCCGTCCGAGGTTGGTATAGTTGGGCTGCCTTGCATTCCAATTGGGAGAGGGCTGTGTGCGGCCTGATTGCCCCCTCCCCCTCCCGTTTCCCTGGGCCTTAGATCTGCATTCCTTAGCCAAGTGTCCTTTCTTTCCACAAGCCCAGCACAGCCCTCTGAATCGGCTCTCTCGAGGAGGGAATGTCATTAGCGAATTCTCTAAAAAGGGGCAGTTTGCTACCACATGACCTTTCTGTCCGCACTTAAAGCATACCATCACAGTAGTCATTGCAGCCACTGCTGCCTGAATCGGGGCTAAACGTTCCTCCTTTGTGACATGCTTAATCATATCCGCAATGCTCGCCCCCACTGGCAGTGACCGTAAGATTTCTTTGGTTATTGCATTGCACTGTTGGCGTAAGCATTCCGCCACAACCGGGCCTTTTGCTTCCGCAGGCAGAGATGAGGAGTCAACTGCTGAGTGGAGGCGATCTACAAATTGTGTAAAACTCTCACTCTCACTTTGTTTTATTGTGGACCATGGCGATGGCTTGGCGATAACTCTAGAGGCTGTGCGTATAGCCTCCCTAGCCGCACGGGTAGTTGCCGCAACTTCAGGGGCCCGAAGACCTTGGGCCTGTGCCTGGGGGGTAAGCAGTGCTGGGTCTGTACCCATTAGCCGCTGCAGGCTGGAGCCGTGGAGCGGGTGGTCTGGCCCAGCCACTTGGGCTAGCTGTCTCGCGCAGTTTTCCTCCCATTCCTGTCTAAAAACGATCATCCCTGCCCCGTCAAAAATCAATCTACAAGTATGTTTTATGTCAAATGGGAGCATGTCATCCCCTCCGAAAAGCCCATCTATGAAGGTGGAGACCATAGCAGAATTAAGCCCTTTGTCTGCGATTGCTTTAACAATCGCTTGCACATCTTTAGGATTTATTGGCACGTAGACCCTTTGCCCCCCGTCTGTTACCCGAACCGGGAACGCGAGCGCGGCTGGAGAAGCCCAGCTGGCACATGCAATCGTTATTTGCTTCCAATCCATAAGTGGAGCTGTTACCCCTCGCGTTTTCTCTTTATTGCGGACAGGGATGCTTTGACTGTTAACATTATCTGCTTCCACCCCCTCCAAATCTGAATCTAAGTCCGACTCAAAATCGGTTCCAATCCACTTGTCCCAACTACCGTCTGATCCAGAGTCGGAGCCCGACTGGCTGGCTACTTCCGGGTCCCCATACCTTTTTATTATACTTCGGCCCCGCCCACCTCCCTTGCGGGCGGGCTGTTCCCTCCCCCTTTGGTCACGCCGCCTTCCACTCGGGCTCTGGCCCCGCCTACCTCCCTTGTGGGCGGGCCGTCCCTCCCTTCTTGGCTCACCACTCCTTCTACTCGGCGGGGTGCGTTCCAGATGTTCGCTCTGCTTGGCTTTCCGCCCCTTGCTCACGCCCCCTCCCCTTTATCCCTCCCATTCTCCCCCTTTTCCTTTTCATGTGCGCTGATTGACTGTAGCGCTCCGTCCCTCCCCCATCGGGAGCGTTCTCGCTCCGCCCTTCTCTTTGTCCGCCGGCGCCATCTTTGGGTGTATAGGGGGTGGCTTTGCCACCGCCTCTATGCCCCTGGCTTCCTTAGCCAGCTCACCCCAGGAAGGCAGAGCGCACTTCTGGGATTCCGCGAGGGGGTCGGGGTTCGGGGATCGCTGGGGTGAAGGGTTCGGGGAGGAAGGAGGCGTGCCATGCTCTCGCGGGTGTTTTGATTCCGCGAAATCGTCACTGCCTGGAGCACATGAAGTCTGCGTGGCTGCCCCGATACCCAGTTTCGGAGTGGCCAGCAGACACTCTTTTGCTGCCTTCCAAGTTTCCTGCTCTTGTATAGCCCTCTTTAAGGCCTGCACGACCTTCCCCCATGCCTTAAGAACTTTCCCGCGACCCAAAGACATCGTCTCCTCAGCTAACACCTTAGTACACCTATCCCACACCTCAGGGTGGAGAATATCCACCGGCTGGTCAATGACCCTGGTTTGTAAAAGCCTCGCAACTGCAAGGGTAAAATCTTTAGCTCTGCATTCGATACCCCACTGCTTATGTAATTGAGATACAACCTTCACAAGGGCTTCCATCTTCCAAGCAGGTCCCAGGGGATCACGATCCGTACTCCTCGGGGTGGCCTTCAGCAGGTGTTCCCCTCCACTGTGCAGGCCCAAAGAATTTATGTTCTTTTTCCCCCTCTTCGGATCCTGGGAGCGTCCTCCCCGCCGGGCTGATCCAGCAGCTCCGGCCGCCGTTCGGCTGTATCCAAGCTGTTCCCGGGTGTCCCGGGTTTCGGCACCACTTGTTGCCTTCGGCTTGATTAACGACCTGGTTCAGGAGCAGTAAAGTAATCGAATGCTGACCACTTGGCACATTAGCACGCTGACACCAATGTGGTGGACGGCAAGTGGCAAATGGCGCTTTATTGGAATGCGACACACCGCTATATAGGGTTGGTTTTACACCTCATTTCCGTCTGCTTACGCCTATGGCCTAGACACTATTGGTCATCCTTATCTTTCCGTACAGCGCGATATCTTCCGGCCGCCGGTCCCTAACTACCAACTACTAGCTACCAGCTACAATGCTCCACTGCTACCAGTTCCTGGCATCACCAGTGAAGTGGGTTGAGGCAGCCCCCTCCCCACCATGGGCAAAATGACGACTCAGACAAACGGATTGCAGAAGTAATGGAAAAGTTTAAATAGAAAAAGTTGAAGGTGCACAAAAGAACCAAAAACAGTGACAGAAGAAACCCCAAAACACACCCGGTTGAACCCCATCCCCACTTGAGGGTGGGCCCAAGACCCCCAGGGCTCATTCTTCCCCCCACTGCTAGGCTAGTCTCAGCTGGCCAGGCCTGAGACCACCCATCCCCCTGGCCTTGGGCCTAGCCAGGCCCAAGGCCGGGAGACGTCTCCCCAGTTACCGGGTGCTGGTGAGGGAAGAAAGAGAAAGAGGCGGACCCCACGCAAGATCTTATAGCGGTGCAGGGGGTGTGGTCGGAGATACACGGTTTTCCGGTGTCCACCCACTGGGCTGGACTTCTGGACACAGGAAGTGCACCATGCAGCATAAGGGCACCGAGCCCAAACCACCACAACCAGCAATGGTTCCACTCCCTTTTCTATCCCTTTTCAGGGCATATCAGCTCAAGGAGGGGAAATCCAGCACCAGAACAAGGGGACACAGTCTCAAGCAGCACCAGGGGAAGTTTAGGCTCGAGGTGAGGAGAAAGTTCTTCACCGAGAGAGTGATTCGCCATTGGAATCTGCTGCCCAGGAGGTGGTGGAGTCACTGTCGCTGGAGGTGTTCAAGAGGGGATTGGACGTGGTATTTGGTGCCATGGTCAAGTCATGGGGTCTGTGGTAACAGGTTGGACTCGATGATCTTCGAGGTCTCTTCCAACCTTAGCGATACTGTGATACTGTGACTTCTGAAAAGCCTTTGCCACTGTTTCCCACAGAATTCTCATGGAGAAGCTGCTTGCTCATGGCTTGGCTGAGCAATGCTCTGCTGGATAAAGCACTGGCTGGGGGAAAGGGCCCAAAGAGTGGTGCTCAGTGAGTTAACTCCAGCTGGTAGCTGGTCACAAGTGATGTTCCTCAGGGCTCCATGTTGGGACCCCTTCTGTTTAGCATCTTGATTGATGACCTTGATGAAACACAGAGTGTGGCAGTGGAAAGTTCAGAGATGACAGCAAGTTAGGTGCAGTGTTGATCTGCAGGAGGCTAGGGAGGCTCTGCACAGGGACTTGGAGAGATTGGATCCACGGCCAACATTCCCATGGCAGGGGGGTAGGAACTAGATGATCCTTGTGGTCCCTTCCAACCTTCATTGATCCTATGATACTATCTGTCCAGGATAGAGACGCAGAAATGCAGCTCCTCTCTCCTCACCTCTCCTCTTTGGTCCCTGCAGCTCATGCTCCACTGCTACCAGTTCCTGGCATCACCAGCCACGGTTACACTCCCTTTTCTATCCCTTTTTGGGACATATCAGCTCAAGGAGGAGAAATCCTTTCTTGCCTTGCAGCTGGGAATTGCCTGTAGCCTTCAGCCTGTAATAGCAGCCTGGTCAGACAGATAGAACAGCATTTGGCAGCTGGTGACAAGTGAGGAGGAGAAAATGGGAACAGGGAGAAAGCTGCTGAGGTGCTGGAGAGATGGACATGGAGCCAGGCACAGCTGCAAGTCCTTTCTGGCTTCATAGATTATGTGCACGAGGGATTTGTGCTGCAGTGCCCACTGGAAGGGACCATCCAACCTGCCAGCAGCAGACACCCAAGGGTGCTGAGAGAGCTGGCAGACTGCTGGCCAAGCCACTTTCCATTATTTACCTGAAGAGCTGGCTACCTGGGCAGGTCCCAATGGACTGGAGTGCAGCAAATGTAGCTCCCACCTACAGGAAAGGAAGAAAGGAGCACCCAGGAAACTATAAAGCTGTCAGTCTGACCTCAGTACCAGGGAAGGTCATGGAGCAGATCAGCTCAAGCACCATTTCACAACATGCAGAGAACAGCTAGGGGCTCAGGCCCACTCAGCAGAGCTTTCTGAAGGGCAGATCCTGCCTGGTGAACCTCATCTTCTTCTATGCCAAGATGACGAATTACTGGATGAGGGAAAGGTTGTGGATATTGTCTGCCTAGACTTTTGGAAAGCCTTTGCCACTGTTTCCCACAGAATTCTCATGGAGAAGCTGCTTGCTCATGGCTTGGCTGAGCAATGCTCTGCTGGATAAAGCACTGGCTGGGGGAAAGGGCCCAAAGAGTGGTGCTCAGTGGAGTTAACTCCAGCTGGCAGCTGGTCACAAGTGATGTTCCTCAGGGCTCCGTGTTGGGACCCCTTCTGTTTAGCGTCTTGATTGATGACCTTGATGAAGACACAGAGTGTGGCAGTGGAAAGTTCAGAGATGACAGCAAGTTAGGTGCAGTGTTGATCTGCAGGAGGCTAGGGAGGCTCTGCACAGGGACTTGGAGAGATTGGATCCACGGCCAACATTCCCAGGCTGAGCTTCAACCAGGCCAAGTGCCAGGTCCTGACCTTGGGTCACACCAACCCCAAGCAATGCTGCAGGCTTGGGGCAGTGTGGCTGGAAAGCTGCTGGCAGAAAGGGACCTGGGGGTGCTGCTGGACAAGCAGCTGAACAGGAGCCAGCAGTGTTGCCAGGGAGCCAAGAAAGCCAATGGTATCCTGGCTGGGATCAGCAATGCTGAGTCCAGCAGGAGCAGGGAGGGGATTGTAGCCTAGGACTCACCTCTGGTGAGTCTTGTGTTCAGTTTTGGGCACCTCAATACAAGAGAGATGTGGAGGTGGTGGAGAGAGTGCAGAGGAGGGCAAGGAAACTGTCAAGGGCCTGGAGAATAAATGTTATGAGGAGTGACTGAGGGAGCTGGGGAGGGTTAGTCTGGAAAAGAGGAGGTTGAGGGGAGACCTCATGGCTGTCTACAGGGACCTTGAAAGGACATTGTAGAGAGGCTGGTGCTGGTCTCTTCTGACAGGTAATTAGTGACAGGAGAGGGAATGTCCTGAAGCTGTGACTGGATAGGTTTAGAGTGGTGCGATGAAGAGGTTATCAATTTCTGAATAGGAAATATGAATTATAGAAATATTAATTTATTGGTTACTAAAATTATCAATAACTGATGAATCACTATTTTATATCCCTATTCTAGTGCACGACTGTGAAATACATCCCATAAGTGGTTCAGTGTTTCTCATTTGGACTCAATTAGAATATTTACAGAATTGATTTCTACTACTGGAACAACGGGTGCAATTCTGCTGCGTGTCCAGCAGGTGGCGACTCGACAGGATGCCGACAGCTGCTGAACTCCCTACAGAGGTGCTGCTCCTGCTGTCCGAACTGACAGCCAGGATTGTGCAGCTCCTCAGTCTGCCGCTTCAGGCTGTAGCAGACATTTGGACTGCTGAACCCAGCTGAGTCCCTTCCCCGTCGACTGGGCAGTCTCACACCCGGGGATCCACTTCTCCTGAAGACACGGTGGGCTCTCTTGACTGGTGGGCATGGCCATAGAATGCTGTAGCTTCTCAGACTCGCAGCAAAGGTCCCTCCTCTGGAGAGACTCTCAGGGCTGCAGCTCAACAGGCCTGCCCACATGCTGGCTTCTCCTCGTCTTGCAGAGGCCACGAGTTTGCTTGCTTGCAGGAGTGAGAAGCAATGAGCTTAAGAGCAATGGCTTTGGCACATAGGCAACGAGCTTGTTAGCTGGAGCAAGGAGAGAGGACAAAGAACAAGAGGGCAATACTTGTAAGATTCTGGAGGCTGGGTTTGGCCAGTGGGCACTCTCATGAACAACCAGCTTCAGCCGACAGGAAGCGTGAAGCTAGAATGATGCCAGGCTTGCTATGAGCACGAGCAGCCCATGCGATGGGTGCGGGCAGTTGTTTGTGCTGCCTGGGCCTTGGTTCCCCTCTAGAAAGGAAGGGGATGTGTCCACACATGCTGGGACAAGTTTCACAGTATCACAGTATTACCAAGGTTGGAAGAGACCTCGAATATCATCGAGTCCAACCTGTCACCACAGACCTCATGACTAGACCATGGCACCAAGTGCCACATCCAGTCCCCTCTTGAACGCCTCCAGGGACAGCGACTCCACCACCTCTCCGGGCAGCACATTCCAATGACAAATAACTCTCTCAGTGAATAACTTTCTTCTCACCTCCAGCCTAAACTTCCCCTGTTGCAGCTTGAGACTGTGTCCCCTTGTTCTGGTGCTGGTTGCTAGGGAGAAGAGGCCAACCCCTTCCTGGCTACAACCACCTTTCAGGTAGTTGTAGAGAGCAATGAGGTCTCCCCTGAGCCTCCTCTTCTCCAGGCTAAACTACCCCAGCGCCCTCAGCCTCTCCTCACAGGGCTGTGCTCAAGGCCTCTCCCCAGCCTTGTTACCCTTCTCTGGACACGTTCAAGTGTCTCAATGTCCTTCTTAAACTGAGGGGCCCAGAACTGGACACAGTACTCAAGGTGTTACCTAACCAGTGCAGAGTCCAGGGGCACAATGACCTCCCTGCTCCTGCTGGCCACACCATTCCTAATGCAGGCCAGGATGCTGTTGGCCTTCTTGGTCACCTGGGCACACTGCTGGCTCATGTTCAGGCGGCTGTCGATCAGCACCCCCAGGTCCCTCTCTGTTTGGCCGCTATCCAGCCACTCTGACCCCAGCCTGTAGCTCTGCCTGGAGTTGTTGTGGCCAATGTGCAGCACCCGGCACTTGGACTTGTTGAATTCCATCCCATTGGACTCTGCCCATCTGTCCAGTCGATCGATGTCCCTCTGCAGAGCTCTTCTGCCCTCTAACTGACCAACATATGCTCCTAACTTGGTGTCATCTGCAAATTTGCTGATGACTGTCTCAATCCCCTCATCCAGATCGTCAATGAAGACATTGAAGAGGATGGGGCCCAGCACTGATCCCTGGGGGACGCCACTGGTGACTGGCCTCCAGCTGGAGGTGGCACCATTCACCACCACTCTCTGGGCCCAGCCTTCCAGCCAGTGCCCAACCCAGTGCAGAGTGTTGCTGCCCAAGCCACGAGCTGACAGCTAAGCTAGGAGTTTGCTGTGGGGGACGGAGTCAAAGGCCTTGCTGAAGTCCAGGTAGACCACATCCCCAGCCTGCCCCACATCCACCAGGCAGTCATAGAATCATAGAATCATAGAATCAGTCAGGGTTGGAAGGGACCACAAGGATCATCTAGTTCCAACCCCTGCCATGGGCAGGGACACCCTACACTAGATCACGCTGGCCAGAGCCTCGTCCAGCCTGGTCTTAAACACCTCCAGGGACAGGGCCTCAACCACCTCCCTGGATAACCCATTCCAGGGCTTCACCACTGTCATGGTGAAGAACTTCTTCCTCACATCCAGCCTGAATCTCCCCATTTCCAGCTTCATTCCGTTCCCCCGAGTCCTATCACTACCTGAGATCCTGAGAAGTCCCTCCCCAGCCTTCCTGTAGGCCCCCTTCAGATACTGGAAGGCCACAATGAGGTCACCTCGGAGCCTTCTCTTCTCCAGACTGAACAGCCCCAACTCCTTCAGTCTGCCCTCATAGGAGAGGTGCTCCAGCCCCTCTGATCATCCTCGTGGCCCTTCTCTGGACACGCTCCAGCACGTCCACATCCCTCCTGTAATAGGGGCTCCAGAACTGGACGCAGTACTCCAGGTGGGGTCTCACCAGAGCTGAGTAGAGGGGGAGAAGCACCTCCCTTGACCTGCTGGTCACACTTCTCCTGATGCAGCCCAGGATCTGATTGGCTTTCCGGGCTGCAAGCGCACATTGAGAGCTCCTGTTGAGCTTCTCGTCCACCAGCACCCCCAAGTCTCTCTCCTCAGGGCTGCTCTCCAGCCAGTCACTGCCCAGCCTGGATTTGTGCCTGGCATTGCCTCGACCCAGATGCAGGACCCTGCCCTTGGTCTTGTTGAAGCTCATGAGGTTGGCTTGTGCCCACCTCTCCAGCCTGTCCAGGTCCCTCTGGATGGCATCCCTTCCCTCCAGCGTGTCCACTGCACCACACAGCTTGGTGTCAGCAGCAAACTTGCTGAGGGTGCACTCGATGCCACTGTCCATGGCACCCACAAAGATGTTGAACAAGACAGGTCCCAGGACTGATCCCTGAGGGACTCTGCTTGTCACTGGCCTCCATTGGGACATGGACCCGTTGACAGCCACTCTTTGGGAGCGGCCATCAAGCCAGTTCTTTATCCATCTAGTGGTCCATCCATCCAACCCATGTGTCGCCAGCTTGGAGACCAGGAGGTGGTGCGGGACAGTGTCGAAGGCTTTGCTCAGGGCCAGGTAAACGACATCAGTTGCTCGCCCCTCATCTATTAATGCTGTCACCTGATCATAGAAGGCCACCAGGTTTGTCAGGCAGGATTTGCCCTTCGCAAAGCCATGCTGACTATTCCCAATCACCTCTTCACTGTTCTTCTGAGTCATTAGTGCCTCCAGGAGGATCTGCTCCATGATCTTTCCGGGCACAGAGGTGAGACTGACTGGCCTGTAGTTCCCCGGTTCCTCCTTCTTGCCCTTTTTGAAAATGGGAGTAATGTTTCCCCTTTTCCAGTCTGTGGGGACTGCCCCAGGCTGCCATGACTTCTGGAATATAATAGAGAGGGGCTTGGCAACCTCATCTGCCAGTTCTCTCAGCACCCGTGGGTGTATCCCGTCGGGTCCCATGGACTTGAACACTTTCAGGTTCTTCAGGTGATCACCAACCTGAGCTTCACTTACCATGGGCAGTTCTTCCTCCCCGTCCCTGGCATCGTCTGCCATGACACCAGGAGTGTTGCTGGAGGCCCTTGCAGTGAAGACTGAGGTAAAGAAGTGATTGAGTACCTCAGCCTTTGCCACATCACTTGTGACTAATTCTCCACTTTCCTTTCTGAGGGGGCCCACACCTTCCCTAGTCTTCTTCTTGCCATTGACATACCTATAGAAATTCTTAGTGCTCCCTTTAACCCCCCTGGCTAGATTCAGTTCAAACTCTGCTTTGGCTTTCCTAACCAGGCCTCTTGCTGCTCGGGCAGCTTCCTTATCTCCCCCCTGTTCTATCTGTCCTTCCCTCCACTTCCTGTAGAGTTTCTTTTTAAGTGATAGTGTGTCCAGCAGCTCCTTGTTCATCCAGGCAGGCCTCCTAGCATTCCTTCCTGCTTTTCTCCTTGTAGGTATACATAGCTCCTGGGCACAGAGGAGGTGGTCCTTGAATACTGACCAGCTGTCCTGGGTCCCTCTTCCCCCCAGGGCTTCATCCCACGACACTTTGGCTAGCAGATCCCTGCAGCGATCGAAGTCTGCACGCCTAAAGTCTGGGGTCCTAAGCTTAGAATATGTCCTCCTGATTGCCCTGAGGATATTAAATTCAACTGCTTCATGGTCACTGCAGCCAAGGCCGTCTCTGAGCCTCACATTTGTTACCAGCCCTTCCCTGTTGGTGAGAACAAGGTCCAGCGTAGCACCTTTTCTTGTTGGTTCCTCTACCATTTGGAGGAGGAAGTTATCTTCTATGCAGTCCAGGAACATCCTAGATTGCTGATGCCTTGCTTGTGCTGTCCCTCCAACAGATGTCAGGGTGGTTGAAATCCCCCATGAGGACCAGGGCTTGTGACCTGGAAGCCGCTTCTATTTGCCTGTGCAGAGCCTCATCTGCTTGGTTCTGCTGGTCAGGTGGCCTGTAGGAGACCCCCACAGTAATATCTCCTTCCCCTGTCTTGCCTTTAATTCTAACCCATAAACTCTCAAGCAACTCATCATTCCTCCCCAGGTGGAGTTCTGCTGATTCCAGCTGGTTGTTGACATAGAGGGCAACACCTCCTCCTCAACTTCCCTGCCTATCCTTCCTAAAGAGCTTATACCCGTCTATCCCTACGTTCCAGTCGTGGGAGTCGTCCCACCAAGTGTCGGTGATGCCCACTATGTCATGGCGTCCCAGCAGCACGGTGGCCCTTAACTCATCCTGTTTGTTGCCCAAGCTGCGTGCATTTGCATAGAAGCACTTCAGCTGGGCTGGCCCTGTCGTTCTCCTGTGCCAACTCCCCTTGGTTTCCACAGGGTGTCCTGGTGTGTCATTTGTGTCTTGCCTCAGGGCAGCAAGCTGAGAGCCCCTACTGGCTCTCCATCCCTCCACCTCAGGTGAGCTGCCCCTCTGCTTGTCACAGGCCAGCAGGAGACCACCAACCCCTCCCCCTTCAAATCTAGTTTAAAGCCCTGTCTATGAGCCCTGCCAATTCCTGCCCCAGGATCCTTTTCCCCCTCTGGGACAAGTGTGTCCCATAAGTTGTTTTTAGCTCTGCTGCCTTGAAAACCAAACCATGATTGTAGAACCCAAATCCCTGCCGATGGCACCAGTCCCTGAGCCATGAATTGAGCTGTTGGCTCTTCCACAATGTTCCCTCATCCATCACTGACGTTAGAGGGATAGCAGAGAACACTACTTGAGATCCTGACCCCTTTAGCAGGTGCCCTAACGTTCTGAAATCTCTTTTAATTGACCGTGAGCTTCGCATTGTTGCATCGTCACTACCCACCTGAAAGACCAGCAGTGGGTAGTAGTCTGAAGGGCTCACAAGTTTGGGAATTTTGCCTACTATGTCCTTTACTTGGGCACCAGGGAGGCAGCAGATCTCCCTATGGAATGGGTCTGGTCTGCATATTGGGCCCTCTGCCCCCTTCAGTAGGGAGTCTCCTACTACGATGACCCTACGAGGTTTCCTTTCTGGACTAGTTTTGATAGCTGGCCTGAGGGAACCTGTCATTGGTGCAGCTTCTGTCTTCCTTGAGTCCTCATCCTCACCTATGACCTGCTCCTCCTGCAGAGCCTCATACCTATTCTGAACCTGCACTGTAGGCAGCGTGCTGCTCAAAGTAGCACGCTTGCTCCGTCTGCCCTTCTTCCGTCGGGCAGAGACCTGCTCCCATTGGCCCTGCTCATGTGGGTTACTGCAGGGAGGCTGAGAGGCTAGCTGATGGGTAGGTATCAAACTGCCTGCTCCACTGAGAGTTACCCCCTGTTCTGGTTTGGTAGAAGTTAGATTGTGGGAATAGTCAGTGTTCCTTTCACTATCTCTTATAGCTCTAAGCCTTTCTACCTCTTCTTTTAGTTCGGCCACCATGCTCATCAGATCCCTGATCTGCTCACAACTCACACAGGAGTTGTTCCTTCCATCCTCCATATCGAGTGCCAGGTCCCAGCACTCACTGCAGCCACCTGCCTGAACACCTGCATGCTTGTGAGTGGCCTCTGTTTGGGTGCCAACTGTTCTTCTACTAGCCTTACTAGCTGTTCTTCTACTAGCCTTACTTCTAGTAGTAACCATATTGCAGTAGCCACCCTCTGAATCACCCTCTGAATCACCCTCGTCACCCGGCTTTTTTTTTTTTTTTTTTTTTTGTTTGTTTGGGTTTTTTTTGTTTTTTTGTTTTTTTGGTTTTTTTTTCGTCAGTAAAGAGGCCTCAGAGCCGAGCTCCTCGCTGCTGCCTGCTCTCAGCCACAAGGGAGGGGTTTGTTTGGTTTGCTGCGGTTTCTACGGCAACCCCTCCCCCTGCTACGTCACTGCCCTCAGGCACATAGGCAACCCGAGCCTGCCGCCCCTCCTCCCCTCTCCAGGAGGTCCCGAGCCACCAGCCCCTTACCTCCCAAAAAGCAAGGAAAGCAAAGGGAAAAGCAATCTCTCCGAGCCGAGCTCCTCGCTGCTGCCTGCTCTCAGCCACGCGCTGGGGTATGTCACCTGATCATAGAAGATCAGGTTGGAGAGGCAGGACCTGCCCTTCCTGAATCCATGTTGGCTGGACCTGAGCCCTTGGCCATCCTGCAGGTGTGCAGTTATTGCCACCAGGACAATCTGCTCCATCATTATCCCTGGCACTGAGGTCAGGCCGACTGGCCTATAGTTTCCGGGTTCATCCATCCATCCCTTCTTGTGGATAGGGACATATTGGCCAGTTAGCAGTCATCTGGGACCTCACCGATCAGACAGGACTGGAGGAAAATGATGGAGAGCAGCTTGGCTTTCAGTACCTGGGGCACAATTCTGGGCATCATGTGCCTTCCCCACAACTGCACATTAGGAGGAATCAATCCTGGAGAGAGGGGGCAGGCATTGGGAAGGTCTGCACAGGGAGGTGGTGGAGTCCCCAACCCTGGATGTGTTTAAAGGTGGTTTGGGTGTGGGCTTGGGGATGTGGTTCAGGGGCGAGCCTTGTAGAGTAGGGCTATCGGTTGCCCTTGGGGACCCTGAGGGTCTTCTGCATCCTGAATTTTTCTGTGTGCTTTGTGAAATGGGTGATCTGCAGCAGTCCTGTCAAACCTCAACTATGCCACAGCACAGGCACTGCAGGTGTGCTGAGCAGCAGCTTTTTCTCCTCCCCGTGGCAGTGGCGGTGGCCCTGGCAGAGTCATTTCCGGCAGCTCTGCTCTCGTGGGGCTCTGGCTGGGACCTGTGGCCTTGGGAGTCTCTCTCACACACGCAGCAGCATCGCTCTCAGCATGCGCCTCGCCTGTCTCCTCCTGGCTGCCTTCCTCAGGCAACCACAGGGTAAGCACTGCCTTGCCCTGGCAGAGGGAGAACATTCTCTCCAGGTCTACCCCTGTGAGGTACCCTCATAAGGGGCATTTCCTTGCTCTCTTCCAGGCACCATGGGGCAGGTCACTGTCACCCAGCAAGAAGGACAAGTCACAGTGAAGCAGAGAGAAACCTTCCACACCAAATGCACATACCAGGCATCCTACAATCCTTACTTGTTCTGGTACCAGCAGAGGAAAGGCCAAGCTCCCCAGCTGCTCTCCTACCAGGCAGCAGCTGGCCCCAAGACCAGCGGCCGTCTGACCACGCTGCTGAACACCACGGGGAAATACAGCCTGCTGCAGCTGGAGGCAGTGGAGGTCTCTGACAGTGCCTTGTACCTCTGTGCTGTGGGTGACACCCTGGTGCAGGAGCTTGCTTGGCTGTGCAAGAAGCCAGGGGAGAGAGGGGAAGTGTCTGAGCAAGGCTGAGCTTGGGGCAAGAGGCCCTCAGCTCTCCCCTGGCAGTGCTGCTTCCCCTGAGCACCCAGGGATCTGCAGGACAGGATCCATGATCGAATCTATTCTGTACTGTCCAGGCAGCAATTTATTCAGTCATGCTATTGATTCAGACAGGTTCTTATGTCCTGCAATAGCATCTCTGCAATGGCTCAGTCTTCTGGTCACCAGTGTGTGGAATGCTGCACTGTCTGGGGAAGAGCCAGGAGCACATCCATGATCCATTGCATTCAGACATTTGTTCACCTTGACCACCATTAATGACAACAGTCCCATCCCTCTGCCCCTACAGCAGCTGGGTTTGTCTTGCCCTGAGACAGAGACAGCTTCAGACTACTTCCACTCTGCCATTTCCCTCTTGAATCCCTGCCATGGTGGCTGATGTAAAGGTGCTGCACCTTCTCCTTCTCCTGTCAGCACCTGCAGCAATGATACACACTGAACGTAGACATCAGCATCCTGGTTGAGTGCACAGTCTATTGAGGACACCAAACTGGCAGGAGTGGCTGACACAGGAGGCTGTGCTGCCATTCAGCCAGGCTGAGAGCTGGGCAGGGAGAAAGTGAGTGAAACTCTACAAGGGCAAGGGTAGAGTCTTGCACCTGGGAAAGGACAACTCCATGGAGCAGTGTGAGTTGGGGACTGAGCTGCTGGAGAGCAGTGAAGGGGAAAAGGACCTGGGGGTCCTAGTGGACAGAAATGTTGACCATGAGGCAGCAATGTGCTCTTGTGGCCAAGAAGGCCAACTGCATCCTGGGGTGGACTAGAAGGCTCTGGTTAGCATGTTGAGAGAGGGTCTTCTCCCACTCTTCTCTGCCCTAGTGAGGCCACATTCAGAATATTTTGTCCAGTTCTGGGCCCCTCAGTTCAAGAAGGACATGAGGGAACTGCTTGGAGGAGTCCAGTGCAGAGCCACAAAGACACTGTAGGGAGTGGAACATCTCCCTTGAGAGGAAAGGCTGAGGGAGCTGGGGCTCTGCAGCCTGGAGCAGAGGAGATAAAATGTTGCTCTCATTCATGTTGATAAAGACGGGCAGGGCAGTGTCAGGAGGACCGAGCTCTGCTCAGGGATGTCCAATGACAGGACAAGGGGCAATGGATGCAAGCTGGAGCAGAGGAGGTTCCACATGAAGGTCAGGAAAAGCTTTTTCCCTGTGAGGGTGAGAGAGCCCTGGAGCAGGCTGCCCAGGGGGGTTGTGGAGTCTCCTGCTCTGGAAATATTCAACATCCACCTCGATGCATTCCTGTGTGATCTGCTCTCGGTGACCCTGCTCAGGCAGGGGAGTTGGACTGCATGACCTCTTGAGGCCCCTTCCAACCCCTAACATCCTGTGATTCTGTGCTTCTGTGATGTGGTGAAAAGCTGAAGGCAGCAGCTCCAGCACAGAGCATCCCCCCTGGGCTCTCCCCTCTTCTGCTCTCTAGAGTGACAGCCCCAGCTTCAGCCTCATCTCAGCAGGTGTCTCATTTCCCCCACTGGTACAAAGAAAGAATGGATGACAGCCTCCTTCCTGGTCCCGGTCATCTCCTCCAGGAAGACCTGGGGCTCTGGAACCAGCCACAAAGAAGAGTGTACCAGGGTCAGAGGAGATTGCTTGTCCCTTGGCTGTTGCAGAGTTCCCACAGAACTCTCTTGGCTTGCCCTGAGAATGGAAGGGTTCAGAAGGTGCCTCCTGGGCTGCTCTGAGTAGTACCAAGGAGATCAGAAGCATAGCAGAAGAGGAGAGGGAGAGGAGAGAGCAGAAGGAGAGAAAGGCAGACATGGGCCATGCTTGCAAGCTAAGCCCTTCCAGCCTGGCACTGCAAGGAGGGCCAGGGATGCTCAGACTCTCAGACCTACTCTGAGCAGGCCTTGCAATGTCTGATCTGCAGAGGTCCTGTCCAGCAGCAGTGATGCCGTGGAAAGAGTGGAAAGAGTTTGGCTGATTTGTACCTCCAAGGTTAGAATTAGGGAGAGGACAAGTGCAGATCCAAGTGGTTTTGAGGAAACTGATCAGGGGGGTTGGGTCAACACAGAAGGTTGTTTGGTTCGGGGGAGCATTTAGGAACTTGATTGATGAGAGCAGATGGAGAGTGTGGCAGGAAACATCATTTCTCTGCTCCAGAGAGAGCTGGTTTAGGGAGTGGAGGTGCTGAGAGGGGTGCTGAGAGGGGTGTGCTGAGTTCTGTTTGTGAGTCCTGCAGCTTGGAGTGTGCTGACAGGAGCTTGGGATTAGACATAGCAGGATCAAGGGCAGCACACACAAGACGTGGGCTTGAGCTTGGAGAGAGAGGAGGCAAAAGGCATCAGGGAAAGAGATCCCCCAGACATGCAGAGGGCAGTGTGTCAGAGAGGTTGGTCACCAGCTGCAGGCCTATCCCCCTTCTATCCCCCCCCTGGGAGGGAGCAGCAGAAGCTGTTGGCTGCAGGAGCAACCTGTGTCACTGTCGGAGGAGACCACAGCACAGGCACTGCAGGTGTGCTGAGCAGCAGCTTTTTCTCCTCCCCGTGGCAGTGGCGGTGGCCCTGGCAGAGTCATTTCCGGCAGCTCTGCTCTCGTGGGGCTCTGGCTGGGACCTGTGGCCTTGGGAGTCTCTCTCACACACGCAGCAGCATCGCTCTCAGCATGCGCCTCGCCTGTCTCCTCCTGGCTGCCTTCCTCAGGCAACCACAGGGTAAGCACTGCCTTGCACTGCAAGCATGGCTCCTCTTCTGCCCAGGGCACCCTCAGCCCCTCAGCAGAGCTCTGCAGGAGCTGCTCTGCACTTAGGGGCCAGGCTTGGGAAGCCTCAGCTCACACAGCTGCCTTTGCAGCTGCTTTCTCCAGGTGCTGGTGCTGATGGAACAGCAGAGCTCAGATGCAGAAGCAGCAGCTCCTCTCCTGACCATCTCAGCCCTCTTGCCTTCCTGTCCTCTTGCCAAGTGTCCACCTCTCTCAGGCCCTCTCTGGCTGGCCCATGTCATTCAGCAGGCCCTGGCTCTCCATTCCTCCTCAATGTCCGCAGTGCCAGGGGGTCCTCTCCCCTGTCTTCCATGACCTTGGAATTATCTCAGCGAGCAGGGAAGGGGAAGCGGGGTAGAACATCTTTCAGGACATGGGATGGTTCCTCACCCTGTTTAAGGTGTCCTTGGAAGCAGCACAGGAGAGTCAGGCACTCCAGGTTGTTCCCTGGAGACTCTGGGCAGCAGAAGAGACAGGAGGGAAGAGCTGGGTGAAAGCTCAGCTCTCTCTGGGGCTATCTCCGTGGGAGGGAATTGGCATTCCTGTGCTGTGGGAGCCTTCTCCTCTGACACTTTCCATCTCCACTTGTTCTGCATATCAGAATCTTTCCTTCCACAGTCTCTATCCTTTGCTCTCTTCCAGGCACCATGGGGCAGGTCACTGTCACCCAGCAAGAAGGACAAGTCACAGTGAAGCAGAGAGAAACCTTCCACACCAAATGCACATACCAGACAACTAACTTCAATGGCTTGCTCTGGTACCAGCAGAGGAAAGGCCAAGCTCCCCAGCTGCTCTCCTACCAGGCAGCAGCTGGCCCCAAGACCAGCGGCCGTCTGACCACGCTGCTGAACACCACGGGGAAATACAGCCTGCTGCAGCTGGAGGCAGTGGAGGTCTCTGACAGTGCCTTGTACCTCTGTGCTGTGAGAGACACCCTGGTGCAGGAGCTTGCTTGGCTGTGCAAGAAGCCAGGGGAGGGAGGGGAAGTGTCTGAGCAAGGCTGAGCATGAGGGAATGGGCCTGCATCTGTCCGCTGGCAGCTCTGCTTCCTGTGTGCACCCAGGGATCTGGAGGACAAGATCCTCTTCCAGGAGAGGACAATGTCTGTGGCTGCAGAGGTGGAGAAAGAGCCTCAGGTCTCCTTGTTGTCACCATGGGTGCATTCTAGCTGAGTCCTCTGAGGTCAGAGAGGCTCAGTGTGGCAGGTTTTGTCTCTTCATATGACACTGATTAGGGTGGGTTGCTATAGGTCCACCACCAGACACATGAAGAGCTTGGGGGCCAAATCTATCAGTGCTAACTGGTGGCCCTGACACCTCCCTGGTGGAGCAGACCCAGAAGGAATACATCACCTGCTTGGAAGCAGGACTAACCCAAGCCTAAGGGAGATGGGCCACAGGAGATGCAGTGAAGGGTTTGAAGTTTCAAGTTAGTCACCTGTTGAGGGCCAAGCCCATTGGGTCAGGTAATGGGAACCACTTCAGGGCTGGAGCAGCACAAGAATGGGAACTGCTGAGGGGATTTCTCACACTCAAGCACCCTCGGGCTAAGGACCTGTAGAATGTTCCCCAAGAGGCCATTAGAATGAGCCTGGAAGCCCCAGGGCCCAGGATGGGCCCAGCAATTACCCAGTGGCCCCTGGGCAGGACATGGCTGTCCCCAGCTAACTGCCTTGTGCTGTAAGTGCCCTACAATTGTGCCCAGGGACAGAGAAAACCAAGACCCAGCCAGGTCCTGTCAGTGTCCTGGGAAACTGCTGCTGCTGGTGTTCCCCACTGTGGGACAAGTGCCTTTAACCTTAGAAGCTCCCTTCATCTCTGTGCCTGGGTGGCCACTGCCACCCATGGGAAGGAGCAGAAAGTGAACATCTGCTGCATCACCCTTCTGTTGAAACCAGGTCTCACAGGGCTGAGTCCTCTCTTCTCTTGTCTTGGAGGCAGAGCTCACCCCTCAGGAGCCAAGGACCTGCCATCAAGCTGGAAGCAGATGCTCCTTTCAGGCATTTTGGTAACTGTTGTAGCTCTCAGTTTGTTCTCTTGCTAGGGTGTCCATGTTAGTGCCACAGCGATGCTTCAGGTGCCCTTTCTCCTCTCCTTGTGGTCACACGGGACCAAGGAGATGAGACCCCAGAGAAGTAATCTGGACACCCATAAATCCCTGGGTCCTGATGGGGTGCAGCTGCAGGCACTAAGGGAGGCCAGAGCACTCTTCACTCTCTTTGGTAAGTCGTGGTGGACAGGAGAGGTGCCTGGGGACTGGGGGAGGCAGACCTCACTCCAATCTTCATAAAGGGCAATGAGCAAGACCCAGGTAACTCTAGGCCACTCAACATCACCCCCATGCCAGGCACTGTCCCTTGGCACTGCCCTTGTCCTGTCCAGGACAAGAGGGTCATTAGGAGCACTCAGCATGGTTTTACCAAAGGGAAGTGTGGTAGTTTTGGGAAGCCAAGTTTGACCAACCTGAAAGGCTTTGGTGAGGCCATAACCAGGTGGATAGATGATGGCAGAGCAGTGGCTGTGGTTTATCTGACTTCAGTAAAGCATTTGGCACTGTCTGCCACAGCATCCTTGCAGCTCCACTGAGGCAGTGTGGTCTGGAGGATCAGGGAGTGAGGTGGATGGGACCTGGTTGAAGGAAAGGAATCAGAGAGTTGTGGTCAATGGGAGGGAGTGTAGCTGGAGGACTGTGTCTAGTGGAGTCCCTCAGGGGTCAGTCCTGGGACCAGAGCTGTTCAATATAGTCATCAATGAGCTGGATGAGGGCACAGAGGGCACTGTCAGCAAGTTTGCTGATGGCACCAAGCTGGGAGCAGTGGCTGACACAGGAGGTTGTGCTGCCATCCAGCCTGACCTGGCCAGGCTGAGAGCTGGGCAGGGAGAAAGGGAATGAAATTCAACAAGGGCAAGGGGAGAGTCTTGCAGCTGGGAATGAAAAACCTCATGGAGCAGGATAGGTTGGGGACTGAGCTGCTGGAGAGCAGGGAAGGGGAAAAGGAGCTGGGGGTCCTAGTGGATAGGAGGTTGACCAGGAGCCAATAATGTGCTGTGGTGGCCAAGAAGCCCAAGGGCAGCCTGGGGTGGATTAGAAGGGCTGTGCTTTGTAGGTCAGAGAGGGTCTCTTCCCCCTCTACTCTGCCCTGGTGAGGCCACATCCCCAGTATTTGGCCAGTTCTGGGCCCCTCAGTTTAAGAAGCACCTCAGGGAACTGCTTGAGAGAGTCCAGCACAGAGCCACAACAATTATGGAGGGAGTGGAACACAGAACCATAGAATCAAGCAGGTTGGAAAAGACCTCAGAGGTCATCAAGTCCAACCCATTACCTATCACCTAACACCTCCTGACAACTAAACCATGGCTCCGAGTGCCACATCCGCTTAAGCCTTGGTTGAACCCTTCCAGGGATGCTGACTCCACCACCTCCCTGGACAGCACATTCCAGTGGCCAATTACTCTCTCTGGGAAGAACTTTCTCCTCACCTCCAGCCTAAACCTCCCCTGGCGCAGCTTGAGACTGTGTCCTCTTGTTCTGGTGCTGGGTGCCTGGGAGAAGAGACCAACCCCCTCCTGGCCCCAACCTCCCTTCAGGGAGTTGAAGAGAGCAAGAAGGTCTCCCCTGAGCCTCCTCTTCTCCAGGCTAAGCAACCTCAGCTCCCTCAGCCTCTCCTCACAGGGCTGTGCTCCAGACCCCTCCCCAGCCTCCTGGCCCTTCTCTGGACACCTTCAAGTGTCTCAATGTCCTTCTTAAACTGAGGGGCCCAGAGCTGGACACAGGACTCAAGGTATGGCCTCAGCAGTGCTGAGCCCAGGGGCAAATAGCTTCCTTACAGGCATGGAGTGAGGGAGCTGAGGGCTCTGTAGCCTGGAGAGGAGGAGCCTGAGAGGTGACCTCATTGCTGTTGACAAATATGGAGAGGGTGCGTGCCAAGGGGATGGAGCAAGGCTCTGCTCAGTGATGTCCAATGGCAGCACCAGGGGCAATGTGGGGAGCTGAGGTAGAGGAAGTGCCATGGAACAGGAGGAAATGTTTTTCCCTGTGAGGGTGAGAGAGCCCTGGAGCAGGCTGCCCAGGGGGTGGTTCGAATATCTCCAGAGATATTCGATTCGAGATATCTCCACACCTGGATGTGTTCCTGTGTGATCTGCTCTAGGTGACCCTGCCCTGGCAGGGGCATTGACCTGGATGGTCTAGAGGTCCCTCCCAACACCTAAGCTTCTGTGACTCTGTGACTCTGTCATTTAGATGTCACCTGGGAAATGGCACAGAATCCAACACTTCCAGCCCTGGGCAACTCATCTCTTGGATGTTTGAACTCACATTGGCCCAGGTTACCCTGCAAAGACCCCAAACTGTGCTGCAAAACATTACTTGGGAGCTGCATTTGTGAAGCAGTTGGACTGGCTGTGCCCTTGGGGAGATGACTTTACAAGTCCAGCAAGCACCAAAGGTGCCTCTGCAGAACAGGCTGCCATTAGAGATGCTGCTGTTAAGGGAACAGGGTATATGGGATGTCAAAGCTGCATCACCACCCGCACCACTTCCACCTCCACTCAAGAAGCCCTTGCCAGAATGAAGGCATTGCCAGCCAGAGAGCTGAACTGTGCCCAGCCTTGCTGCCCTGGTGCTGCCTCCTCCTTAGGAAGTGGCCTCATGGAGCCTTCCCTGCCAGTGTGCAGGAGGAAGAGCTTTGAGGACGTGATTCATCTGTTGTGCAGCGGCAATGGTAGGAAGGGGCAATCAAGGGCCCTTTGGCAGTGCTAATGCCCTCCAGCCAGTGCCAGCAGAGGCTCCTGCCCAGCCAGCCCTTCCCAGCTCTGCACTCTGGGGACCTGGGCAATCACACCCAGGGGCTGCCACAGCAAAGCCCCAGCTGGCTGGAAGCATGGAGAGTTAAATCCTGATGTGGGGTTGGGGTGTGGGAATGCCCTGACACAGGGAGCAGGAGGCAGTGGTTTGCATTGCTTCCATTAGAAATTCCAAGTCCAATCAGGTACTGGAGAGGGGCAAGGCAGGGAGGGGAATGGTGCTGGCAGCCTTACAGCAGCAAGGGTGGCTGCAGGTAGAGCTCCCAGACACTGGCAGGCTTTCTCTGGAACCACCCAAGACAGCTTGGTTGCATGGAACAGCCACAAGAATGGGGCACAGCTGCACCCAGAGAACATCAGAGTGAGTGCAGCAGCAGCACAGATCTATCTCCTGAAGCAAGGAGCAGCTGCTGGGACTTCTGATGGGGCCTGGGATGAGCCCTGAGCAGGAGAGGTCACTCCTCCAGCTCTGTCAGAGAACTGTTTCTGGATGGGGTTTGTGAGCCTCTCCAATCGCTGGTCCCCACAGCACTTGGAGACGTTGTGAGTTCCCCCAGGAGTGCCCAGAGGGTGGTGGGAGCATAAGAATCAAGACTGAGCCCAGTGAGATGAGCTGGCAAGGGGTTCACCAAGGCTGCCAGATCAAAGCCCTTTTCCTTTCAGGGGAGGATGAAGTTAAAGGGAAAGTGATGAACTAAGCCCCCAGGGACACTAATCTCTGGGCAGGTGCTCAGGGTGACATGGGGGAAGAGCAAAGTTCTCCAGCCTCTGACTGAAAGGCCATGAGGAACCTGCAGGGGCAGCTTTGCAGTGGCTCAGGCTGAGCTCGGAAAGAGACAAGAAGTGACAAAAGGAACAGGAGGATGCCTTGAATGGGTCCTGCAGGAGGAGGCAACACTTAAGAAGGAATATTGAGGTGCATGGGGATAGGTGGGAGGGAAGAGGGAATAGGAGAGGAGGGGGAAGGGGAGGCAATGGACAGGAAGACGGCTGAGAGGAGACATCAGCACCTAGGCAGAGGCTGATCAGTGCAGTTGATGAGCTGAGCCCTGAGACTGATCACCAGAGTGCCCCCCCCCCCCCCCCTTCTGGTGAAATTTAGAATAGAACAAACCAGGTTGGAAGAGACCTTCAAGATCATCACATCCAACCTATCATCCAACAGCACCTTTTCAACTAACCCATGTGTCCTGAATGGACAAAAAAGCCTCAAAATGTCTCTGAACCAGACAATGAGGCAGAAGCTAGTAGATCTGCTTCTTTGGACTTGCCTGGGCATGTTTCAGAGCCAGGATGAGCCAGGTGGGCGTGCTTTTGGCCACGTTTGGAAAGAAGGCTTTCTATAGGTTGCAATACCGGGGTTTTATCCCTAGATCTGTGTTGCTACTGGCCACTATTGTCTCGGGAAATCTATAAGTACCAGCCCACAGGGCCAGAGTCTTGTCTTGCCATTGTCCACGCTCTGGAAAGAACCACAAGCTTTGCTTGGAAGCTGAACTGTGCTTCAGTTTACCTCGCTATTCTCAGTGTTGTAAACCCCAGAGGACAGATACTTGTCTTGCCGGGTCAATCGGCGAAACCCCTGAGGAGCCGAGTACCCAGGACAGTTCCGTTTGACTGGAGCAAGGAGCGAGCGCTGCTGCCAAGGGATTACAGCCAAGAAACCTCCCCTCTACAAAGCTTTTACCACAAACCCGTGGGAGCAAATCCTGCCTCAGCAATAAGCTGCAGACACCAACAGAAAGTGAAACGCTGCTCCTGCAGCTCCCACGTGGTCAGCGCCAGTTTGGTTTGTCTAGATCTTAACGTGTGCCAGGAGGTATCAGGATCAGTGAGGAATTACAATACCTGATTGTTATAAGCATCTATTGCAGGTCTGTTGCCCTGGGGGATTCTGGGAATCCCCCCCCCCCGTTGTGGGCAACCGCCGGCTGCATTGCCGAGGTTCCTTTTCTTTACAAAGTGCTGTTTGTTGTTTCTGGATGTGGTGGTTTGGGCTGGGTGCTCTATGCTGCATGGTGTACTTCCTGTGTCCAGAAGTCCAGCCCAGTGGGTGGACACAGGAAACCAGGTATCTCCTACCACAATCCCCTGCACCGTTAAAAAATCGAGCGCTGGGTCCACCACTTTCTCTTTCTTCCCTCACCAGCACCCGGTAACTGGGGGAGACGTCTCCCAGCCTTGCCCTGGCTAGGCCCAAGGCCAGGGGGATGGGCAGTCTCAGGCCTGGCCAGCTGAGACTAGCCTAGCAGTGGGGGGAAGAACGAGCCCTGGGGTCTTGGGCCCACCCTCAGGTGGGGATGGGATGTTTTCGGGTCTGTTTTGGGGATTCTTCTCTCACTGTTTCTGGTTCTTTTGTGCACCTTCACCTTTTCTATTTAAACTTTTCCATCACTTTTGCAATTCGTTTGTCAGAGTCGTCATTTTGCCTGTGGTGGGGAGGGGGCTGCCTCAACCCACTACAGTGGATTATTGTACATATTGTTTAAATTGTTACTTATTCCTGCTGGTGAGGGATCTGTTCCACCAGTGAACACCTCGAACCAGTAAATAGGTTTTATTTAATATTTTTGTGGAATTTTTGTGATTAATAACATTACTAATATTTTATTAATCGCTCTGCTTATTGAACATTAAATTATCCTTTTGTAGACCAAAACACCATGGCACCAAGCACCCTGTCAAGTCTCCTCCTGAACACCTCCAGTGATGGTGACTCCACCAGGGCAGCCCATTCCAATGGGCAATCACTCTCTCTGTGTAGAACTTCTTCCTCACCTCCAGACTAAACCTCCCCTGGTGCAGCCTGAGACTGTGTCCTCCTGTTCTGGTGCTGGTTGCCTGGGAGGAGAGACCAACCCCTTCCTGGCTACAGCCACCCTTCAGGTAGTTGTAGAGAGCAATGAGGTCGGCCCTGAGCCTCCTCTTCTCCAGGCTAAACAACCCCAGCTCCCTCAGCCTCTCCTCACAGGGCTGTGCTCAAGGCCTCTCCCCAGCCTTGTTGCCCTTCTCTGGACACGTTCAAGTGTCTCAATGTCCTTCTTAAACTGAGGGGCCCAGAACTGGACACAGTACTCAAGGTGCGGCCTAACCAAAGCAGAGTCCAGGGGCACAATGACCTTCCTGCTCCTGCTGGCCACACCATTCCTAATGCAGGCCAGGATGCCATTGGCCCTCTTGGCCACCTGGGCACACTGCTGGCTCATGTTCAGGCAGCTGTCGATCAGCACCCCCAGGTCCCTTTCTGTTTGGCCGCTCTCCAGCCACTCTGACCCCAGCCTGTAGCTCTGCCTGGGGTTGCTGTGGCCAACGTGTAAGCACCTGGCACTTGGATTTGTTGAATTCCATCCCATTGGACTCCGCCCATCTGTCCAGTCAGTCGAGGCTCCTCTGCAGAGCTCTTCCACCCTCTAACTGACCAACATCTGCTCCCAACTTGGTGTCATCTGCAAATTTGCTGATGACTGTCTCAATCCCCTCATCCAGATCGTCAATGAAGACATTGAAGAGGATGGGGCCCAGCACTGATCCCTGGGGGACGCCACTGGTGACTGGCCTCCAGCTGGAGGTGGCACCATTCACCACCACTCTCTGGGCCCGGCCCTCCAGCCAGTGCCCAACCCAGCGCAGAGTGTTGCTGCCCAAGCCACGAGCTGACGGCTTAGCCAGCAGTTTGCTGTGGGGGACAGTGTCAAAGGCCTTGCTGAAGTCCAGGTAGACCACATCCACAGCCTGCCCCACATCCACCAGACAGTCACCTGATCATAGAAGGAGATCAGGTTGGAGAGGCAGGACCTGCCCTTCCTAAATCCATTTGTTGTCCCTTGGCTGTTGCAGAGTTCCCACAGAACTCTCTTGGCTTGCCCTGAGAATGGAAGGGTTCAGAAGGTGCCTCCTGGGCTGCTCTGAGTAATTCCAAGGAGATCAGAAGCATAGCAGAAGAGGAGAGGGAGAGGAGAGAGCAGGAGGAGAGAAAGGCAGACATGGGCCATGCTTGCAAGCTGAGCCCTTCCAGCCTGGCACTGCAAGGAGGGCCAGGGATGCTCAGACTCTCAGACCTACTCTGAGCAGGCCTTGCAATGTCTGATCTGCAGAGGTCCTGTCCAGCAGCAGTGATGCCGTGGAAAGAGTGGAAAGAGTTTGGCTGATTTGTACCTCCAAGGTTAGAATTAGGGAGAGGACAAGTGCAGATCCAAGTGGTTTTGAGGAAACTGATCAGGGGGGTTGGGTCAACACAGAAGGTTGTTTGGTTCGGGGGAGCATTTAGGAACTTGATTGATGAGAGCAGATGGAGAGTGTGGCAGGAAACATCATTTCTCTGCTCCAGAGAGAGCTGGTTTAGGGAGTGGAGGTGCTGAGAGGGGTGCTGAGAGGGGTGTGCTGAGTTCTGTTTGTGAGTCCTGCAGCTTGGAGTGTGCTGACAGGAGCTTGGGGCTACAGCCACCACAGTACTCCTGGATGCTGCCCATGCTGCTTCCCCAGGAACCCACAGCTCTACAGCCAAGCCACAGAGGAAAAAATGGACAGTGCTGGGCAGGAGCCCAGGCAATGTGCACAAACCTCCATGTCACCACACAGCCTCTGAAGCTCCCCAGAGATCCTCCTGCACCAGACTCTCAGCCCTTCAACCACCGTGCCTGCTGTTTGCTGCCAGCACACCAGAGGTCTGTTCCCTACCTGCCACCACATGACACTAACTTTGACCCGGTTAGCTGCCCAGTCAGCAGTACGACACCTCTGTATTCCTCTGCCACTGCTTTTGGGCCACTCTGCTGCAGAGCTGCTCCAGGGTGCGTCTATCAGCAGCACAGTGTCATGCTTCATCCCCTGGCTTTGCTGCCTGGATCTGCAGAGTGAATCTGTTCTGAGAGCCCTCCAGTGATCCTTCAAAGTGATTCTGGAAACCTCCTCCATAGGAACCACCTTGGCTGTAAATCCATTCCAGAGTGCCACGAAGACCTGACGGTACCACAACATGTTGTAGTTCTCCATTTGGTCTCCTCTCATGCGGCACAGGAAGGTGCCTCCAGCATCCTCTTTCACGTTCAGTTCCCTGGATTGCTCCAAGGCCACCTGGCCAGTGACTGCTGCAGTGAGGAAGAAGCAGCCATGATCACTCCCAGGTTCAGAAAGGTCAGGGCAACACTGGTGAGAGCACTGCAATGGCATTGGAGCTGCTGGAGCACTCAATAGCTCTCTTTGAACCCATCTGACAAAGATGGGCAGTGGAATAGAGCTGGCATAGGAGGCAGGGATCACAAAAGAAGGAGGCACCACAGTGCCCTCTCTCTTTTCCATGCCACAGAAAGAGCTTTTTTTTGAATCTCCCTTTTCAGGAACAAAGATTTTGTACCCAGGGTATAAATCACTTTTTCTCTGCCAAGCTGGCTAGCGAGGAACCCACACTCCTGCTCCTGAAACTGCTCTGAATGAGCAAGGCGAGACAAAGACCTCCCACAGGCTTGGGCTCTAGACTGCAATCCTGAAGTGACCTTAACAAGATGGGTTGCAGTACCCCACGGGCAGAGCAACCCAACTTAGGGGAGGAGCAGTCCCTCTTGTCCCACTGCAGAGGGGGCAGGCTGGACACAGGCGCCTGAGTCACAGCTACAAGAGGAGGATTCCTCTTCTCACTCGCTCTGCAGGAAGGCTGAGGGAGGCTGAGCCAGGGCAGGTCAGGCTGCAGGCTGTCAGCACAGCTCCACAGAGCCATGCAGAGCACAGGGGTATGCTTGCTTCTGGGGGCCATCAGCCCTTTCTTTGCCTTACCCAGGATGGGCAATAACCCCACGTGTATGGCAGTCCACATGACCTCAGGCCTGCTCTGTCTCTCCTCTCTTCGGCTTCTCTGCCTGCAGACCAGCTCTGCCCACACCTGCCCTGCCTTGCCGCTGCTGTCAGCTCCTAGTCCCTCCCTCAGTCGATGACACCACCGAAGGTGAGAGGCGGGGCTGGAGAAGCAGAGCAGAGAGCTGCTGGTGCCCTTCCAGGCGCCTCTCGCTGCAGGCTGTAATAACAGAGCCCTTCCTTGGCAGCAAAACCTCTGGTGAGTAAAGGCTGAACTGTTGTTCTAGAGCCCTTCGTCACCTTCTTCCCCAACTCAATCCTCGGCACAGCCTGGGTCGAGCCCCAGCAGCTTGTGTTCAAGCCCAGCTGGGTTTCCTGCCTCCGTGCAGCAGCACAGAAGTAGTGGGCAGAGTCCTGGGGGTGCAGGGCCCGCAGGGCCAGAGATGTCACAACCTGGGAATTGTCCCGGGGTGCCATGGCTCGACTCTCCACGGAGTTCTCGAATTGTACTACTGAGGAATCAGAGCTGATATAGGACACCCACTGGAGCCGGCCACCGGCTGTCTGACGGTACCACCAAATGGCACCAAATCTGTCGAAGCCGTGCCCGCGGCAGTGCAGGGTGACCCGAGTCCCCGGACGCTCGCAGCCCTCCGCCGGCCTGGACCAGCCTCATCTGCGCACACACTGCTGCGGACGGAGAGCGCTGGCAGCCGGCTGGGTGCGACCAAGGCCCGAGGCTGTTCCCCTGCCGCCCCGGCCAAGAGCCCCCAGCCCGGCACAGCCACAGCCGCCGCCTGCCTCTGCGCCAGCCAAGCCCCGCGCCCGGGGCAGTGCTCTGCCTGCCCTGCCTGCGACGGAGCCACGCCTGGCCCTGGCTCTCTGCCTCCTGGCCCAGTGCCGGCCTCGCTGCCCGCCCCGTCTGGCTCTCACCTGCCGGCCCCGCGGCCACGGACAAGGCCAGGAGCCACGGACCCAGCCCGGGCGACATCAGTCCCGGCGGCAGCCTCAGGGTAGCCGAGCGGAACCGCGCACGGGGCCGCTCCTGACCGCCTCCGACAGACCCTGCCCGGCCCCTTCGAGGGGCGGGGAGGGACGTGGGGCACAGCCCCCGCGGAGTGCCGGGCCCGGTGCAGGAAGACTGCTCGCCCCGTGGTGCCAGCGTGACCCCACTGCTGTCCTGCCCGGCCCTGCCGTGGGGGTCAGGGCACGAGCTCGGTGTGGATGCAGCCTCACAGAGGCCTCTGCTGTGATCCAGAGGGACCTCGACAGGCTGGAGACATGGGCTGGCAGGTGATGGAGCACCTCGACTTGTAAACTTGACTGGTTTGTGGAGGTGAAGGGTGAGCAACAGAATCAGAGAATACACCCATTTGGAAGAGACCTCCAAGCTCATCCAGTCCAACTCTCAACCCAGCACTGAAAGGTCAAAACTGAACCATGTCTCTAGGTGCCATGTCCACATGACACTTGAATGCCTCCAGGGATGGTAACTGCAGCACTGCCCTGGGCAGCCCCTTCCAATATTTGAGAGCTCTCTCTGGGAAGAAGTATTTCCTGAGATCCAGCCTGAACCTCCCCTAGTGCAGCTTGGAACCATTGCCTCTGCTCCTGTTGCTTGCCACCAAGGAGCAGAGGCTGCCCTCCCCACTCCAACCTCCTTTCAGGGGGCTGTAGAGAGCAGTGAGGTCTCCTCTCAGCCTCCTCTTCTCCAGCCTGAACACCCCCAGCTCCCTCAGATGCTCCTCACAGGCCAGGTGCTCCAGGCCCTTCACCAGCCTCAGATTAGTCAGGCAGGACCTGGCTTTCACAAAACCCTGCTTACTAGGCCTGACTGCCTGCCTATCTTGCACATGCTGGCACTCAGGCTGACCTGCTCCATAACCTTTCCTGGCACCAGGGTCAGACAAAGGCCTGTACTTCCCTGGATCACCCTTTTGGTCTTTCTTATGAGCGTCACATTTGCTGGCCTCCAGTCAGCTGGGACCTCCTCAGCCAGGACTGATGACAATTAATGGTGAGTGGCTTGGTGAGCACAGCTGCCAGCTCCTGAAGTACCCTTGGGTGGATCCCATCTGGTCCCATAGACTTGTGCACATCTAAGCGGCACAACTGGCCATTGATCATCTGCTCCTGGATTGTGGGGGCTGCTTTCTGCTCTCCATCCCTGTCTTCCAGTTCCAGAGGCTGAACCTTCATGGAGCAACTGGTGTCACTGACAAATACTGAGGCAAAGCAGGCATTCAGCAGCTCAGCCTTTTCCTTGTCTTTGGTCACCAGGTTCCCTCTCCTACACCCAGCAGTGGGCAGAGATTCTCCCCAGCTCTTCTTTCCCTCTTCACATCCTTATTAAAGCTCTTTTTATTCTCTTGAATGACACTGGCCAGATTGAGTTCTAGTTCAAATTTGGCCTTCCTAATTTTCTCCCTACAGAGCCTTGTAGACTTTTCCAGATGCCTGCCCCTTCCACAGCCAGGAGACTTTCCTTTTCTTCCTGAGTTCTATCCAAAGGTCTCTACTTATCCAGGCTGCTCTTCTGCCCCAGCAGCTCATTTTCTGATACAGAGGGACAGCCTTTGAAGATTTGTGTTGAGGAACGTCCAGCCTGCCTGGATGCACCACACAGTCTCCTAAACCAGTCAAAGTCTGCCCTCCACAAGTCCAAAGATGTCATTCTAGTGACTCCCCTTCTAACTTCACTAAGAATTGTAAACTCCACCACTTCGTGGCCACTTTGTCCAAGATGGCCACCAACCTTTGCACCTCCTTCCATATTTACAAGCAGCAGGTCTAGTAGAGAGCCATCCCTCATTGGCTCATTCACCAGCTGTGTTAGGAACTAACCCACAAGCATTCACCCCTGTCATCACCATCATCATCATGCTCCAGGCAGTTGAGGCCTTCCCTGACATACAGAGCCACTCTACCACTTCTCCTTCAGGGCCTCCTGTCCCTTTTGAAGATTCTACAGCCATCCAACACAGCTCTCCAGCTATGGGATTCATCCCACCATGTTTCCATCAGCGCAATAATATCATAGTTTTCCTGCTGGACAATTGCTTTGAGCTCTTCTTGCTTGCTGACCATGCTCCATGCATTGGCAGAGATACCTTTCAGCTGGGGTCTTTGTGCAGGGTAGGGGTCTTCTCCCTGCTTGACCTCTCCCAGGCACTATGGCGAGTCCTAGCTCATCAGTGACCCTTGCATCTCCCATATCACATGGCCCACTGTCCCTTGCCTCCCCTGAGATAGCACTGGAGCCATCACACTGTCCCACAGATATTCCAGGGTTGTCTCCAGCTAGCCTGGTCCTTTTCCTTTCCTCCTTCCAATCTAGTTTAAAGTCCTGTCAATGAGCCCAGCCAACTCCCATGATAAAACCCTTCTCCCCTTTTGGGAGCAGGCCTGGCATCATGTGAACCGACCCATGATCAAAAAACCCAAAGTCCTGCTGGTGACACCAGGCTCGAAGCCAAGAGTTAATCTCATGGGTCTTCCTCAATGTATTTGTGTCAGTCCCTGCTACTGGAGGAATGGAGAGCACTACCTATGCTCCCACTCCCTAACCAGTCAACCCAAGTCCCTCAAGTCCCTCCTGACATCCCTCCATTTTTTGTTTTCTGGTTCATCATTGCCCATCTGGAAGGTCAATAGTAGCTAATACTCTGTGGGCTGCACCAGAGTGGGGAGCTTTCTTATGGCATTCCTGACCTGGGCCCCAGGGAGGCAGCAGACTTCACTGTGGGATGGGTCAGGTTGACAATTAAGGACCCTCTGTTCCTCTCAGAAGGGCATCACCAACAACAATAACCCTTCTCTTGGTGCAGGCAGTCTTGATATATGGTGCCTTAAATTTGGTAGCTCCTTGGGAGCATTTCCATCTTTGTCATTGTTTGACTGTCCCTCAGAGCCCAGAGCCCTTTACCTGTTATGTGGGGGCAACTGGGAATGTGTGGGAAGCTGTGGAGGAAGTTGCCTGCTGCATTGAGCAGAGACCTCTTTCCATTCCCCCTCATTGTGAGCTCTGATGGTTGAGTCTGCTCTGGGGAAAGCAGGCCGTGCCTCCACTCCCTGATGCTTCTCAGCCTGCTCACCAACTTCTGTTACCAAGTGGAGGAGCTCCTCTCCCTGGGCACGTGTCCTACAGGGGAGCTCTGGGATGCCCTCCTACACCACTGTCATAGCTGAGCACACTGCAACCTGATGCCTGCATGGTTGCAGGCCTTCCCTCAAGCTCAGACTGGGCAGCTGCATAAGTGGTGGTGGGGGCAGCATGTGAGGAGGCCATGGCCTTCTGTCAGGTAGAGACCATTGCTTCTGCACTGGGGCTGATCTCAGTGAGAGCCTTCCCCTCCCCACTCACCCTGCCTGTGCAATCTGCCACAGAAACTGCCATGCCACGCCCTTCCTGATGTGCCACATCCTGTTTGCCAGCACTCTGGGACCATCACTCCCTGGGGATGTTAAACAGTCCGTGGAGGCTGCGTCAATGGTGAAGCTTTGCTTGTCTCTCTTGTGAGTGGGGCCAGCTCAGAGCAGAGAGGAAGCTGGGCCCCTGCTGTGCTTTGGAAGGAAACAATGTCGTGAAGGGAGGATGTGCTCCACTTCCTGTAACTCTCTGAGATCAACCCATTAGCCAACTGCTCACCCAAATCAAGGTGGACTTACCCAGCTGTGTGCTGGACATCTCCTCCAGAAGGATACGTGGAGGGTTGTGTTTTAATTCCGACCATTAAACTCAGTTTTAATTGACAATAAATTACACTATGTGCAGTAGGCAGAAAACGCAGGGAAGAGCTGCGGTGCAGGGCTGACAGCACCACGCTGAACAAGAACAGCCCTGAGGCCCCTTAGCACCACCGAGATGCTGCCCTGCTGCTTGAACACCCTGAGCTGAGCCTCAGCGGGTTTGTGTTCAAGCTCAGATGGGTTTCCTGCCTCTGTGCCCAAGTGAAACGGTGCAGAAGTAGTGGGCAGAGTCCTGGGGGTGCAGGGCCCGCAGGGCCAGAGATGTCACAACCTGGGAATTGTCCCGGGTGCCATGGCTCGACTCTCCACGGAGTTCTCGAATTGTACTACTGAGGAATCAGAGCTGATATAGGACACCCACTGGAGCCGGCCACCGGCTGTCTGACGGTACCACCAAATGGCACCAAATCTGTCGAAGCCGTGCCCACGGCAGTGCAGGGTGACCGAGTCCCCGGACGCTCGCAGCCCTCTGCCGGCCTGGACCAGCCTCATCTGCGCACACACTGCTGCGGACGGAGAGCGCTGGCAGCCGGCTGGGTGCGACCAGGGCCCGAGGCTGTTCCCCTGCCGCCCCGGCCAAGAGCCCCCGGCCCGGCACAGCCACAGCCGCCGCCTGCCTCTGCGCCGGCCAAGCCCCGCGCCCGGGGCAGTGCTCTGCCTGCCCTGCCTGTGACGGAGCCATGCCTGGCCCTGGCCCTCGGACCGAGCACCCAAAGCCACCCTGGCCCTCTGCCTCCTGGCCCAGTGCCGGCCTCGCTGCCCGCCCCGTCCGGCTCTCACCTGCCGGCCCCGCGGCCACGGACAAGGCCAGGAGCCACGGACCCAGCCCAGGCGACATCGGCAGCCGCACACAGGCCTGCTCCTGACCGCCCCAGACAATGCTGCCTCAGCCCGTTCGAGGCAGAAGTGCGAGGGCGTGGAGGGGACGAGAGGGAGGGAACGTGGGGAGGGTTTGGCAGCGCGCCCAGCCCCGGCGCACAAAGGTATCCCTGGGCTGTCAGCACGCACCGAGGTCTCTGCTGCCATCCAGAGGGACCGCGACAGGCACTCCAGCCTGTCGCTCTGGCAGGAACCTCCTGCAGGGCACAACGGGGAGAGCAAAGGTCTGCACCTGGGGAGGAGCAGCCCCACGCACCTGACCAGGCTGGGGCTGCTCAGCTGGAAACATCAGCTCGGAAAGGAACCTGAGCATTCTGGTGGGCAACCAGGAACATGCTCCTGGTGCAAAGAGCCTTCATGGCATCTTGGGTGCTCTTGACAAAGAATTGGCAGCAGGTCATGGAGGTGCTCCTTCCCCTCAGCACTGGAGAGCTCACTCCTTGGGCACAGAGGTTGTAATGAGAAAATTGTTGGAACTGCCAGGGCACCTTTGTATATCTTTTCCTGTCATTCCTGCTAGGATACAAGAAAGGGTCCTTCAGATCCCATGTGGTGATGCCCAGCATGCTACCGTTACAGTCCTGGTGGGAAAAACTCCTGTTGGAGACAGGACCTTTGTGGCTGCGGGAAGCTTTTGGGTCTGTTCCATGGAGAGAACAGGTGAAGCTGAGCCCCGCCTGAACTTTGGTTGGCTGAGCCAAATTGCCCTTTGGTGCCCAGTGCTACCAAACTGTGAGCACACCTCCAGGGAACTCCATCAGTCATCATCCTCATCATCTTCATCATCACCATCATCATTATCTTTTGTCTTAGTATTTATCAACTTCACAGATTCACAGCTTGCACTGGGTTGGAAGGGACCCTCAAAGGTCATCTTGTCCAACCCCTCTGCAGTCAGCAGGGACAACTCCAGCTAGAGCAGGCTGCCCCAGGGCACATCAAGTCTGTTCTTGAATGTCTCCAGGTACAGGGCCTCAACCACATCCCTGGGCAACCTGTTTCAGTACTTTACCACTCTTATTGTAACATACTTCCTCCTGATGTCCAACCTAAATCTGCCCTGCTCCAGTTTCAAACCATTGCCCCTCATCCTGTCATCGCAGGGCCATCTGAACAGTCCCTCTCCAGCCTTCCTCTAGGGCCCCTTAAGATACTGAAATGCATCTGTAAGGCCTCCCTGGAGCCTTCTCCAGGATGAACAATTCTTTCAGCCAGAGTGTCTTCATAGGAGATTTCTCCATCCCTCTGATCATCTTGGTGGCCGTCCCATGGACCTACTCCAGCAGGTCTATTTCCCCCTCGTGCTGGGCATCCCATAGCTGGACACAGTACTTACTCAGCTTTATCATTCATCATTATTTGATCATCCCATGGCAGTGTATACCTGTAAAAGGTACTCCCTCTTGCCTCACGGTCTCTTGATCTCTTTGAGATTCCTTAGTTTTACTACACTTTCTTCAGCATTTCTCTTTGTTAGTATTTTCCAAAGGAGATGACTTTGTCCTGAGGAGGGTGTGGAAGGATCTCATTTAACTATCTGGTTAAGAAGGATACCTTGCCCAGTGCTGAGGCATCAAGGTAAAAGATGCTTTTCTGCTCCTTGGTAGCTCTGCAAAGAACAAGATCAGGATCTGTGGTCCATTGGGTAGTTGTGTCAAGGGCTAGGGCTGGCCAGGAGCAAAGCAGAGATATGCCTGTCCTAGCTCCTTCCACGGCTGGGTCAAGATCTCAGCCAGCAGTGTCCCCCCCAGCAGTACTAGGTTGTGCAGCCCTACTTTCTGAAGAAACCAAGACCAGGTAGGGATTGTTGCTGCACCTGGAGGTTCTGTCCAAGCATGTTGATCCTCTTCTTGAGTGGTGCTGGTTTCTGTGTGAGGAAATGAGGAAAGCTGAATGTCTCAGCTTATCTGCAGACAGACTCACAGCCCTGCATTTCTACATCCCTGGTCTGAATACTTCTGCATAGATGGGATCTTTGAGGAAACAGGGAGCAGTTGGACTGGCAGGTACTGGAAAGATTGGTGTAAGGAGAGGATCATTTCAGGTTTGAAAGGAAGGTTGAAAGCTGAGAGCCTCAGCCCTCCTGTGCTGTTCTTGGCGATGCAGATTTTGCACGAGCGGAAGCGGGGCTTAGCTTGACGTGGTGTCTTAGAGCACAGTAGTAAGTGACAGTGTCCTGGAGGGAGACAGCTGCTATTTCTAAGGGGGCTGATTTATTTCTGTAGACCACCACAGTGAAGTTGCCATCACGGAACTTTGCATTGCCTGAAGTACTATAACCCTGCAGGAGAAATTTCAAGGCTTTCCCTGGCAGCTGTCGGTACCAGAAGAAACTCAAAGTGCTGATACTGTCCTCAGAGCTGTACTGGCAGGGCAGAACCACTCTCTGCCCAACTGTGGCAGACACCCCGGAGATGAATTGCTTCTGGGGGTCACTTCCAACAAAACCTGCAACACAGGCAGAAATGTCCTTGGAGCCGCTTGCTTCCTTCTCTCCCTTGTTCTGTTTAAAGCTGTCACTGCCCCAAACTCTTCTGCCTTTCCAAAGAAAAGGAGGATCCAGGTATCTACTTCCACCCCTCTGCATTTCTCCCTGACCTCATCAGCACAGCCTAGTCCTCTCCATAGACTACTAAAATCTGTGGAAGACCAAAGGAAGTGCATGGGATACACCCACCTGATTGGATTAGCAGGATGCAAGCTGGCACAGCCATGGTCAAGATAATTTTCCCCACCTTCAGAATCCATCCTTCAGGAGACTCTCAGCACACAACAGAACCAGACACTTCCAGCAGCTCAGTGAAATGGCTGCACCCTGCAGACTGTGCCAGCACGTGTGACACAGTCATGCCTCTGGGGTGGGAAGGCCCACTCACGGTTTGCCTTTGATTGTCTTCACATCAGAGAGCAGACAGCATCAGTGCCTCCCTGCACTGTCCCCTGGGTTTCCCTCTCCCTTTGTAGTTAGCTCTGCAAGGCAACCTCTCTCTCATGCTGAAGAGTGTAACTGCCTTTGTGTGCTCCTCAGAGATGGGAGGGCTTTTGGAAGCACAGCAGCTCCTCACCAGCATTGGAGGCTCTGGCAAACAGCTGTCATGCTCTTTTCAAAAGCTTTTCAAGTGTCTCTTAGCTCAGCCTCTGTTGTTTGGAAGCAGCTATTCAGTATTTCTCCACACACGAAGACTCCGAGACAGGAGGAGGAAGCTGGTAAAGGAGCCTTGCCCAGAGACTTGGGTGCTGGCGCAAGTAGCTGCTGCAGGGGAACCTGCTGGAGTGCCCTGTGCCAGCCTGTGCTGCACACTGCTGAGTGTTATGGCAGAAATAACCTTCCAGCTCGTAAGGAGATGATGTATGATTAGTTTTTGGTATTACACAAAATAAAAGGCACCACAGCATGGGAGCAACCCAAAAGCTCTTTCAGGATGGGAGAATCCAGCTGGGTCTGTACAGTGTTGCATGAGTCCAGGGTTCCCAGCACCTGGAGGGCTGTAAGCTTTACTTGTTGGCTATATTCCTATTTTTATTCTGTCTTACTAAAACAATTTGATTACACTCTGAGATCTGGAAAGGACTCTGCCCCATATCTCCCCCCCATTCTCCCCTCCCTGGTGCAGAACAGCAGGAGGCAAACCAGGCTAGCAGTGTCTTCCTGGAGCAGTGTTAGGCAGGCTAGGGTCAGACCCAGAAGATGGCTACTCCTGCCAACAGGACCACAGGAAGACTCAAAGGTGCAACCCAGACTGGTGTAATTTACTTGATTCCTCCAGCATGTGAGCTGAGTCCTCTGCCCACTCTGGGGTGCTTTGCTCCTGAAATGCTTGGGCCTCTCATACTGTCACAAAAAAGATGCTCTCCCTGAGAACATGCCTGTCATGAGAGAGTGAACAAAAAGACATCAACTCAGGAAGCCAGAACATAGCCCTCAGCATTAGCTGGGATCAAGATGAGCTTGTCAGAAAACAATCACCTGTAGAAGGGATGTATCTGGCAGCCTGAGGCAAGAAGGGCCCAGGACAGAATCCAACCCAGCTCCTCACTCTCTCATCCATTTCTCTTGCCTCCTTCTCCTTGAGAACCATGTGAGGCTGAAGCTCCTTCTCCTTCTCTTCTGTCTCAAGAGGAGTTGTCATGTCAATGAACCTCTTGCAGAATCACAGAATTGCCAAGGTTGGAAGAGACCTCAAAGATCATCAAGTCCAACCTGTCACCACAGACCCCATGACTAGACCATGGCACCAAGTACCACGTCCAGTCCCCTCTTGAACACCTCCAAGGATGGTGACTCCACTACCTCCCTGGGCAGCACATTCCAATGGTGAACGACTCTCTCAGTGAAGAACTTCCAGAACTTCCTCACCTCCAGCCTAAACTTCCCCTGGCACAGCTTGAGACTGTGTCCTCTTGCTCTGGTGCTGGTTGCTAGTGAGAAGAGACCAACCCCTTCCTGGCTACAACCTCCCTTTAGGTAGTTGTAGAGAGCAAGAAGGTCTCCCTGAGCCTCCTCTTCTCCAGGCTAAGCAACCCCAGCTCCCTCAGCCTCTCCTCACAGGGCTGTGCTCAAGGCCTCTCCCCAGCCTTGTTGCCCTTCTCTGGACATGTTCAAGTGTCTCGATGTCCTTCCTAAACTGAGGGGCCCAGAACTGGACACAGGACTCAAGGTGTTACCTAACCAGTGCTGAGTACAGGGGCACAATGACTTCCTTGCTCCTGCAGGCCTTAGCTGATATCATCTTTATCCTGTGCCAGATCTTGGGGGCTGCCTGTGGGAGAGGGAGATTGTTAGATATGGAGGGAGGCTGGAACTGTACTGAGATGGCTTCTGGCCACAGGGCTAAGCAGTAGTTGCATAGGGGCTGGTAGCACTTTTTGGACCCTGGCAGGATGAGGCCAAGAAGCTCTCCATACATCTCTGCACAGCCTTCGGTTCTCAGCCCTGCCTGTGCCTTGGTAGTGGTTGCAGGCTACTCCTCACACATCCCCACGTCCCTCTCTCCCAGGGGCATCTTCACTCTCAGGACAGGCTCTGCCACGAGCAGTGCAACCCTGTCATCCCTGCAGCCCATTCCCGCTGGCTAGAAGTTGCCATGCGCTCCACCGCTGTGGTCGAGCGCCCTCTCGTGGTGGTGACCCTGCACGGCCCCATCCTCAGCCCCATCTCCCAGAATGCCTTTGTGGGCTCCACACAATCTGGGCTTAGAGTGGGAGCTCTTAAATACCCCAGTACTGTGTGTTGAGTGATGCTGCAGCTGGGTTTATTCTAGCAAAAAAACCAAACCATCCTTGGCATCCAGGACTCCAGGATTCAGCTGATAACAAACTTAGCAGAAGCTTTCTCAATTTCATTTCTCTCACAAGTAGATTCTCAAATCATTCATCACAACCATGTTTATTTTATTAGGTGGGGAAAAATGGTTATCACAAAGCCACCCAGGCAAGCCCTCCCCAAATCTGATTAAAGGATACTCCCAGAACACTTCCTGATATGGCAGTTGGCATCAGCTAACAGCACAGAATATCCTCAGGCATTACAGACAATGAGTGCTCAGTATCCATCAGTCAGTCAGTGGCTGGCAGTGAGCCAGCAGACTGGCACCAGAGAAGGTGAAAGGGAGACAGGAGTTTCTCTGAGATGCAACTGCTTGAAAGGCTCCAGACCCCAACGGCAGTGGAGAAGCAGACAAGGGTCCCCTGCTGGTATTAAACTAAGTGCAAACTCTGGAGAAGTTGAGGGATGGAGGCTGGCGACTTCTGGCAGCAAGCAGAAGGTTCATGCCCCACTAAGAGCTTACAGCTACAAACCAGGTTCACAGCCCTCAAAGAGGAACCAAATGAACCAGGTGAATTTTCTCCTCAACCTGGTGGCTGAGCTTAAGGATGAAGTGGCTGAGCTAAAGGATGAGGTATCTAGGCTCAGGACTACGTGGGAATGTGAAAGGGAGTTAGATATGTGGGAGCAGGCTCTGCAGACCTCCCCTGTTGAGGAAGGCATCCTTGGAAACAGGGAGGGATGGATACAGGTCCCTGTTAGGGGAAGCAAGGGGAATCAATCCTGGCCCTCTCTCCCTCCTCCCTTGCCCGTGCAGCTCACCAGAGGCAGAGGGATGGAGAGCTGGTAAGGGCTCTCAACTTGCTGCCCTGAGGCAAGACACGAATGACACACCAGGACACCCTGTGGAAACCAAGGGGAATTGGCACAAGGGGACGACAGGGCCAGCCCAGCTGAAGTGCCTCTATGCAAATGCACGCAGCTTGGGCAACAAACAGGATGAATTAAGGGGCACTGTGCTGCTGGGATGCCATGACATAGTGGGTATTACTGACACTTGGTGGGATGATTACCATGACTGGAATGTAGGGATAGATGGGTATAAGCTCTTTAGGAAGGATAGGCAGGGAAGGAGAGGAGGTGTTTCCCTCTGTGTCAATAACCAGCTGGAATCAGCAGAACTCCACCTGGGGAGGCATGATGAGTTGGTTGAGAGTGTATGGGTTAGAATTAAAGGCAAGACAGGGGAAGGAGATATTACTGTGGGGGTCTCCTACAGGCCACCTGACCAGCAGAACCAAGCAGATGAGGCCCTCCACAGGCAAATAGGAGCGGCTTCCAGGTCACAAGCCCTGGGCCTCATGGGCGATTTCAACCACCCTGACATCTGCTGGAGGGACAGCACAGCAAGGCACCAGCAATCCAGGATGTTCCTGGACTGCATAGAAGACAACTTCCTCCTCCAAATGGTAGAGGAACCAACAAGAAAAGGTGCTATGCTGGACCTTGTTCTCACCAACAGGGAAGGGCTGGTAACCAATGTGAGAGGCTCAGAGACAGCCTTGGCTGCAGTGACCATGAAGCAGTTGGATTTCATCTCCTCAGGGCAATCAGGAGGACATATTCTAAGCTTACAACCCCAGACTTCAGGCGTGCAGACTTCGATCGCTGCAGGGATCTGCTAGCCAAAGTGTCGTGGGACGAAGCCCTGGAGGGAAGAGAGACCCAGGACAGCTGGTCAGTATTCAAGGACCTCCGGACCACCTCCTCTGTGCCCAGGAGCTATGTATACCAACAAAGAGAAAAGCAGGAAGGAATGCTAGGAGGCCTGCCTGGATGAGCAAGGAGCTACTGGACACACTATTACTTAAAAGAAAACTCTGCAGGAAGTGGAGGGAGGGAAGGACAGCTAGAACAGGGGAGATAAGAAAGCTGCCTGAGCAGCAAGAGGCCTGGTTAGGAAAGCCAAAGCAGAGTTTGAATTGCATCTAGCCAGGGAGGTTAAAGGGAGCACTAAGAATTTCTATAGGTATATTAATGGCAAGAAGAAGCCCAGGGAAGGTGTGGGCCCCCTCAGAAAGGAAACTGGTGAATTGGTCACAAGTGATGTGGAAAAGGCTGAGGTACTCAACAACTTCTTTACCTCAGTCTTCACTGCAAGGGCCTCCAGCCACACTCCTGGTGTCATGGAAGATGATGCCACGGACGGGGAGGAAGAACTGCCCATGGTAAGTGAAGCTCAGGTTGGTGATCACCTGAAGAACCTGAAAGTGTTCAAGTCCATGGGACCTGACAGGATACACCCACGGGTGCTGAGAGAACTGGCAGAGGAGGTTGCTAAACCCCTCTCTATTATATTCCCAAAGTCCTGGCAGCCTGGGGCAGTCCCCACAGACTGGAAGAGGGGAAACATTGCTCCCATCTGCAAAAAGGGTAAGAAGGAGGAACCAGGGAACTCCAGGCCAGTCAGTCCCACCTCTGTGACTCTAGATGAGGGGCGAGCAACTGATGTAATTTGCCTGGCCATGAGGAAAGCCTTTGACACTGTCCTGCCCCACAGCCTCATCTCCAAGCTGGTGACACATGGGTTTCATGGGTGGACCACTAGATGGATAAGGAACTGGCTTGATGGCCGCACCCAAAGAGTGGCTGTCAACGGGTCCATGTCCCAGTGGAGGCCACTGACAAGTGGAGTCCCTCAGGGATCAGTCCTGGGACCTGTCTTGTTCAACATCTTTGTGGGTGCCATGGACAGTGGCACTGAGTGCACCATCAGCAAGTTTGTGATGACACCAAGCTGTGTGGTGCAGCAGACACACTGGAGGGAAGGGATGCCATCCAGAGGGACCTGGACAGGCTGGAGAGGTGGGCACAAGCCAACCTCATGAGGTTCAACAAGACCAAGGGCAGGGTCCTGCATCAGGGTCGAGGCAACCCCAGGCACAAATCCAGGCTGGGCAGTGACTGGCGGGAGAGCAGCCCTGAGGAGAGAGACTTGGGGGTGCTGGGGGAGGAGAAGCTCAACAGGAGCTCTCAGTGTGCACTTGCAGCCCGGAAAGCAAATCAGATCCTGGGCTGCATCAGGAGAAGTCTGTTCAGCAGGGCAAGGGAGGTGATTCTCCCCCTCTACTCAGCTCTGGTGAGACCCCACCTGGAGTACTGCCTCCAGATCTGGAGCCCCTATTACAAGAGGGATATGGAGGTGCTGGAAGGTGTCCAGAGCAGGGCCAGGAGGATGATCAGAGGGCTGGAGCATGTCTCCTGTGAGGACAGACTGAAGGAGTTGGGGCTGTTCAGTCTGGAGAAGAGAAGGCTCAGAGGTGACCTCATTGTGGCCTTCCAGTATCTGAAGGGGGCCTACAGGAAGGCTGGGGAGGGACTTCTCAGGATCTCAGGTAGTGATAGGACTAGGGGGAATGGAATGAAGCTGGAGGTGGGGAGATTCAGGCTGGATGTGAGGAAGAAGTTCTTCCCCATGAGAGTGGTGAAGCCATGGAATGGGTTATCCAGGGAGGTGGTTGAGGCCCCGTCCCTGGTGGTGTTTAAGACCAGGATGGATGAGGCTCTGGCCATGCTGATCTAGTGTGGGGTGTCCCTGCCCATGGCATAGGGGTCGGAACTAGATGATCCTTGTGGTCCCTTCCAACCCTGACTGATACTATGATACTATGATAATCAGTATGAGGCCCTGCAGGCCAACAGCAATATGGATGAAGAGGAACCATCTAAGGAAATGCCTAAGGCTGAGGAGGATGCCAGGATGAGGAGGCAGATGAAATATTCTACAGGCAGCTGGAGGCTGTCTGAAGATCATCAGATCTTGTCCTTGTGGGTGACTTTAACCTGCCAGGTATCTGCTGGGAACTTAACTCAGTAGAGAGGAGGCAGTCCAGAAGATTCCTGGACCACATGGAGGACAACTTCCTGATGCAGCTGTTAAGTGAGCCTACCAGGGGTCAGGCTCTGCTTGACCTTCTGCTCTCCAATAGAGAAGGGCTGGTGGGAGATGTGACTGTGGGAGGCTGCCTGGGGTGCAGCGACCATGAGATGGTGAAGTGTTCAATATGCAGGGAGATAGGGAGGAGCACCAACAGAACCTTCACCTTGGACTGCCGGAGGGCAAACTTCAGCTTGTTTAAGAAACGTGTTCGCAAAGTTCTATGGGCATCAGCCCTCAAGAATGGAGGGGTCCAGGATGGTTGGAGCTACTTCAAACAGGAGCTCTTGAAGGCACAGGAACAGGGGAACATGAGCCGAGGGGAAGGCTCTGGGCCTGGATAAACAAGCAGCACGTGTAGGAATTAAGGGAAAAAAGAGGCTGCATCACCTTTGGAAAGGGGGGAGGCAACTCCAGATATGTTTAAGGATGTTGTTAGAACATTGTGAGAGACTAAAGCTTGTCTCTCCTGGTGTGACTCAACAAAGATAAAATCACTTGCTGCTTGCCCAGACAATAGCTGATGTGCCTTGGGCAGAGCCACTGGAAGGACTCTTGGAAGGTGCAAAGATAACATTGCTCACGGGATTGCAGCTGGCCTACAACAATGGCCCAAGGGCCCAGCACTCACACCTTCAGGACAAGATCATTTCCAGCCATCAGATACCCCAGGGAGGGAGATGATGAGACAATGGACTCACCACCTGTTTCCTGATGTGTAAAGAGTGTGTGGGCAGGTAGATGGAGAAGGGAGGCAGAGGCCTTCCCCCTCCATCTGGACCCTGCCCAAACTCATCTGAGTACACAGAAAGATTTCCTGGGGAACGATCCCTGGACACTTACCTAAAGATGGTTTCCCAGAACGATATCCTGGGGAAGAACACCTGGACACTTGCCTGAGGACTAAAAGCTGTATGAAAGACTGGAGCAGCTACTGGCTTAGGAGAAGAAAACTGGAGAAGAAAATGCAGAAGAAAGGAGACGGCAGCACAGGCTGGAAACATCACCATGGGGCAACACAACGGATCTTGGACTCCGAAAACCCTCTCTCCGTGCCCTAAGTTCCGCCTGCTGCAACTCATGGAGCTGAAGAAGCTGCCCAGAGGACCACATCCCTTCTCAGCACCCTTCCTCTACAGACCCAACATCTCCTGCCGCCCCTTTCCTCCACAGACTCAAACTGTCTTGGGGGGTGAGGGGTGTGGTAATATAATTCGTTCCCTCTTCTCCCTCTCTTCTCTCTCTCCCTATTCTCTCTCTCTCCCCTTCTGATCCCTCCACTTCATTTATGTAATAAATACTCTAGCTGTTGATATTTTGGCCTCGTTTGTGCCTCTAATTTCACAACACGGGAATATTCAGTAAACACCTGAATCTCTTTCCCTCTCTGGATCGAGACAGCATCCTGGGGTGGATTAGAAGGCTCTGGTTGGTAGGTTGAGAGAGGGTCTTCTCCCACTCTTCTCTGCCCTGGTGAGGCCACATCTGGAATATTTTGTCCAGTTCTGGGCCCCTCAGTTCAAGAAGGACATGAGGGAACTGCTTGGAGGAGTCCAGTGCAGAGCCACAAAGACACTGTAGAGATGGCAGCACAGGCTGGAAACATCACCATGGGCAACACAACGGATCTTGGACTCTGAAAACCCTCTCTCCATGCCCTAAGTTCCGCCTGCTGCAACTCATGGAGCTGAAGAAGCTGCCCAGAGGACCACATCCCTTCTCAGCACCCTTCCTCTACAGACCCAACATCTCCTGCAGCACCCTTCCTCTACAGACCCAACATCTCCTGCCGCCCCTTTCCTCCACAGACTCAAACTGTCTTGGGGGGTGAGGGGTGTGGTAATATAATTCGTTCCCTCTTCTCCCTCTCTTCTCTCTCTCCCTATTCTTTCTCTCTCCCCTTCTGATCCCTCCACTTCATTTATGTAATAAATACTCTAGCTGTTGATATTTTGGCCTCGTTTGTGCCTCTAATTTCACAACACGGGAATATTCAGTAAACACCTGAATCTCTTTCCCTCTCTGGATCGAGACAGCATCCTGGGGTGGATTAGAAGGCTCTGGTTGGTAGGTTGAGAGAGGGTCTTCTCCCACTCTTCTCTGCCCTGGTGAGGCCACATCTGGAATATTTTGTCCAGTTCTGGGCCCCTCAGTTCAAGAAGGACATGAGGGAACTGCTTGGAGGAGTCCAGTGCAGAGCCACAAAGACACTGTAGGGATGGCAGCACAGGCTGGAAACATCACCATGGGCAACACAACGGATCTTGGACTCTGAAAACCCTCTCTCCGTGCCCTAAGTTCCGCCTGCTGCAACTCATGGAGCTGAAGAAGCTGCTCAGAGGACCACATCCCTTCTATGGACAAAGCCTCAGCAGCCTTTCTACAGACCCAACACCTCCTGCAGCACCTTTCCTCCACAGACCCAACATCTCCTGCAGCACTCTTTCTCTGCAGACCCAACATCTCCTGCAGTACCTTTCCTCCACAGACTCAAACTGTCTTGGGGGGTGAGGGGTGTGGTAATATAATTCCTTTCCTCTTCTCTATTTTCTCTCTCTCCCCTTCTGATCCATCCACTGTATTTATGTAATAAAAAGCCTCGCTGTTGATATTTTGGCCTCGTTTGTGCCTCTCATTTCACAACACAGGAATATTCAAAATAATTGAGTCTCTTTCCCTCTCCGGACCGAGACAAACATGCAGGAGAAAAATTAGAGAGGCAAAAGCCCAGTTGGAACTCAAGCTGAGCACTGCTGTGAAAGATAATAACAAGCATTTTTATAAATACATTGACACTAAAAAGAGGGCAAGAAGAACCTCCACTCCTTACTGGACCTGTGGGGGAACACTGTGACTGAAGGTGAGGAAAAGACTGAGATTCTAAATACCTTCTTTGCCTCAATTTTCAGCAGCAAGGCAGGAGGAGTTCAGGACGAGTGGCCTCCTGAGGTGGGTCAGGGAGCAGTGTAATGCCCTGGAGATCCATAAGGAATTGGTTCGGGACCTGCTGAGCCACTTGGACACTCACAAGTCCATGGGGCCAGATGGGATCCATCCTAGGGTGCTGAGAGAGCTGCAGATGTGCTGCCAAGCTGCTCTCCATCATTTTCCACTGGTCCTGGCTCACTGGAGAGGTCCCAGATGACTGGAAGCTGCCATCGTGATGCCCATCCACAAGAAGGGACGGATGGATGAGCCAGGGAATTATAGGCCTGTCAGCCTGACCTCAGTGCCAGGCAAGATTACGGAACAGGTCATCTTGAGTGCGATCACACAGCACTTACAGGGTGACCAAGGAATCAGGCCCAGCCAGCATGGATTCAGGAAGGGCAGGTCCTGCCTGACCAACATGATCTCCTTCTATGATCAGGTGACTGCCTGGTGGATGTGGGGCAGGCTGTGGATGTAGTCTGCCTGGACCTCAGCAAGGCCTTTGACACTGTCCCCCACAGCAAACTCCTGGCCAAGCTGGCAGTCCCTGGCTTGGACAGCAGCACTCTGAGCTGGGTTAGGAACTGGCTGGAGGCTGAGCCCAGAGAGTGGTGGTGAATGGTGCCACATCCAGCTGGCAGCCAGGCTCTAGTGGTGTCCCACAGGGATTGGTTCTCGGCCCCATCCTGTTCAACCTCTTTATTGATGATCTGGATGAGGGCATTGAGTCCATCATCAGTAAATTTGCAGATGACACCAAGCTGGGGGCAGCAGTTGATCTATTAGAGGGTAGGAGAGCTCTGCAGAAGGACGTTGCCAGGCCGGACAGATGGGCAGAGTCCAAGGGCAGGAGACTGAACACATCCAAGTGCCAGGTGCTGCACATTGGCCACAACAACCCCATGCAGTGCTACAGGCTGGGGTCAGAGTGGCTGAGAGCAGCCAGGCAGAAAGGGACCTGGGGGTAGTGGTTGACAGCAGCTGAACAACAGCCAGCAGTGTGCCCAGGTGGCCAAGAAGGCCAATGGCATCCTGGCCTGCATCAGGAACAGTGAGGCCAGCAGGAGCAGGGAAGTCATTGTGCCCCTGTGCTCAGCACTGGTTAGGTCACACCTTGAGTCCTGTGTCCAGTCCTGGGCTCCTCAGTTTAAGGAGGACATTGAGACTCTTGAACATGTCCAGAGAAGGGCAACAAAGCTGGGGAGTGGTCTGGAGCACAGCCCTGTGAGTAGAGGCTGAGGGAGCTGGGGTTGTTTAGCCTGGAGAAGAGGAGGCTCAGGGGAGACCTTCTTGCTCTCTACAACTCCCTGAAGGGAGGTAGTAGCCAGGAGGGGGTTGGTCTCTTCTCCCAGGCACCCAGCACCAGAACAAGAGGACACAGTCTCAAGCTGTGCCAGGGGAGGTTTAGGCTGGAGGTGAGGAGAAAGTTCTTCATTGAGAGAGATGTTCACGATTGGAATGTGCTGCACAGGGAGGTAGTGGAGTCCCCATCCCTGGAGGTGTTCAAGAGGGGCTTGGATGTGGCACTTGGTGCCATGGTTTAGTAGTCATGAGGTCTTGGGTGACAGGTTGGACTTGATGATCTTTGAGGTCTTTTCCAACCTTGTTGATTCTATCATTCTATGAAGGCTCTCCAGAGGGATCTGGGCAGGCTAGAACAATGGGCTGAGGTCAGCTGGATGAGATTCAAATGTGCCAAGAAGGGAAGGATCTACTCCACTGGACCCTAAACCATGCATGACTACCAGGAAGAAGTGTTGGGTGGTCATAATGAGTGTTTCCCTCAGTGCAGTGGAGGACAAAGGGGTCTACCAGCCTGGCTTGTCATCTAGGGAGGCTTACTGCCTACAGGGCACCCAACCCGAGCTGTGGAGGAGCTGCTAAAAGTCAAATAGCTTCTTGATTACTATCCCCTGTTGTTATTCCTTGGGGGCACAAATGACACTGCTAGGGGAAACCTGGCAGTTATCAAAAGTGACAACAGAGCTCTGAAGGGAGGTAGTCAAGGGCATGGTGGCCCAGATGGTGCTGTCCTCAGTCCTGCTGGTGAGGGGAAGGGTGTGGGGAAGAGAGCACTGATAATGCAGGTCAGTAGCTGGTTGTGGAACTAGAGTTGGTGACAGGGCTTGGGTCCTGCAGTCATGAGATCTGTTGGCAGAGCAGTGTCTGCTCAGGAGAGGTAGCATCCACTTCCCCAATTGGGATAAAGTTACCTATGCCAGCAGGAGGGCTGACCTGGTAGGGGCAGAGAGAGTAACCTTCAGCCAGTGAGCAAAGGGCCTGGGGTGACCTGCCAGGAAGCGATCACAAGATCAAGGAAATAGGGCTGAAACAAAGTCAGCTCCAGTAGCTGTTTGTGCCTCCAAAGTGTAGTTGTGGTGGAATGGCCACAGCCCCTTCTAGGATGGCAGCATGCTGGGCTGCCACTGCCCCTTGCCCTGCAGTGCTGCCTGCAGTATGGGGAGACACATCAACAGAGTTGGAGATCTGTGTGCAGCTGCAGGACTGCACTGGTGTTGGGGTCACAGAGACAGGGGAGTGTTGCAGTAGAGGGTTACAGCCTCTTTTGGGAGGATGGGCTGTGAAGATGGTGATGAGGAGGAGATTCCCTTGGTGTGGGAGAGCAGCTGGAGTGCAGAGAGCTCTGCCTGGGCATGGGCGATGAGCCAGCTGAGAGCTTGCAGATAGCGGTTAAAGAGAAGGGTGACATCTTAACATGTCAACACGAGGAAGGACTTTACTGCAAGGGTCAGAGAGCACTGGGACAGGCTCCTCAGAGAGGGTGTAGAGTCTCCTCCTCTGGAGGCTTTCAGTTCCCATCTGGATGTGTTCCTGTGCAACCCTTGCTGGATTCTATGGACTGGCAGGGGGGTTGGACTCAAAGATCTCCAGAGGTCCCTTCCAACCCCTAACATCCTGTGAGCTGTGATCTTAACAGATGTTTACTGTCGTTCTGGTGCCCAGGAGGAGCAAGCAGAGGAGCCCCTCCGAACAGATAGGAGCAGTCTCACATTCACAGGTCCTTGTGGCAAATTTCTGCTTCCTCTGTATCTGCTGGATGGACAACACAGCAGGACATAAGGAAGCCAGGAGGCTCCTGGAGTGCATTGACAACAACTTTATCACCCAAGTGATAGATGAGCCAGCAAGGAGAGGTGCTCTGCTGGAGCTCATACATCCCCTGGGGAAGTGATATCACAGCTAATCTTGGAAACTGTTTCCAGGCCCATGAAGGGTGAGAGGAGACCGAGTGTAGTCCATGGATTTACCAAGGGGAAGTGGTGTTTGACCATGCTGCTATCCAGCTATGATGCAATTACTTGGGAGACAATAAAAGAGTGGTGGATACAATCAGCCTTGATTTTAGCATGGTTTTCTGCACAGGATCATTAGATAAGCTGTTGGTGATCAGGCTGGATAAGCAGGCAGTGGACTGAAAACTGCCTGAACAGTGTTCAGCCAGGGGGTCATGATCCATGCAACAAGGACTAGTTGGGCACCTCTCACCATCCAATGGTGGATAATTTGGCAGAAGTTCAACCCCCTTTCTTTCCAGCTTGTCCTCAGATATCAGAGGGGCTGGGGGTGGCTGAGCTTAACTTCTGAGTGATGTCTAATTGGATCTTTCATGGTGACTTGCTTAACATTCTTGGGAACTGAATTAACACTCAAAACAGAGCCAAGTGCCAAACCACTTTATTTAACAGGCAACAGGTGGAGGTACCAGGATGGTCTGATCTGTGGGAGTCACTGTGCCATGATAGCACGAGGAGGAATAGTGCCAACAGGAACAGGAGGCTGGAGCAGTGAGCAGGAGCAGCGAGCAGGAGCAGCACAGGAGCAGCACAGGAGCAGCACAGGAGCAGCACAGGAGCAGCACAGGAGCAGCACAGGAACAGTGCCAGCAGTGAGCAGAAAGGGCAGCCCAGAAACAGCAAGCAGGAATGGCAGCCCTCACAGATGATGATGGCAGTGGTGGCCCCACAGCATATCACAGAGTCATAGAACAGTCTGGGTTGGAAGGGACCTCCAAAGGTCATCCAGTCCAACCCCCTCTGCAGTCAGCAGAGACATCCCCAGCCAGATCTGGCTGCCCAGAACCCTGTCAAGCCTCACCTTGAATATCTCCAGGGATGCAGCTTCAACTACCTCCCTGGGCACCCTGTTGCAGTGTTCCACCACCCTCATGGTAGAGAACTTGTTCCTAACATCCAATCTAAAGCTGCTCTTCTCCGATTTCAAGCCATTGTCCCTGGTTCTCTCACTGCAGGCCTTTGCAAACACTCTCTCTCCATCCTTCTTGTAGCTCCTTTCACATGCTGGAAGGTCACTATTAAAGTCTCCTTGGAGCCTTCCCTTCCCCAGGCTGAACACTCCCAGCTCCCTCAGCCTGTAGTAGAGGTGTTCCAATCCCTCGATCGTTTTCATGGCCTCCTCTGGACCTGCTCCATCAGGTCCAGGTCCTTCCTGTGTTGAGGGCTCCAGAGATGGACTCAGCACTGCAGATGAGGCCTCACCAGAGCAAAGTGGCAGAATCTCCTCTCTGTCTCTGCTGGCAATGCTGCTTTGGATGCAGCCCAGGTTGCCCATTGGCCTTCTGTGCTGCAAGCTCACACTGCCTGCTCCTGGCCAGCTTCTCCCCCACCAGCACCCCCAAGTCCTTTTCCTCAGGGCTGCTTTCTCTGACCTCATCTCTCAGCCTATATTGACAGTGAGGATTGTTCCAGCCCAGGTGCAGGATCCTGCACTTGCTCTTGTTGAACCTCATGAGGTTCACCTGGGCACCACCTCTACAGCTTGTCCAGGTCCCTCTGGCAGCTATCCTGTCCCTCTGGCACATGGACAGCACCACTCAGCTTGGTGCCATCTGCACACTGCTGCTGGTGCCCTCGATCCCAGTCTGTATCATTGATGGTCCTAGTTTGGACCCCCGAGGGGGTGCCCCAGCAGATCCCCAGCAGCCTGAGCCCAGCAGATCTCTCTGGCAGCCACCACACAGTGAGGTCTCCGGTAAGTTCACACTATTGCTAAAAATTGCCATGTCCCCCAGGCTCAGCAGTGGAAGGCTGGGAGAGCTGAGACTGTTCAGCACAGTGAAGGGAGGGCTGGGGTGGGTCTTATTAACAGAATAAACACCTGAAGGAAGTGTGTGGCAGATTGAACCTGGCTGGATGCCAGGTGCCCACCAAGCTGGAGGTCAGAACCCTCCTCAGCTGGAGTGAGGAGAGAAAAGATAATGAAAGGCTGGTGGGTGGAGAGGAGGACAGGGAGCCCTGGCACAAGTTGCCCAGAGAGACTGGGGACTAAAGGTAGTCAAAAGGCAGCAGAGCCACCTGCTTGGGAAGCTGACCACAAGTGAACACAGGAGCAAGTTGGGAACAAGGAAAAGCAAGGGCAGGACTTGGCACATGTGCTCCCAGGAAAGGCCCTGGGGGACCAGACAAGGATTGCAGGGCCTCTTCCTTTCAACAGGGCCACAGGAAACCCCACCAGGACAAAACTGCTTCCCTGCATTGGATTCACTTGGTACTTGAGCTGAGGCTTCTGCTGGCACTGACACATTCCTGCCATGGCCATCCTGGGGTGTCTCAGTCCCAGCACTAAAAAGAAGCCTCCATGAAGGAATGGGTTGGGCACGAGGCAGGAAATGAAAAGGCAGCCCTGGGAAAACAAGCACCCAGCCCATGCCCTGAGCTGGGATGTTTCCTCTTCAGCAGCAGCACCTTCACAAGTGGCCAATCCAGAGCCATTCAAGTTTCCCACAGCCCAGCCTCTGCCTCCACCTGCATTCTGCTTTGCTGTCATTGCCTCAGGTTGCTGTGTAAGAAAGGCATTGGCCTGGGGGCTGGGGCATGAGGTGGGGACACAAGTGGCCAATTCATCATTCCCAGAGAAAGGAGAGAGTAGGGAGCACAGCAGTGAGGCCCTTTCAGGCACTGTCCCTTGCAGCTGAGGAAGACATCCCTGGCTCCTGCACAGGCAGTGGGGATCAGGCCCTGCTTCTGACAGCTCAGCCTTGGCCTCCAAGCAGGTCCTGCAGATGAAGAGCCCAACCACTGCTTTCCCTCAGTGAGGAGCTCAGTGCTGCTGGAGGCTCTGAGGTGCCAGCAGCTCACAAGGCTGTGAAGAAAGGATTTCCTCATGGTTTGGGTAGCCCTGTGCTGGGAAAAAAGAGGCAGACCAAGAGTTTATCATCATCATCTTTCCAGATAGAGCAATCCAGAAAGCAAAGAGCTGCAGCAAGGATCCATTGTAGAAGTGATCCCAAACTCCTACATTGCCATCACCTGACCAGAGCCACTGGGCAGAACAACTACATAACCATGGTTAAAAAATGGGAACCTGAGGCTCTTTCACCAAATTCTGCTGCCTCTCCAGCCACAGACTCTGTCCCCTCCTGGAAAAGGATCTTGTCCTGCATATGTTCAGGGGAAGCAGCACTGCCAGGGGAGAACTGAGAGCCTGTAGCCCCAAGCTCAGCCTTGCTAGACACTTCCCCTCCCTCCCCTGGCTCCTTGCACAGCCAAGCAAGCTCCTGCACCAGGGTGTCTCTCACAGCACAGAGGTACAAGGCACTGTCAGAGACCTCCACTGCCTCCAGCTGCAGCAGGCTGTATTTCCCCGTGGTGTTCAGCAGCGTGGTCAGACGGCCGCTGGGCTTGGGGCCATCTGCTGCCTGGGACGAGAGCAGCTGGGGAGCTTGGCCTTTCCTCTGCTGGTACCAGAGCAAGGCATCAAAGCTACGTGACTGGTATGAGCATTTGGTGTGGAAGGTTTCTCTCTGCTTCACTGTGACTTGTCCTTCTTGCTGGGTGACAGTGACCTGCGCATGGTGCCTGGAAGAGAGCAAAGGGTAGAGACTGTGGAGGGAAAGATTCTGATATGCAGAACAAGTGGAGATGGAAAGTGTCAGAGGAGAAGGCTCCCACAGCACAGGAATGCCAATTCCCTCCCTCAGAGATAGCCCAGAGAGAGCTGAGCTTTCACCCAGCTCTTCCTCCTGTCTCTTCTGCTGCCCAGAGTCTCCAGGGAACAGCCTGTAACAGCTCTTGGGGCTCCTGGAGGATGCTTTACCCTTTTCCTCATTCCTTCTTCTCTGGGAGAGCTACGAAGTTGTGGAAGGGAGGGAAAAGGAATCCCTGCCCTGCAGACATGCAGGAAGAATGGAGAGCCAGGGCCTGCTGAATGACATGGGCCAGCCAGGAGAGGGACTGGACAACATCAGAATGTCAGTGGCTTGAGAGAGCTTTCATGTCCCTGCCTCAGCTCTCCAAAGCCCTCTGTGTCTGGCCTGCAAGGTGAGAAAATGTGCAGTGCTGAGAGGCAAAAGAGCTTCTGCAGTGCCATGGCTGTGCAATACTGGGCCCAGACAGAGCAGCAGAGAGGGGCTGAGAGAGGTGGACACTTGGCAAGAGGACACGATGGCAAGAGGGCTGAGATGGTCAGGAGAGGAGCTGCTGCTTCTGCATCTGACCTCTCCTGTGCCGTCAGCACCAGCGCCTGGAGAAAGCAGCTGCAAAGGCAGCTGTGTGAGCTGAGGCTTCCCAAGCCTGGCCCCTAAGTGCAGAGCAGCTCCTGCAGAGCTCTGCTGAGGGGCTGAGGGTGCCCTGGGCAGAAGAGGAGCCATGCTTGCAGTGCAAGGCAGTGCTTACCCTGTGGTTGCCTGAGGAAGGCAGCCAGGAGGAGACAGGCGAGGCGCATGCTGAGAGCAATGCTGCTGCATGTGTGAGAGAGACTCCCAAGGCCACAGGTCCCAGCCAGAGCCCCACGAGAGCAGAGCTGCCGGAAATGACTCTGCCAGGGCCACAGCCACTGCCACAGGGAGGAGAAAAAGCTGCTGCTCAGCACACCTGCAGTGCCTGTGCTGTGGTCTCCTCCAGCAGTGACACAGGTTGCTCCTGCAGCCAACAGCTTCTGCTGCTCCCAGGGGAGGGATAGAAGGGGGATAGGCCTGCAGCTGGTGACCAACCTCTCTGACACACTGCCCTCTGCATGTCTGGGGGATCTCTTTCCCTGATGCCTTTTGCCTCCTCTCTCTCCAAGCTCAAGCCCACGTCTTGTGTGTCCTGCCCTTGCTCCTGCCGTGTCTAAACCCAAGCTCCTGTCAGCACACTCCAAGCTGCAGGACTCACAAACAGAACTCTGCACACCCCTCTCAGCACCCCTCTCAGCACCTCCACTCCCTAAACCAGCTCCCTCTGGAGCAGAGAAATGATGTTTCCTGCCACACTCTCCATCTGCTCTCATCAATCAAGTTCCTAAATGCTCCCCCGAACCAAACAACCTTCTGTGTTGACCCAACCCCCCTGATCAGTTTCCTCAAAACCACTTGGATCTGCACTTGTCCTCTCCCTAATTCTAACCTTGGAGGTACAAAACAGCCAAACTCTTTCCACTCTTTCCATGGCATCACTGCTGCTGGACAGGACCTCTGCAGATCAGACATTGCAAGGCCTGCTCAGAGTAGGTCTGAGAGTCTGAGCATCCCTGGCCCTCCTTGCAGTGCCAGGCTGGAAGGGCTCAGCCCGCAAGCATGGCCCATGTCTGCCTTTCTCTCCGCCTGCTCTCTCCTCTCCCTCTCCTCTTCTGCTATGCTTATGGTCTCCTTGGTACTACTCAGAGCAGCCCAGGAGGCACCTTCTGAACCCTTCCATTCTCAGGGCAAGCCAAGAGAGTTCTGTGGGAACTCTGCAACAGCCAAGGGACAAGCAATCTCCTCTGACCCTGGTACACTCTTCTTTGTGGCTGGTTCCAGAGTCCCAGGTCTTCCTGGAGGAGATGACCGGGACCAGGAAGGAGGCTCTCATCCATTCTTTCTTTGTACCACTGGGTGAAATGAGACACCTGCTGAGATGAGGCTGAAGCTGGGGCTGTCACTCTAGAGAGCAGAGGTGGGGAGAGCCCAGGGATGCCCTGTGCTGGAGCTGCTGCCTTCAGCTTTTCACCAAATCACAGAAGCACAGAATCACAGGATGTTAGGGGTTGGAAGGGGCCTCAAGAGGTCATGCAGTCCAACTCCCCTGCCTGAGCAGGGTCACCGAGAGCAGATCACACAGGAATGCATCGAGGTGGTTGTTGACTATTTCCAGAGAAGGAGACTCCACACCCACCCTGGGCATCCTGCTCCAGGCTACAGAGCCCCAGCTCCCTCAGCCTTTCCTCTCAAGGGAGATGTTCCACTCCCTGCAGTGTCTTTGTGGCTCTGCACTGGACTCCTCCAAGCAGCTCCCTCATGTCCTTCTTGAACTGAGGGGCCCAGAACTGGACAAAATATTCCAGATGTGGCCTCACCAGGGCAGAGAAGAGTGGGAGAAGACCCTCTCTCAACCTACCAACCAGAGCCTTCTAATCCACCCCAGGATGCTGGCTCGATCCAGAGAGGGAAAGAGATTCAGGTGTTTACTGAATATTCCCGTGTTGTGAAATTAGAGGCACAAACGAGGCCAAAATATCAACAGCTAGAGTATTTATTACATAAATGAAGTGGAGGGATCAGAAGGGGAGAGAGAGAGAATAGGGAGAGAGAGAAGAGAGGGAGAAGAGGGAACGAATTATATTACCCACCCCCCTCCCCCCCAAGACAGTTTGAGTCTGTGGAGGAAAGGTGCTGCAGGAGATGTTGGGTCTGTAGAGGAAGGGTGCTGCAGGAGATGTTGGGTCTGTAGAGGAAGGGTGCTGAGAAGGGATGTGGTCCTCTGGGCAGCTTCTTCAGCTCCATGAGTTGCAGCAGGCGGAACTTAGGGCACGGAGAGAGGGTTTTCAGAGTCCAAGATCCGTTGTGTTGCCCCATGGTGATGTTTCCAGCCTGTGCTGACGTCTCCTTTCTTCTGCATTTTTCATCTCCAGTTTTCTTCTCCTAAGCCAGTAGCTGCTCCAGTCTTTCATACAGCTTTTAGTCCTCAGGCAAGTGTCCAGGTGTTCTTCCCCAGGATATCGTTCTGGGAAACCATCTTTAGGTAAGTGTCCAGGGATCGTTCCCCAGGAAATCTTTCTGTGTACTCAGGTGAGTTTGGGCAGGGTCTGGATGGAGGGGGAAGGCCTCTGCCTCCTCCTCCATCTACCTACCCACACACTCTTTACACATCAGGAAACAGGTGGTGAGTCCATTGTCTCATCATCTCCCTCCCTGGGGTATCTGATGGCTGGAAATGATCTTGTCCTGAAGGTGTGAGTGCTGGGCCCTTGGGCCATTGTTGTAGGCCAGCTGCAGCCCTGTGTGCAATGTTATCTTTGCACCTTCCAAGAGTCCTTCCAGTGGCTCTGCCCAAGGCACAGCAGCTATTGTCTGGGCAAGCAGCAAGTGATTTTATCTTTGTTGAGTCACACCAGGAGAGACAAGCTTTAGTCTCTCACGGATGCCCTTGGCCTTCTTGGCCACAAGAGCACATTGCTGCCTCATGGTCAACCTTCTGTCCACTAGGACCCCCAGGTCCTTTTCCCCTTCACTGCTCTCCAGCAGCTCAGTCCCCAACTTACACTGCTCCATGGAGTTGTCCTTTCCCAGGTGCAAGACTCTACCCTTGCCCTTGTAGAATTTCACTCAGTTTCTCCCTGTCCAGCTCTCAGCCTGGCTGAATGGCAGCACAGCCTCCTGTGTCAGCCACTCCTGCCAGTTTGGTGTCCTCAGTATGTGGTGAAGGCACATTCTGCCCAGATCCCAGATCTGGGCCCCCAGCATGTGGATAGGTCTCCCCTCCTTTAGGAGGAGGACCACTACCAAGTATGGGCATAATTCCAGCTTCATCCTTTCTATAGGCTGAAGCCAGTTGTCTATCAGAGTGCCCATTGGTCAAACCCAGCCTCGAGGAATCTATAAATATTACCCCTGTTGGTAAACAAGTTGCCTCCTCTTCACTTTGCCTCTGGACTTGCTCAGGAGAGCAGCTATCGAGCCACCGTCTCTGCCTTTGAGCTTGTTTTTAGCTTCTGTCACACATGCACGCATACTGAAGCCTCTGCATCGTGAGAAGCACTTTGATCGTGAGGATCAGCCCAGAGGAGGACCTTCGCTGAGCCCGAGAAGCCAGCGTCGCTATTAGCCGGTCATATCTCCAGGGGAGCCCATCGTGCTATCGGAGGACTGGATCAGCCCCGAGTGTAAGATCTGCCCAGTTGTCGGGGAGAAGGGACTATCTCAAGCGTCGCGCTGTTCCTTTAAGCCCAGGAACGAGAAGCCGCACTACCCTCCCTAAGGCCGTTTGCCACGAGGCTGACGCCATAGCTATTGTCCGACCGGGAACCTCTGAGCCCGCCTATCGGCAATCGTCGCCTCGCCCTGCTGTGCGAGCCGACTCCCAGGGCCGCCCCCATGGACCGAACGCGGTCAGGAACCAGTCCAGCGGCAGCAGCCAGCCGGACCCCCACCTTGCTACAAACATCAGCTACAGAACATCTTCCACGTGCTTTCCACCCACTAGCACTCAGTTCAAAGTATCCGCGTGTGGCAGAGTCATCGCTGACGCGCACAAAGATTGCAATATCGTGTTTTATATTAGCCAAAAGCCGCCCGCGTTCCGCCGAGTCGCCATCTAGTGGTCAAGCGGCGGAACTGCACCCCTGGTTATATAAAACACAGAGACAGTCTGTAGATAGTTTAATTAAGTTCTGATCATAATACTAAGCCATTTATGGAAGTATTTCACGAACGTGCACTAGAACATGTATATAAGTTGTTGATTCATCGGTTATTAATAATTTGATAATAAAATTTCATATTTTCATAATTCATATTTCATATTCATAAAATTTAATAACCTCTTCACAACACAGTAGACTCTGTACACTCAACCAGGATGTTTATGTCTACGTTCAGTGTGTATCACTGCTGCAGGTGCTGAGAGGAGAAGGAGAAGGTGCAGCACCTTTACATCAGCCACCATGGCAGGGATTCAAGAGGGAAATGGCAGAGTGGAAGTAGTCTGAAGCTGTCTCTGTCTCAGGGCAAGACAAACCCGGCTGCTGTAGGGGCAGAGGGATGGGACTGTGGTCATTAATGGTGGTTAAGGTGAACAGATGTCTGAATGCAATGGATCATGGAAGTGCTCCTGGCAGACAGTGCAGCATTCCACACACTGGTGATCAGAAGACTGAGCCATTGCAGAGATGCTCTTGCAGGACATAAGAACCTGTCTGAATCAATAGCATGACTGAATAAATTGCTGCCTGGAGAGTACAGAATAGATTCGATCATGGATCCTGTCCTGCAGATCCCTGGGTGCTCAGGGGAAGCAGCACTGCCAGGAGAGAGCTGAGAGCCTCTTGCCCCAAGCTCAGCCTTGCCCAGACACTTCCCCTCCCTCCCCTGGCTTCTTGCACAGCCAAGCAAGCTCCTGCACCAGGGTGTCTCTCACAGCACAGAGGTACAAGGCACTGTCAGAGACCTCCACTGCCTCCAGCTGCAGCAGGCTGTATTTCCCCGTGGTGTTCAGCAGCGTGGTCAGACGGCCGCTGGGCTTGGGGCCATCTGCTGCCTGGGACGAGAGCAGCTGGGGAGCTTGGCCTTTCCTCTGCTGGTACCAGAGCAAGGAAAAAGTGCCAGAGATCTCGTAAGTGCATTTGGTGTGGAAGGTTTCTCTCTGCTTCACTGTGACTTGTCCTTCTTGCTGGGTGACAGTGACCTGCCCCATGGTGCCTGGAAGAGAGCAAAGGTCAGCAGTGCTGCAAAACCCAGGTGAGGAAGGCTTCCTGTCCTGTCTGGCAGTGCCCAAAGTTTGCAGATGGTGAGCACCAGGGAACAGCCTCTCATGCCTCAACTTTGTGTGCTGGGACCTGCCCCCCTCCAGCAGGTTGCCTTGGAGATGCTGCAAGAAAGTCATCCTGCTTCCCCTCCCCTGCCATCTCCAAGGGGTATGAGCTCCATACCTGTGTGCAAGGCTGAGCTGAAGGGTAGAGAGAGGGAGCCCTGACTGTGTTACCAGCCAGGAGATACCTGGAGGCCATGGCAGGTAGGTGCCAGCCAGGAGGCACTGAGCCCATGTCAGTGGGAGGAGGGCTTTAAATTCCCTGCAGCAGCTTGGACAGGATCTGAACATTGGTGTTGGAAATGGGAGCCTAGAGAGAGCTGAGATCCACTCCAGTGACAGAAGGGTGACCAGAAGAGAGCTGCAGAGAGAGATGGATGGAAGGGGAGAGGCAAGAAGGAGAAGGTGTCTGAGGGACCTCTCCTCTCCTCTCTGCAAGAGGAGAATCTTGAGCCAAGGGGTGCAGAACCCCAGGAGTGAGCTGACATTTCCCAGCGTTGTCCTGGAACTGAAGAGAATTTCCCCCCAGGGACCTGCTGAGGCTGCTCAGAGTTTCCTGGGCAGAAGAAGAAAGAGGCGGTGAGGAAGGGCCAGGACTTACCCAGCCACTGCCCCAGGAAGGCAGTGAGGATGAGGTAGGTGAGGAGCATGTGGAGACCAAGCTGCCTGTGGAGGGAGAGTCAGCAAAGCACCTCCCAGCTGCCAGAGCTGCCGGAAATGACTCTGCTGGGGGAGCCAAGGAAGCAGTGGGCAAGGGCAAAGATACCTTCTTCCTGTGCCTGAGCAGCTCCTTCTGGGGCTCTCCCTCCTCCAGCAGCAGCAGCCCCTGTAGCTCCCTCAGCCAAGGGCATTCTGAACAGGGAAGGGCCCTGGGGGCTCTCTCCACACCTGCAGGAAGATTGACTTCTGCATTGGTACGCAGAGCAGAAATGGAGACAGAGGCCTCCACAGGCCACCACCCTTGCTGAGCCCAGGGACACAGCCCTGGCAGTCTCTCCTTCCTTCATGCCTCTGCCTCCCCTCACAATCTGTCCTGGACAACCTCCAGAGAGCTCTGGAGCACCTCCAGGGACGGAGACTCCACAGTGTCTCTGTGCCTCCTGTGCCAGTGCTCCCTCACCCTCACAAAGGGTTTCCCGATGCTCAGAATGAATCTCTGCTGATTGCCTTTGTGCCCAGAGCCTCTTGGCCGCTCACTGGGTGCCATGGAGCAGAGCCTGGCTCTGCCTTCTTCGCAGCTGCCCTCAGCTATTTGTTCAGATTCTCTGCTGCCAGGTAAACCATCCCAGCTCTCAGCCTGCCACCAGGGGAGAGCTGTTCCAGTCTCCTCCTCACCCAGAGAGGTTTTCCTCCTGAGTGTCTCCAGCATGCCTGTGACACACAGCTCCCAGGGACAACTGCCCCTCACCCTCTGCACTCACAAGCACAGCCACATTCCTGCATCTCTCACATCACCACAGGCCTCAGACCAAACTCTGGCCCTGCCTGCAGCCTGGGCCCTCTCACCCAGCACTTGGGTCTCCTCCTCCTCTCTGGCCAGGCCAGCCTGATGTTCCCAGGCCAACAGAGGCTTCAAATTCCCCACTGCTCTCACAGCCACCCCACACTCTGAGATCCCTCCATCACCATGGGGTGGGAATATCAGCCCCTGAATTGTTTCTCCTTCTCCAGGCACTGGCACTTTGACCTGAGCACACAGCCTGCTCCATCCAGCTGCTGGCACCCAGGAATGAAATATCTGCAATTTATTTCTTGCTTGCCCAGTCCCTGGCTCCCAGCTCTGTCTTGCACTCCAATCTCTCTAGTCCCTGGCTCCCAGCTCTGTCTTGCACTCCAATCTCTCCAGTCCCTGGCTCCCAGCTCTGTCTTGCACTCCAATCTCTCCAGTCCCTGGCTCCCAGCTCTGTCTTGCACTCCAATCTCTCCAGTCCCTGGCTCCCAGCTCTGTCTTGCACTCCAATCTCTCCAATCCCTGGCTCCCAGCTCTGTCTTGCACTCCAATCTCTCCAGTCCCTGGCTCCCAGCTCTGTCTTGCACTCCAATCTCTCCAGTCCCTGGCTCCCAGCTCTCCCTTTCATTCCAATCTCTCCAGTCCCTGGCTCCCAGCTCTCCCTTTCATTCCAGTCTCTCCAGTCCCTGGCTCCCAGATCTCCCTTTCACTCCAGTCCCTGGCTCCCAGGTCTCTCTTTCACTCCAATCTCTCCAGTCCCTGGCTCCCAGCTCTCCCTTTCACTCCAGTCTCTCCAGTCCCTGGCTCCCAGCTCTCCCTTTCACTCCAATCTCTCCAGTCCCTGGCTCCCAGCTCTCACACCTGCAGAGCTCAACCTGACTTCCTCCCCCTGAAAGGAACAGGGCTTTGATCTGGCAGCCTTGGTGAACCAGCTGCTCTCCCCTTGCACATGGCCTGACAGTGCCCTCTGCTGCAGCTCCCCAGCTGAGCAAGCTCCTCAAGGCACTGAAAGGCTCCAGACCCCACAGAGAACTGGCTCTCCCGAGTCCCAGCTCTGGGGGAAAGCCTCATGTTGAGCTCAGCCACTGAAGTGTCTCCGTGCAGCACCTGCAGCTGCACTAAGCCATCGCTGTCCCCTTCAGGGTGCCTGAGGAGCTACAGACATGAAGCACAAGGGAGAGCCTGGCCACCAGAGCTACCAGTTCCAGCTGTGAGGTGGTGTGAAAAGCACTCAGGTCATGTGAAATGTCCTTCTGGAGGTAGCTGCTCTGTGGCCCCATATTCCAACTGATGCATTGTTTGCCCCCAGATGTCCTACATTTCATGCAGGGTCCTGGATCCTCCCTCAGAGAAATTTGAGTACAGCTGAGGATCAGGGCAGAGCTGAATCCCACCTCCAGCAGGGAAGCAAACCACAGCTTCCTTACCCATCCAGATGAGAATCACCTAGCAGTAGCCCACAGAGACCTTTTTCTTCAGGGATCAGACTCTGAGCTTCCTTTGTCACCTCACAAGGCCTCACTGCAAGCACCTGATGCCATGACCTACTCATGGACATGTTGGCCTGGCACCAGGGCTGCTTTTGTCCCCTTTCCCCACAGCTTCTCCTCTGCAGGGCCGGCTCTTTGCTTTCCCAAGCAGACTGAGCATAACGAGAGCTACAGAGGGACAAAGTGGATCCCAGAAATCCACCTTCCAGAACTGAAGACCACCAGAGGTGTTGTGCTGTTCAAGGAACTCACAGGGACCCAGGGTCAGTGATGCTCCCTGACCAACAACTAGTGTGTGCAGCCCCTGAGGAGAGATGTGAGAAGCAGGAGGACAGCTGAAGGAGTGGGACCGGGAATGTTGTCCAGGTGTCTTGCCCCAAGTTGAAGCTGTTGCTGATCCCCAGAGGCAGGGCTGGGAAGACCTTTGCCACCCTTAGGAGAGGAGAGGACTGAGAGGGGATCTGATCAATGCCTATCAATACCTGAGGGCTGGGGGTCAGGAAGGAAGGGACAGGGACAGCCTCTGCTCAAGGGGGCAATAGATGGAAAGTTCAGCACAGGAAGTTCCACCTCAACCTGAGGAAGAACTTCTTTACTGTAAGGGTCCCAGACACTAGAGCAGGCTGCCCAGAGAGGTTGTGGAGTCTCCTCTGGAGGAGAAGCCCTGTCTGGAAGTGTTCCTGTGTGACCTGTGCTGGATACTATGGTCCTGCTCTGGCAGGGGGTTAGACTTGAAGATCTCTGGAGGTCTCATCCAACCCCTAACATCCTGTGAGCTGTGATCCTGTGCTGTCAGGCAACAGGAGCCTGGAGGCTGTTTAATGGCTTTTTGCTCCTCCTGGAAAGCACAACCAGCACAACACAACCCTAGTGTGAGGGGAGTGCCCATGGGGAACATTTCCTGCATCCAGTGCCCAGCCAGAGACAGGAGCTTCAGTCAGCTGCCTCTGGTGGGGAGAGAGCCCCCACTGCAGCCTCTGGCATGCTCCCTGTCCCCACAGGAGTTTCTTTCCCTTCTTCAGCTCCTCAGCACTGGGTCAGTGTGGGCAGTGCTGGAAGGTGCCCTTGACCACCTCCCCAGGCAGCCCATTCCAATGACGAATCACTCTCTCGGTGAAGAACTCCTCACAGGAAACCATTGGCTCTCTTGGCCACAAGGACAAATTGTTGTTCCATGGAGAAGTCATGAGGGAGTCTTAGTTCTCCCAGAAATAGTGGTGTGGAGAGGTGTGGTGGTTTGGGCTGGGTGCCCTTATGCTGCATGGCACACTTCCTGTGTCCAGAAGTCCAGCCCAGTGGGTGGACACAGGAAAACCGTGTATCTCCTACCACAATCCCCTGCACCGCTATAAGATCTTGCGTGGGGTCCGCCTCTTTCTCCTTCTTCCCTCGCCGGCACCCGGGAACTGGGGGAGACGTCTCCTGGCCTTGGGCCTGGCTAGGCCCAAGGCCAGGGGGATGGTCGGTCTCAGGCCTGGCCAGCTGAGACTAGCCTAGCAGTGGGGTGGGAAGAACGAGCCCTGGGGGTCTTGGGCCCACCCTCAGGTAGGGATGGGGTTCATCCGGGTGTGTTTTGGGGTTTCTTCTGTCACTGTTTCTAGTTCCTTTGTGCACCTTCACTTTTTTCTATTTAAACTTTTCCATCACTTCTGCAATCCGTTTTGTCAGAGTCGTTGGGGGCAGGAGTTGATCTGCTGGAGGGCAGAGAGGCTTTGCAGAGGGACCTCGACAGGCTGGACAGATGGGCAGAGTCCAAGGGCAGGAGATTGAACACATCCAAGTGCCAGGTGCTGCACATTTGCCACAACAACCCCAGGCAGTGCTACAGGCTGCGGTCAGAGTGGCTGAGAGCAGCCAGGCAGAGAAGGACCTGGGGGTACTGGTCGATGGTAGGCTGAACATGAGCCTGCAGTGTGCCCAGGCAGCCAAGAGGGCCAATGGCATCCTGGCCTGCCTCAGGAACAGTGTGGCCAGCAGGAGCAGGGAGGTCATTCTGCCCCTGTACACTGCACTGGTGTTTTGGTCTATAAAAGGATAAATTAATGTTCAATAAATGGAGCGATTAATTTAAAAAAAATTATTTTTTTTAATCACAAAAATCCCACCAAAAAATATTAAAGAAAACCTATTTACAGGTTCGAGGGGTTTCGGTCGTGGAACAGATACCTCACCAGCAGGAACAAATAACAATTTAAACAACATGCACAAAAATCCAGAAACAACAAACAGCACTTTAAACTGTAAAGAAAAGAAATCTCGGCACTGCAGCCGGCGGTTGCCCACAGCGGGGGGGGAACCCCAGAACTCCCCAGGGCAACAGACCTGCAATAGATGCACGTGGAAGCTGCAGGAGCAGTTTCACTTTCCGTTGGGGTCTGCAGCTTATTGCTGAGACAGGATTTGCTCCCAAAGGGTTTGTAGCTGAAAGCTTTGTAGAGAGGAGGTTTCTCGGCTGTGGTCCTTCTGCAGCAGCGCTCGCTCCTTGCTCCAATCAAACAAAACTGTCCCGGGGACTCGGCTCCTCTGGGGTTTCGCCTCTCGGCCCGGCAAGACAAGTATCTGTCCTCTGGGCTTTACAACGCTGAGAATAGCGAGGGGTCTTTGCTGTCTTGTCTGGGTAAACTGGAACACAGTTCAGCTTCCAAGCGAAGCTTGTGGTTCCTTCCAGACCGTGGTCAATGGCAAGACAAAGCTCTGGCCCTTCGGGCTGATATTTATAGGTTTCCCGAGACAATAACGGCCAGGAGCAACACAGGTCTAGGGTAAAACCCTGGTATTGCAACCTATAGAAAGCCTTCTTTCCAAAGGTGGCCAAAAGCACGCCCACCTGGCTCATCCTGGCTCTGAAACATGTCCAGGCAAGTCCAAAGAAGCAGATCTACTAGCTTCTGCCTCATTGTCTGGTTCAGAGCCATTTTGAGGCTTTTTGTCCATCCAGGACAACTGGTTAGGCCACACCTTGAGTCCTGTGTCCAGTTCTGGGCCCCTCAGTTTAGGAAGGAGGTTGACTTGCTGGAAGGTGTCCAGAGAAGGGCAATGAAGTTGATGAGGGGTCTGGAGCACAGCCCTGTGAGGAGAGGCTGAGGAAGCTGGGGTTGCTTAGCCTGGAGAAGAGGAGACTCAGGGGTGACCTTCTTGCTCTCTACAACTACCTGAAGGGAGGTTGTGGCCAGGCAGAGGTTGGTCTCTTCTCCCAAGCAGCCAGTACCAGAACAAGAGGACACAGTCTCAGGCTGCACCGGGGGAGGTTTAGTCTGGAGGTGAGGAAGCAGTTCTACACAGAGAGAGTGATTGCCCATTGGAATGGGCTGCCCGGGGAGGTGGTGGAGTCACCATCACTGGAGATGTTCAGGAGGAGACTTGATGGGGTGCTTGGTGCCATGGGTTAGTTGATAAGGTGCTGTTGGATGATAGGTTGGATGTGATGATCTTGAAGGTCTCTTCCAACCTGGTTTGTTCTATTCTAAATTTCACCAGGAGGCAGGGGGGCACTCTGGTGATCAGTCTCAGGGCTCAGCTCATCAGCTGCACTGATCAGCCTCTGCCTAGGTGCAGATGTCTCCTCTCAGCCTTCTTCCTGTCCATTGCCTCCCCTTCCCCCTTGTGATGGGTTGAGGCAGCCCCCGCTCCCCACCATGGGCAAAATAAAACAACTCAGACAAACGGATTGCAAAAGTGATGGAAAGTTTAAAGGAAAAGCAGTGAATGTTTACAGAGAGCCAAAAGCAGAGTGACAAAAGAAATCCCAAAACAGTCCCAGGAAGGTCCCATCCCCACCTGGGGGTACATCCAAGACCCCCAGGGCTCCTTCTTCCCCTCTCCCCACTGCTAGGCTAGTCTCAGCTGGCCAGATCTGAGACTGCCCATCCCCCCGTGGCCTTGGGCCTAGCCAGGCCCATGGCTGGGAGACAACATCTCCCCCAGTTACCGGGTGACGGCGAGGGAGAAAGAGGAGGTGCTAGACCTTGCACTGGATCTTATAGTGGTGCAGAGAATTATGGTAGAAATACCCAATTTCCTGTGTCCACCCACTGGGCTGGACCTCTGGACACAGGAAGCAGGGGGCACCCAGCCCAAACTGCAACACCCCTCCTCTCCTATTCCCTCTTCCCTCCCACCTATCCCCATGCACCTCAATATTCCTTCTTAAGTGTTGCCTCCTCCTGCAGGACCCATTCAAGGCATCCTCCTGTTCCTTTTGTCACTTCTTGTCTCTTTCCGAGCTCAGCCTGAGCCACTGCAAAGCTGCCCCTGCAGGTTCCTCATGGCCTTTCAGTCAGAGGCTGGAGAACTTTGCTCTTCCCCCATGTCACCCTGAGCACCTGCCCAGAGATTAGTGTCCCTGGGGGCTTAGTTCATCACTTTCCCTTTAACTTCATCCTCCCCCTGAAAGGAAAAGGGCTTTGATCTGGCAGCCTTGGTGAACCCCTTGCCAGCTCATCTCACTGGGCTCAGTCTTGATTCTTATGCTCCCACCACCCTCTGGGCACTCCTGGGGGAACTCACAACGTCTCCAAGTGCTGTGGGGACCAGCGATTGGAGAGGCTCACAAACCCCATCCAGAAACAGTTCTCTGACAGAGCTGGAGGAGTGACCTCTCCTGCTCAGGGCTCATCCCAGGCCCCATCAGAAGTCCCAGCAGCTGCTCCTTGCTTCAGGAGATAGATCTGTGCTGCTGCTGCACTCACTCTGATGTTCTCTGGGTGCAGCTGTGCCCCATTCTTGTGGCTGTTCCATGCAACCAAGCTGTCTTGGGTGGTTCCAGAGAAAGCCTGCCAGTGTCTGGGAGCTCTACCTGCAGCCACCCTTGCTGCTGTAAGGCTGCCAGCACCATTCCCCTCCCTGCCTTGCCCCTCTCCAGTACCTGATTGGACTTGGAATTTCTAATGGAAGCAATGCAAACCACTGCCTCCTGCTCCCTGTGTCAGGGCATTCCCACACCCCAACCCCACATCAGGATTTAACTCTCCATGCTTCCAGCCAGCTGGGGCTTTGCTGTGGCAGCCCCTGGGTGTGATTGCCCAGGTCCCCAGAGTGCAGAGCTGGGAAGGGCTGGCTGGGCAGGAGCCTCTGCTGGCACTGGCTGGAGGGCATTAGCACTGCCAAAGGGCCCTTGATTGCCCCTTCCTACCATTGCCGCTGCACAACAGATGAATCACGTCCTCAAAGCTCTTCCTCCTGCACACTGGCAGGGAAGGCTCCATGAGGCCACTTCCTAAGGAGGAGGCAGCACCAGGGCAGCAAGGCTGGGCACAGTTCAGCTCTCTGGCTGGCAATGCCTTCATTCTGGCAAGGGCTTCTTGAGTGGAGGTGGAAGTGGTGCGGGTGGTGATGCAGCTTTGACATCCCATATACCCTGTTCCCTTAACAGCAGCATCTCTAATGGCAGCCTGTTCTGCAGAGGCACCTTTGGTGCTTGCTGGACTTGTAAAGTCATCTCCCCAAGGGCACAGCCAGTCCAACTGCTTCACAAATGCAGCTCCCAAGTAATGTTTTGCAGCACAGTTTGGGGTCTTTGCAGGGTAACGTGGGCCAATGTGAGTTCAAACATCCAAGAGATGAGTTGCCCAGGGCTGGAAGTGTTGGATTCTGTGCCATTTCCCAGGTGACATCTAAATGACAGAGTCACAGAGTCACAGAAGCTTAGGTGTTGGGAGGGACCTCTAGACCATCCAGGTCAATGCCCCTGCCAGGGCAGGGTCACCTAGAGCAGATCACACAGGAACACATCCAGGTGGGGTTTGAATATCTCCAGAGATATTTGAACCACCCCCTGGGCAGCCTGCTCCAGGGCTCTCTCACCCTCACAGGGAAAAACATTTCCTCCTGTTCCATGGCACTTCCTCTACCTCAGCTCCCCACATTGCCCCTGGTGCTGCCATTGGAGATCACTGAGCAGAGCCTTGCTCCATCCCCTTGGCACTCACCCTCTCCATATTTGTCAACAGCAATGAGGTCACCTCTCAGGCTCCTCCTCTCCAGGCTACAGAGCCCTCAGCTCCCTCACTCCATGCCTGTAAGGAAGCTATTTGCCCCTGGGCTCAGCACTGCTGAGGCCATACCTTGAGTCCTGTGTCCAGCTCTGGGCCCCTCAGTTTAAGAAGGACATTGAGACACTTGAAGGTGTCCAGAGAAGGGCCAGGAGGCTGGGGAGGGGTCTGGAGCACAGCCCTGTGAGGAGAGGCTGAGGGAGCTGGGGTTGCTTAGCCTGGAGAAGAGGAGGCTCAGGGGTGACCTTCTTGCTCTCTACAACTCCCTGAAGGGAGGTTGGGGCCAGGAGGGGGTTGGTCTCTTCTCCCAGGCACCCAGCACCAGAACAAGAGGACACAGTCTCAAGCTGTGCCAGGGGAGGTTTAGGCTGGAGGTGAGGAGAAAGTTCTTCCCAGAGAGAGTTGTTGGCCACTGGAATGTGCTGTCCAGGGAGGTGGTGGAGTCAGCATCCCTGGAAGGGTTCAACCAAGGCTTAAGCGGATGTGGCACTCGGAGGTGGTTTAGTTGTCAGGAGGTGTTAGGTGATAGGTAATGGGTTGGACTTGATGACCTCTGAGGTCTTTTCCAACCTGCTTGATTCTATGGTTCTGTGTTCCACTCCCTCCATAATTGTTGTGGCTCTGTGCTGGACTCTCTCAAGCAGTTCCCTGAGGTGCTTCTTAAACTGAGGGGCCCAGAACTGGCCAAATATTGGGGATGTGGCCTCACCAGGGCAGAGTAGAGGGGGAAGAGACCCTCTCTGACCTACAAAGCACAGCCCTTCTAATCCACCCCAGGCTGCCCTTGGGCTTCTTGGCCACTACAGCACATTACTGGCTCCTGGTCAACCTCCTATCCACTAGGACCCCCAGCTCCTTTTCCCCTTCCCTGCTCTCCAGCAGCTCAGTCCCCAACCTATCCTGCTCCATGAAGTTTTTCATTCCCAGCTGCAAGACTCTCCCCTTGCCCTTGTTGAATTTCATTCCCTTTCTCCCTGCCCAGCTCTCAGCCTGGCTAGGTCAGGCTGGATGGCAGCACAACCTCCTGTGTCAGCCACTGCTCCCAGCTTGGTGCCATCAGCAAACTTGCTGACAGTGCCCTCTGTGCCCTCATCCAGCTCATTGATGACTATATTGAACAGCTCTGGTCCCAGGACTGACCCCTGAGGGACTCCACTAGACACAGTCCTCCAGCTACACTCCCTCCCATTGACCACAACTCTCTGATTCCTTTCCTTCAACCAGGTCCCATCCACCTCACTCCCTGATCCTCCAGACCACACTGCCTCAGTGGAGCTGCAAGGATGCTGTGGCAGACAGTGCCAAATGCTTTACTGAAGTCAGATAAACCACAGCCACTGCTCTGCCATCATCTATCCACCTGGTTATGGCCTCACCAAAGCCTTTCAGGTTGGTCAAACTTGGCTTCCCAAAACTACCACACTTCCCTTTGGTAAAACCATGCTGAGTGCTCCTAATGACCCTCTTGTCCTGGACAGGACAAGGGCAGTGCCAAGGGACAGTGCCTGGCATGGGGGTGATGCTGAGTGGCCTAGAGTTACCTGGGTCTTGCTCATTACCCTTTATGAAGATTGGAGTGAGGTCTGCCTCCCCCCAGTCCCCAGGCACCTCTCCTGTCCACCACGACTCACCAAAGAGAGTGAAGAGTGCTCTGGCCTCCCTTAGTGCCTGCAGCTGCACCCCATCAGGACCCAGGGATTTATGGGTGCCCAGATTACTTCTCTGGGGTTTCATCTCCTTGGTCCTGTGTGACCACAAGGAGAGGAGAAAGGGCACCTGAAGCATCGCTGTGGCACTAACATGGACACCCTAGCAAGAGAACAAACTGAGAGCTACAACAGTTACCAAAATGCCTGAAAGGAGCATCTGCTTCCAGCTTGATGGCAGGTCCTTGGCTCCTGAGGGGTGAGCTCTGCCTCCAAGACAAGAGAAGAGAGGACTCAGCCCTGTGAGACCTGGTTTCAACAGAAGGGTGATGCAGCAGATGTTCACTTTCTGCTCCTTCCCATGGGTGGCAGTGTCCACCCAGGCACACAGATTGAAGGGAGCTTCTAAGAGAGCTTCTAAGGTTAAAGGCACTTGTCCCACAGTGGGGAACACCAGCAGAAGCAGTTTCCCAGGACACTGACAGGACCTGGCTGGGTCTTGGTTTTCTCTGTCCCTGGGCACAATTGTAGGGCACTTACAGCACAAGGCAGTTAGCTGGGGACAGCCATGTCCTGCCCAGGGGCCACTGGGTAATTGTTGGGCCCATCCTGGGCCCTGGGGCTTCCAGACTCATTCTAATGGCCTCTTGGGGAACATTCTACAGGTCCTTAACCCGAGGGTACTTGAGTGTGAGAAATCCCCTCAGCAGTTCCCATTCTTGTGCTGCTCCAGCCCTGAAGTGGCTCCCATTACCTGACCCAATGGGCTTGGCCCTCAACAGGTGACTAACTTGAAACTTCAAACCCTTCACTGCATCTCCTGTGGCCCATCTCCCTTAGGCTTGGGTTAGTCCTGCTTCCAAGCAGGTGATGTATTCCTTCTGGGTCTGCTCCACCAGGGAGGTGTCAGGGCCACCAGTTAGCACTGATAGATTTGGCCCCCAAGCTCTTCATGTGTCTGGTGGTGGACCTATAGCAACCCACCCTAATCAGTGTCATATGAAGAGACAAAACTTGCCACACTGAGCCTCTCAGATCTCAGGGGACTCAGCAAGAATGCACCCATGGTGAAAACAAGGAGGCCTGAGACTCTTTCACCACCACTGCAGCCACAGACATTGTCCTCTCCTGGAAGAGGATCTTGTCCTGCATATCCCTGGGTGCACACAGGAAGCAGAGCTGCCAGCGGACAGATGCAGGCCCATTCCCTCATGCTCAGCCTTGCCCAGACAATTCCCCTCCCTCCCCTGGCTTCTTGCACAGCCAAGCAAGCTCCTGCACCAGGGTGTCTCTCACAGCACAGAGGTACAAGGCACTGTCAGAGACCTCCACTGCCTCCAGCTGCAGCAGGCTGTATTTCCCCGTGGTGTTCAGCAGCGTGGTCAGACGGCCGCTGGGCTTGGGGCCAGCTGCTGCCTGGGACGAGAGCAGCTGGGGAGCTTGGCCTCTCCTCTGCTGGTACCAGAGCAAGGCACCAAAGTTAGGTATCTGGTATGTACATTTGGTGTGGAAGGTTTCCCTCTGCTTCACTGTGACTTGTCCTTCTTGCTGGGTGACAGTGACCTGCCCCGAGGTGCCTGGAAGAGAGCAAAGGATAGAGACTGTGGAGGGAAAGATTCTGATATGCAGAACAAGTGGAGATGGAAAGTGTCAGAGGAGAAGGCTCCCACAGCACAGGAATGCCAATTCCCTCCCTCAGAGATAGCCCAGAGAGAGCTGAGCTTTCACCCAGCTCTTCCCTCCTGTCTCTTCTGCTGCCCAGAGGCTCCAGGGAAGAGCCTGGAGTGCCTGACTCTCCTGTGCTGCCTCCAAGGACACCTTAAACAGGGTGAGGAACCATCCCATGTCCTGAAAGATGTTCTACCCCGCTTCCCCTTCCCTGCTCGCTGAGATAATTCCAAGGTCATGGAAGACAGGGGAGAGGACCCCCTGGCACTGCGGACATTGAGGAGGAATGGAGAGCCAGGGCCTGCTGAATGACATGGGCCAGCCAGGAGAGGGACTGGGACAACATCAGAATGTCAGTGGCTTGAGAGAGCTTTCATGTCCCTGCCTCAGCTCTCCAAAGCCCTCTGTGTCTGGCCTGCAAGGTGAGAAAATGTGCAGTGCTGAGAGGCAAAAGAGCTTCTGCAGTGCCATGGCTGTGCAACACTGGGCCCAGACAGAGCAGCAGAGAGGGGCTGAGAGAGGTGGACACTTGGCAAGAGGACAGGAAGGCAAGAGGGCTGAGATGGTCAGGAGAGGAGCTGCTGCTTCTGCATCTGAGCTCTCCTGTTCCATCAGCACCAGCGCCTGGAGAAAGCAGCTGCAAAGGCAGCTGTGTGAGCTGAGGCTTCCCAAGCCTGGCCCCTAAGTGCAGAGCAGCTCCTGCAGAGCTCTGCTGAGGGGCTGAGGGTGCCCTGGGCAGAAGAGGAGCCATGCTTGCAGTGCAAGGCAGTGCTTACCCTGTGGTTGCCTGAGGAAGGCAGCCAGGAGGAGACAGGCGAGGCGCATGCTGAGAGCAATGCTGCTGCGTGTGTGAGAGAGACTCCCAAGGCCACAGGTCCCAGCCAGAGCCTCACGAGAGCAGAGCTGCCGGAAATGACTCTGCCAGGGCCACAGCCACTGCCACGGGGAGGAGAAAAGCTGCTGCTCAGCACACCTGCAGTGCCTGTGCTGTGGCATAGTTGAGGTTTGACAGGACTGCTGCAGATCACCCATTTCACAAAGCACACAGAAACATTCAGGATGCAAAAGACCCTCAGGGTCCCCAAGTGCTACCGAGAACCCTACTCTGCAAGGCTCGTCCCTAAACCATATCCCCAAGCCCCACACCCAGACCACCTTTAAACACATCCAGGGTTGGGGACTCCACCACCTCCCTGCACAGAGCTTCCCAATGCCTGCCCCCTCTCTCCAGGATTGATTCCTCCTAATGTGCAGTTGTGGGGAAGGCACATGATGCCCAGAATTGTGCCCCAGGTACTGAAACTTGTCCCAGCATGTGTGGACACATCCCCCTCCTTTCCGGAGGGGAGCCAAGGCCGAGGCGGCACAAACAACTGCCCGCACCCATCGCATGGGCTGCTCGTGCTCATGGCAAGCCTGGCATCATTCTAGCTTCACGCTTCCTGTCGGCTGAAGCTGGTTGTTTATGAGAGTGCCCACTGGCCAAACCCAGCCTCGAGAAACTTACAAGTATTGCCCTCTTGTTCTTTGTCCTCTCTCCTTGCTCCAGCTAACATGCTCATTGCCCGTGTGCCAAAGCCTTTGCCATTAAGCTCATTGCTTCTCTCTGCTACAGGCAAGCAAACTCATGGACAGCAGGAGCAGCGCCCGCCGCATGCTTGCGTGCCCCTGCCTGTGTGGGAGAGAAGAGGAGCCGTCACTTCTGCCGCTCCATGCCCTCTGCACCCCAGGCAAATCCAGAGCACCATCAGTGCCCTGTGCTCCAAAGCCGGCTCCGCTCTGTCTGGACCAGCCCAGGAGCCAGCCCCAGCGACCACAGCCTGCTGCAGCCTAGCACCTAACCTCGCTACAAAGGACACAGTATATGTTCCAGGTGCTTTCCACTCACTGACGTTCAGTCCCAAGCCTCCACCTCTGGCAGAGTAACATTTCTAGTTCAAGCCTCTGACACAGTGTAATACTCTGTAGAGAGTTAAGCAGTTGTCGGCGTCGTGTCGAGTCGCCACCTTCTGGATACGCAGCAGAATTGCACCCTTTGTTCCAGTAGTAGAAATCAATTCTGTAAATATACTAATTGAGTCCAAATGAGACATACTGAACCACTTATGGGATGTATTTCACAGTCGTGCACTAGAATAGTGATATAAAATAGTGATTCATCAGTTATTGATAATTTTAGTAACCAATAAGATTAATATTTCTATAATTCACATTCCATATTCAGAAATTGATAACCTCTTCATCACACCACTCTAAAACTACCCAGTCACAGCTTCAGGCCATTCCCTCTGGACACAGCATTGCTGATCCCAGCCAGGATACCATTGGCTTTCTTGGCCCCCTGGCAACACTGCTGGCCCCTGTTCAGCTGCTTGTCCAGCAGTACCCCCAGGTCCCTTTCTGCCAGCAGCTTTCCAGCCACACTGCCCCAAGCCTGCAGCATTGCTTGGGGTTGGTGTGACCCAAGGTCAGGACCTGGCACTTGGCCTGGTTGAAGCTCAGCCTGGGAATGTTGGCCGTGGATCCAATCTCTCCAAGTCCCTGTGCAGAGCCTCCTTGCTTCCTGCAGATCAACACTGCACCTAACTTGCTGTCACCTCTGAACTTACCACTGCCACACTCTGTGTCCTCATCAAGGTCATCAATCAAGATGCTAAACAGAAGGGGTCCCAGCATGGAGCCCTGAGGAACATCACTTGTGACCAGCTGCCAGCTGGAGTTAACTCCACTGAGCACCACTCTTTGGGCCCTTTCCCTCAGCCAGTGCTTTATCCAGCAGAGCATTGCTCAGCCAAGCCATGAGCAAGCAGCTTCTCCATGAGAATTCTGTGGGAAACAGTGGCAAAGGCTTTTCAGAAGTTGTGCTGGGTTAGGAAGGTTCCCCCCCCCACAGACAAAAGAATCCACAGCTAACTCAGCCGGAGAAGCAGATGAAAGCTATATTTTACAAGCAGATATGGAATGCAATGAATATGTACAAAAACATACAATATTTACAATATATACAGAAATATACAGCAATGTATGTAATACAGGAGACCTTTTCCCAACCCCCTGCGGCCAGGGGGGTTCGGCCTGTCCCTCCCTTCTCCCTCCCTACCTCCCCTTTTTCCCAAAAGGGTTAGAGAGAAAGAGAAAGGAAGGAAATTAAAAGGGTAAAACTTTGTTAAGCTCAAAAAGTGAATGCAAAAGTTAGTTTTCTTATCTGGTTAGCAAGAATCATCCCTCCATAGCAAGCTGCTGCTTCAGCGAGAGAAACGGGTCAGCTCACAGTACAGGGGAAGGAAAAAAAACTGCCTGACTGAAAGACTAAGCTAGAACTTACAGCCGGATTCTACCAATGAAATTGGTTTAGCATATCTTTGTTTTCATTTATAATCCCAATACATTCAGCCAGAGTGTTCAGAAAGTGTCCATCTCTTAAAGGCACAGCCTAAACCTGTCACAGAAGTCTAGGCAGACAATATCCACAACCTTTCCCTCATCCAGTAATTCGTCATCTTGGCATAGAAGAAGGTGAGGTTCACCAGGCAGGATCTGCCCTTCAGAAAGCCCTGCTGAGTGGGCCTGAGCCCCTAGCTGTTTTCTGCATGTTGTGAAATGGTGCTTGAGATGATCTGCTCCATGACCTTCCCTGGTACTGAGGTCAGTCTGATGGCTTTATAGTTTCCTGAGTGCTCCTTTCTTCCTTTCCTTTCCCATTCTCCTCCTCACTTGTCACCAGCTGCCAAAGGCTGCTCCATCTGTCTGACCAGGCTGCTATTACAGGCTGAAGGCTCAAGCTGTTCCCAGCTGCAAGGCAAGAATGGATTTCCCCTCCTTGGGCTGATATGCCCTAAAAGGGAGAGAAAATGGAGTGTAACCTTTGCTGGTGATGCCAGGAACTGGTAGCAATGGAGCATGAGCTCTGCAGGGACCAAAAGAGGAGAGGTGAGGAGAGAGGAGCTGCATTTCTGTGTCTCTGTCCTGGAGAGAGAGCATCACAGGATCAGTCAGGGTTGGAAGGGACCAGAAGGATCATCTAGTTCCAACCCCTGCCATGGGCAGGGACACCCCACACTAGATCAGGCTGGCCAGAGCCTCATCCAGCCTGGGCTTAAACACCTCCAGGGACGGGGCCCCAACCACCTCCCTGGACAACCCACTCCAGGGCTTTACCACTCTCACGGTGAAGAACTTCCTCCTCACCTCCAGCCTGAATCTCCCCACCTCCAGTAGGATGTTGCCATCACCATGCATCTTCACTTGGGCTCACTCTTACCCTGGGAAATTGCTTTCTGCTTCTTGCAGACAAAACTGCAGACACCAAGAGAAGTGCAGCAGAGGTAGGAGCAACACTGGATGGGGTCAGATGTGAGTATGACAAGACACACAGGTGGGGAGGCCAAAACTATTGACCATCAGAGTGAGGTGAGGAGGGAAGCAAAGACACAGCAGCCCAGGGGGTCCAGCTCAGGATTGAGTGACCCAGGCTGACATCACTGCTCTGATCCAGACCCCTCCAGCACCTGAGATGAGTCTTCTGCCTGCACTCCTGCATTCCTGCCCTGGAAATCCTGGGTCCTTTCCACCCAGCGCTCAGAAGAAGCCTTCGCTGGGGCATGGGCCTGGCACAGAGCTGGGGAGGAAAAGGCAGCAGTGCAGGAGATGAAAGCACAGCCATGTCCTTAGCTGTGATGCTTTGCATTCAAGATGAGCTTGTGCAAAGATTGTTACCTCTGCCAAGGTGCCTCTGCTCCTGCAGCAATGAGGGGCAGGTAGAAGAGGCAGCCCAGGTCCTGCTCTCTCATCCACTTCTGCCTCCTTCTCCTTGGCAACCAGGTGAGTCTGCAGCCCCTTCTGCTCCTCTTGCAAAAGGAGATCTCCCCTCAGAGCAGCTCTCAGCTGCTGCTGCCTCTCTTCTGTCCTGATGGTTGAGTCTTCTTGTGAGGAGAGAAGGAAGCAGGAGGAGGTCTGCTTAGGGAGAGGCTGGGAGGTGGCTGAGGCAGCTTGTGGTGTCTGAACTGAGAGAGAGCCTCCCTGGGCCAGGCTGCTCTTCACAGGGTGCCCAAGGCCCTGTGGCTGCTGGCCCAAGGATGCACACCCTGGATGTCTTTGCAGCACAACTGCTTGCCTTTGCCTTTGCCTTTCTTTCTTTGCTTTGCTGGCCCTTGGCATAAAGCTGCCCAACAAATCAATCCTGCTGGCAGCCATTTCTCTGCTCTTCCTCTAGGATGGATGCAGATCCTGTGCAGGAACTGGAGCATGGCCAAGGGCCACAGACTCTGGTGTGTTTTGAGGCATTCCTGCACTGCTGTCCTCCACTTGCAGTGACTTTGGTTTTTCCTTTTGACTGATTAAAGTTCTGCTGCAGTCAAGCCTGGCCTTAGAATAGAATAGAATAGAATAGAATAGAATAGAATAGAATAGAATAGAATAGTGTAGAATAGAATTACCAAGGTTGGAAGAGACCTTGAAGATCATCGAGTCCAACCTGTAACCACAACCTCACAACTAGACCATGGCACCAAGTGCCACATCCAGTCCCCTCCTGAACGCCTCCAGGGACGGAGACTCAACCACCTCCCCGGGCAGCCCATTCCAATGACGAATCACTCTCTCGGTGAAGAACTTTCTCCTCACCTCGAGCCTAAACTTCCCCTGGTGCAGCTTGAGACTGTGTCCCCTTGTTCTGGTGCTGGTTGCTAGGGAGAAGAGGCCAACCCCTTCCTGGCTACAACCACCCTTCAGGTAGTTGTAGAGAGCAATGAGGTCTCCCCTGAGCCTCCTCTTCTCCAGGCTAAACAGCCCCAGCTCCCTCAGCCTCTCCTCATAGGGCTTGTGCTCAAGGTCTCTCACCAGCCTTGTTGCCCTTCTCTGGACACGTTCAAGTGTCTCAATGTCCTTCTTAAACTGAGGGGCCCAGAACTGGACACAGGACTCAAGGTGCGGCCTAACCAAAGCAGAGTACAGGGGCAGAATGACCTCCCTGCTCCTGCTGGCCATACTATTCCTAATGCAGGCCAGGATGCGGTTGGCCCTCTTGGCTGCCTGGGCACACTGCTGGCTCATGTTCAGCTTCCCATCAACCAGCACCCCCAGGTCCCTCTCTGCCTGGCCGCTCTCCAGCCACTCTGACCCCAGCCTGTAGCGCTGCCTGGGGTTGTTGTGGCCAATGTGCAGAACCCGGCACTTGGATGTGTTAAATCTCATGCCATTGGACTCTGCCCATCTGTCCAGCCTGTCGAGGTCCTTCTGCAAAGCCTCTCTGCCCTCCAGCAGATCAACTCCTGCCCCCAACTTGGTGTCATCTGCAGATTTACTGATGATGGACTCAATGCCCTCATCCAGATCATCAATAAAGATGTTGAAAAGCATGGGGCCCAGCACTGATCCTTGGGGCACACCACTAGTGACAGGCCGCCAGCTGGATGTGGCACCATTCACCACCACTCTCTGGGCTCGGCCCTCCAGCCAGTTCCTAACCCAACGCAGTGTGCTCCTGTCCAAGCCATGGGCTGCCAGCTTGGCCAGGAGTTTGCTGTGGGGGACTGTGTCAAAGGCCTTGCTGAGGTCCAGGTAGACCACATCCACAGGCCTCCCCACATCCACCAGGCGGGTCACCTGATCATAGAAGGAGATCAGGTTGGTCAGGCAGGACCTGCCCCTCCTAAATCCATGCTGGCTAGGCCTGAGCCCCTGGCCATCCTGTAAGTGCTGTGTGATCGCACTCGAGATGACCCGTTCCATAATCTTGCCTGGCACTGAGGTCAGGCTGACAGGCCTATCATTCCCTGGCTCTTCCAACTGGCCCTTCTTATGGATGGGCACCACGCTGGCCAGCTTCCAGTCTTCTGGGACCTCTCCAGTGAGCCAGGACTGCTGAAAAATGATGGAGAGCGGCCTGGACAGCTCATCTGCCAGCTCCCTCAGCACCCTAGGATGGATCCCATCCGGTCCCATGGACTTGTGGGGGTCCAAGCGGCTGAGAAGATCTCTAACTATCCCATCCTGGAACAGGGGAAAACTATGCTGCTCCCTGGCTCCTTCTGCCAGCTCTGCAGGCCAGCTGTCTGGAAGACGTTCTGTCCTGCTAGTAAAAATTGAGGTAAAGAAGGTGTTAAGCACCTCTGCCTTTTCCTCATCCTTTGTTACAATATTCCCCTCCATGCCCACCAAGGAGTGGAGCTTCTCCTTGCCCTTCCTCTTGCTATTAATATATTTATAGAAGGACTTTTTGTTGTCCTTCACAGCAGAGGCCAGTCTGAGCTCCAAGTGTGCTTTTGCCTCCCTAATTTTCTTCCTACAAGACCTAGCAACATCCCTAAACATTCCATGGGTTGCCTCCCCTTTTTCCAAAGATAATACACCCTCTTTTTTTCCCTTAGTTCCTTTAGAAGTTCATTACCCAACCAGGCTGGCCGTCTGCCCCGGCGGCTCATCTTCCGGCACACCGGCACAGCCTGTTCCTGCGCCTTCAAGAGTTCTTTCTTGAAGTAGGTCCAGCTCTCCTGGACCCCTTTGTTTTTAAGGGCTGTTTCCCAAGGAACCTTCTGAGTTAGTTCCTTGAGTAGCCTGAAGTCCGCCCTCCGGAAGTCCAGAGTGGAGGTCTTCTTGCTGCCCCTCTTGGCTTGGCTGAATACTGAAAACTCAATTATCCTGTGGTCACTGGTGCCTAAACACCCTCCGAGCACCACATCACCCACCAGCCCTTCCCTGTTGGTGAAGAGGAGGTCAAGCAGAGCCTTACCCCTGGTAGGCTCGCGCAGCACCTGGGATAAGAAGCTGTCCTCCATGCACTCTAAGAACCTCTTTGATTGCCTCCTCTCTGCTATGTTGTGATCCCAGCAGATATCAGGCAGGCTGAAGTCACCCACGAGAACAAGGTTAGGCGATCTTGAGACAGCCTTAAGCTGCCTATAGAATGCTTCATGAAGATCATCCTCCTGGTTGGGTGGTCTATAACAGACTCCAACCAGCATGTCTGCCCTGCTGGTCTTCCCTCTAATTCTTACCCACACGCACTCAACCCGATCATCCCTGATCTCTAGCTCAATGGCATCAAGAGCCTCCCTGATGTACAGGGCCACCCCTCCACCCCTTCTTCCCTGCCTGTCTCTCCTGAATAGCCTGTAGCCGTCAATTGCAGCGCTCCAGTCATGCGAGTCATCCCACCACGTCTCCGTGATGGCAACTACATCATATCTTTCCTGCTGCAACAAGGCTTCCAGCTCCTCATGTTTGTTGCCCATACTTTGTGCATTAGTGTACATGCACTTCAGCTGGGCTGCTGGTTTTGCCCCTGACTCCAGCTTACCACCCTCAGACTCCTGTCTGGGGGGACTGGTTTCAGCCTTCTTGTAGGTTATAAATTTATTGGCTGGAAATATGATAAAATATTAATATTACTTATTAAAAATATCAAAATTGCTTTCCCAAGCCAGTTGATTCAGGGTCGTTTGCCTGGTCAGTGTCAGGTTGCTTACACACGGTAGAAGGCTAACAAACAGTAGAGTAACAGTCTAGAACAATCAGAACTTGGAATACAGAGGAACAAACTGGAATCTCCCTATGCACATGAAACCAAACAGCAATCCTGCCTCGGGTGGCGCAGAGGAACCACCGTCGAGTTCACAAGGGAGCTAACTAAGAGGTACCAAGCTATAAACCTTGGAAGTAACCAGGTGAAATAGCGTGTTTTACTCACG